>PVIH01000361.1:114488-373344 GCA_004025045.1 Sigmodon hispidus | reverse complement strand
TGTTCATAGCAGCATTATTTGTAATAGCAAGAACCTGGAAACAACCTAGATGTCCCTCAACTGAAGAGTGGATTAACAAACTGTGGTACATCTACACAATGGAATACTACGCAGCAGTAAGGAAAAATGATATCCTAAAATTCACAGGCAAATGGATGGATTTGGAGAATATCCTCCTGAGCGAAGTCTCACAAACTCATAGAGATAAGCAGGGGATATACTCACTCACTAGTGGTCTCTAAACAAACAAACAAGAAAAAAAGCCAAACATGCCCAAGCGGCAAACCACAACCACGGAACAGCTTGGGATCAGAAACACCCTGGACTGACCCTTCAAACCCCAGTCCAACTATAGGAACACCTGACTCACTCTTGAGAGGGGGGGAAAGAACTGGATTTGGCCAGAAGTGGAGACTGATCTAAGCATTATTGGGTCAGTGGGACCATAGGACTGTCTGCTCCCTGCCCAGGGAGGGGATGGGGAGTCGCAGAGAAGAAAAATGACCAGATGTGTTGGGAGGGGGAAGAGACCTTGAATAAGGATATACAGGGATGGAAAAAAAATTCAGAGTGAAAGCTGAACACAAAGAAAATATATGTGTAGCAATCTTATTTGTATTTCCACCCTTGATAAGCCATGCTTATCATTCTTATCCTCTGTATAGTTATTGTTAACTCTTCCACATTTTAAATTCTTTTTACTGTGTTTTTTTTTGATAAATACAAAATAAAGAAGGAAAAAAAAATGTCTTAAACAGAGGGAACATATGTATATAATATAACAAAAATAATTTTGAATTTCTATCAATATACAAAATAATCTTAGACAGAAATACAAATATATTACAGTATAACAAAAATAACTTTGAATTTATATAAATATGCAATAATTTATACTTTTTACTGTTCCAAACAAGATCCCCAAGTTTGATCCCTACTATTCTGCTCCCAACCCCTTAACAACTTGTTATCAACCCCCCTAGAGATGACAATTATCTATAACCTTGTGAAAAAAAACCCTGACCACTTACCTCACCTACTGGGAAAGTGGATATCAGGTTTTGTTTGTTTTTTTTTTTTTTTTTTTAGCATTATGAGCTGCCATTAGCGGGCAGGGGGTATTAAGCTAACCTATTTGACTATGTGGATACTCAGGAGGCTGTTGGGGCCATGGGGATGCCAAATTGTTAGGTGCCAAATAAGGGTCATTCCTCGGAGGCTTTAAATCAGAGCTTATTTATTAAAGGATGAAATTGATGTAACACACTCATGAATACAGAATGGAGCAGCCCTGCTGCCTCTTTGTCCACTACGTAAGGATGGGGAAAGGTCCAGACCAGGTCACTGAGCAGTGGTGTCAGGAAGCTTTTCACCATCCAAGGGGCACACGACAGTCCACGCTTAATTCTTAAAGGATCCTGTACCTTATACCAAGTTGACAAAAACAAACCAAACAAACCAGGCACACTTGCTTTCCACAGCCCCATAGAGAGTTCTGCCTTGTCCCTAAGTGCCTGCTTTCTGGACTCTTGGATTCTCCTCATTCCCTTCCCCAGTGCTCCAGGAACACCACACTGTTAGTAATTGTTTACATTCCTGGCTCATCCACTCCATTAGCCAGGGACCGCCTGCTTGTCCCAGAGTCCTGTTAGGAATGAACATAGGTGAAAGGCTGTTATTTCTCCTAACAATCTCTTGTTTGTGCTAGAAGGATCCGCAGGCTCCAAGACCAGTGTTAGCAGCATTCTGGGGCAGAAGTGGCCTCCCTGGTGTTGGGACCTCAGGGAACCACTGCGGTGATAATAAAAGGTAACCTAGCAGCAGCAGAGGCTAGCGTCCATGCCTAACCAGACTGTCTTCCATCCATAGGAGGAAAGCAATCCCTCCACCCCAGATCGGCTCTTCAAGATCGTGTTTGTGGGTGACTCTGCTGTGGGGAAAACATCCTTCCTGAGGAGGCTCTGTGAGGCCCGCTTCTCTCCAGGCATGGCGGCTACTGTGGGTGAGTTCCCTACTCAAGGAGGAAATGAAGGGCTTATGGGAGCAATGGGGTCACTGGTTGTTCAGCAGTGAGCCAGGAGACATGAGGAGGAGTCCACCTCCCCTGACACTGAGGGGCCACTAAGCTCATGGTATGTGAGAGGGTGGGGTGAGTGCTTCACAGTTCCAGCCTGGTATTTAGGGAATTGAGGTTGACAAAGGTGGGTTTGTGAGCTGTGGTCTCCTCTGTGAGCCCCCACCTAGCTGGTGCCTCACTTTAAGAAAAGATTCTCGAGTGTGTGTGTGTGTGTGTGTGTGTGTGTGTGTGTGTGTGTGTGTGTGTGTATGGTGTGTATGTATTATGCAGGTATATATTACTCAATGTATGTGTGTATATGGATATGTGTGTGTGTGTAGGTATGTATTATTCGGGGTATGTGTGTGTGTGTGTGTGTTTGCACATACGCACATGTGCTTGGCAATACAAGTACATATGTCAGAAGACAATCTGTGGGAGCTGATTCTCTCCTTTTACTGTGTGGGTCTTGGGGATCAAGCTCAGGTCATCCGGCCTGACAAGCACCTTCATCAATGAGCCATCTCACCAGCTTTCAGCCTCTACCCCCATTTCAATCAACGGGGCTCTGAACCTTCATGCTTTCCTAGATCTGATGGGAACTCCCTTAGAGCTAAACTCTACCACCCTTACCTTTCCTATGGGCCGCCTCCTGCCTGCTTCACCCTTAGTTCTGTAGACATATGTACAGGCAGCCCCCTGCAAGGCCTCTTTGATACATTTACTTGACTTGTCTCATATCCTGGATCTGCTAGGAGTCATCAGGAATTAACTGTAGGAGTGTATGTATTAGGCTCGGCTGCCAGTAGATCATCATGGCTGAATGTGTTCCCACTTATGGATAATACTTCATTCAAAGAGAAGCTTTTAATTGCTTCACCCAAAGCTGTACATGGCGTTGGAGTGTGTAGTGGGATCAAGGGCATGTTAACCTTTCAGCTTCTACCAAGTTGAGTCAGTCAACAAAAGATGAAAGTATGATGCTTGCTGTGCCTCGTTAGCTGGACTGATGAGCCAACTGAACTTGGTAATGTAGCCTTATAATCTGAGCATTGGCCGTGACCGTATATCTACCATTTCAACCTGTCTTCTTCACATTGTGACCAGACTAAGAAACTGAGATCCAGAGGGATTAGGACCCCTATTCATATTCCCACGATTAGTTCTGACTCCCCTCACAGGACATCATCTAGCCCTTTCCATACTACCCTAACAATGCTGCATGGTATGTACATAGCACCCGTTAGCTGTACAGTCCTTTTTCTGCCTTTAGAAGGGGACAGAAGTTGGAAGCAGGAAAGGCTGGGGAGGTTCAGTGTGACATTAGAAATTCTAGGTCTTTATCCTAAGTCTGCCACTGACGGGCTCTATGACCTCAAGAGGACACAGTCTCCCTTTGGGCTTTGATTTTTTTTATGTGAAAAAGAAAGGATTTGATATGGGTCTCCCACCTGCTTCCAAGCCCAGGTCTCTGGTCAGACCACCCTTGATCATTGGATTCTGACAAGCTGGTTCTGCAGGGTAAACTTTCCAAGCTCCAGGGCCTTTCCTGGGGGAGATCCAGCCTTTTCCTCTCAATCTGAACTGGCTCCTGTATCATTTTACCCACAGTCTCTCCCGACATGCTTCAGTGCCCTGTACTTCCTGGAGGGCCTTTTCTTACAGTATTTCATCTCATCCCTCCCTCCTGAGTTCCTCCACATAAGAGACTGAAGACATCCCAGTCCAATGCATCAGACATGAAAGGAAGCATGGGCAGGCAGTGGATGCAAATCCAGGACAGTCTGACCTAGCTGTTCTTGGAGAGGAAACCAGGCCACTAACTGGTGCAGTGGCTATGAACAGACAGACTGGCTTTCCTGGAGGATGCTCCTGCGTGGGCTCTGTTGTGGGCTCATGGTAACAGGGAAGGTGCCTTTTGAGTTCCCAGGCTCATCTCAAAGCCACATGCCTCTCCTAACAGTGGAGTCACGTCTACTTCCAACCTCAGGCCTAAGACAGAGAGCTCTTAGGAAGAAAACTGACCTATTTGCACTTCGCAGTAGGCCAGCACACATTCTGGGAAACTTCCACCATTTAGGGGGAAGACAAAGTCAAGGTCCTCCATCATGGAGCACAAACCCACCAGAGAAGCGGCATGTTCTATAGGACAAGCTCTCTGGCTCAGTGTGCCCTGCTTTGTCTCATTGTGTTGATGAGGACTATGACACCAGCCACCCAAATAAGTTCCTTTTAGGATAATGTGTCACCGAAGGGTCATCTCAAGGTCACACAGCCCAGTCCTCACCCAGATCTCTGTCCCGAGCACCAGATATCACTCCACTTTGTAGTTGGCAACTTTTTACTCTGTTCTTTGGGGGCCCACTACCTAGCTCCCCTGCAATACATGGAGACTTATTTTTCCTATGAATGCTCAGAATTGTCTTGGTTTGTTTCTGGCCAGCTTTTCTTAGATTATCTCCACTACCTTTTGCCTCTGGGCTTTTATTTTTCTATATTCTATATAACTGTCTTACTTCATACTTTCCGGTTCCCTGTGTAGCTGGGTGCCTGTTCCCTGATTCCTCCGCTTCTCCCTTTTCTCGATTCTCTCTCTCCTCTTTTTCTCCTTCTACTTATTCTGTCTGGTTGCCCCACCTATTTTTCCCTCATGCCTAGCTTTTGGTCGTTCTGTTCTTTATTAGAACAATCAGATATTTTAGACAAAGCAACACAGCTTCACAAAGTTAAATAAATGCAGCATAAAAGAATGCAACACATCATTGCATCATTAAACAAATGTTCCATCACATAAATGAATATAACACATCTTCAACTGACATTCCACAGTACAACTCAGAAACATACACTAGGCTTTTCTTCAGGCTCACCTCAGTCACTTGGGGTAACTTCCTGGTCTCCCACACTTTATGAGAACATAGTGCTTTTATGTACTATGAGATGCACCTTGTGGGATCTGTCTGCTTCACCTCAGGACAGCTGTTTGGACTTTTGGGGACCTGTAGACGTCAACTGATCATTTTTGTGGAGCCCTGGAGCTGGAAAGACTCTGGGAAATGGTCTATTCAAGTCCAGCCAGATTGTGAGGGGACAAAGGCCCAAAGTCAGAGTAAGCATCAGAGACCAAATCTCCCCAGCAGCCAGGAGTCCAGTATTCAGGCTACTAATCCATGTGGGTTCATAACCTCCCTGTTTTAATCACAGCCTAGAACCCAAAAGTATGTCCGGATAGAATGGTCTCTGTTCTCTTTTGACCAGTGAGATTTCCTTCCCCATGTCTTACAGAAAATTCCTAAAGTACCCTAGGGTTTTCCTGCAAGGCAATTTGTGGACATATTTTCTCCTCCCCTCTCCTTGCATGCTGAAAGCCTGACTCTATCTTCACCAGAAAGGCTGATGTTACCTCTGGGGATCCTTCAGCTCAACCCTAACCCACACCACCACCACAGCACACTTCTAGTGATCAATGATTTCTTTTTGCAGCTATCACGTCTAATCAGGTTGCAAGCTGAAGTATATCTCAGTGCAATTGTGGAATGCTCCAGCAAAACTTAGAGATTATGAAACCCCAATTTTGTTCCTTCAAACCTCTATCTCTGCCAGTACACAAGGAACTGAATCTCTAAAACTGAGTTGAAATGACATCATCAAGGTCATATTGCTGGGCATTGGCAGGACCCAAGTTTCCTGACGCTTGAACCTTAGACTGCTGGATGGTCTTAAAACTCATTTATTCCAGGCCTTTTGGGCCACATCACTCTTTCGCTGAGCTCTTGTTCTCCTGCCATGGTGTCTGGGTGCTGTTACTGTCACTCCATGCTCACCTTAGGATGCCCTTGTGTTCCACGTCCAGCCTCTGTGGACTTGTTTATATGCTTCTCTACCTGCCTGTCTAATGCTGAACAAAGAAATGCTCCTCCAGTCCAGTGGGGATTCATACCAAGCTAACCACCGCATAGAACACATTTATATAGCCCTCTGTCTACCTCATTCCCTACAGAATAAAGACCCTATCTATCGTCTAACAAATAACCAAAAAGGTAGAGGAGGCCTGCTAGGCAGCCAAGACCAGCTGCCCCCTGCAACACCTACTTACCCTTACCCAGTTTTCCAGAACAGAAAACTCTGTTCATGGGGCTTCAGGACCAATGATTGGTTTCAGATCTGGCCCTGCTGGTGTAGAATCCACGGTTGGTTTCTCAAAAGTAATAATAAATCAGGAAACAGGGCTTCTTTAAAACATAGAGTTGGGGAACTCCTTCCTTTCATGCTTTTAACCGAGAAGAAAACTCACCCACAGTTCAGCAGCTAGACCTTGTCATCTGTTTCTGTGAGTACACATAGTCATATACTGTCTGGGGGAAGGAAGTTCCAGATAGCCTGTGTTCTAGGTAAGGATGCTAGAATGGAGTGAGGAGCCTCATCCTAGCTGCCAGCCCAAGGGAAGGAGAAACCTTGATTGCAGTTTCTCATCTCTCCATGGTGTGTGTGTGTGTGCGCACACGCGCGCGCGCACACGCGCGCGCGCGCATAAGTGTTCAAATTATAACCTTCAAGGGTGTCTTGAGGACACTGAAGGATAGAAACCTACATGAAAAAAAACAGTAGAAATATAATAAAAACACTCTACTCCTTTTCTCACCCTGATGAATCCATTCCTGTTTCTGGCCTGGGCTGTAAAGCAAAGACCCTGGGGTCACTGTTACCATTTCCTGCTTCTTCCACAACTGCCGAGTATCTCCTGCTGGTCTCCGCCAACACTTAATGTTCCTTGTTCTTCTTCGATTCCCTGCAAGGCAAGGACTCTTGGGTCTTTGTGAAAGTGGAAAGGGATGCCTTCAAGTTCTGTAACCATAAATAAGGCTTTATTTAAAATCCTTTATACATTTTGAACATTCTTAAGATCTTAGGAGAGAGAAAGGTCTATGAAAGGAGTGTTCAAACCATGACCAGAGGGCCATAAGTGCCCTATGATAGTTGTGAATGTAACACAACACCAAAGTGCAAACTTACCTAAAACATTATGTGACTTTGTGTGTGTGTGTATATGATTTAAGTATGTGTGTGTGATTCTCAAATATAACCGTTGCATACAATAAGTTATGTCACACAAAATAAAACATAGGTGTGCTAACAAAGCACCGTGATACCCCCATTGTATTTAGTGTGTGGCTTGAGACAATCATTCATCTTTCAATGTGGCTCAGAGAAGCAATAATGTTGGAAAACCCTAGACAATTCTGTGTTGAGATTTTTGGCTCTGAGGGTTCCACGTGTCACTGACCTTCCCCTGACCCTCTGGGCAGTCTACTCCAGGGAGGGTCATATAACTAAAGAGATGATTATGAATGGCCTCATGATGACTGAAAGCCCTAGACTCAGTCCAGGGTGAATACTGCCTTTGCATCATTCTCTTACCTATCAAACCCTCCCTCTACCCTCGGCTTCTCCTCCATTCATCTTCCTCCTCTTCATCTTCCTCCTCTACACACCGTTGGATTATCTGAAAGAAATATTAAAGTATGCTTTATCCCCTCAGGATGTTTGAATTTATTAGGGACATTTTGAAAGCAGCTTCACTAAAAGAAGAGAATGAGAGGGATAAGCTACCTCGTAAGGAAGGCATGGTGACAGTCAGGATGTCATCTGCTCAGTGTATGCTGTGCATAGGCCCTGACATGACTTCATCCAGTGTCCTAAAGCAGGTGTGTGATGGTACAGCAGGGAGCCGGCACCTAAGACAGCTTCTGTGATGTTGTCAAATCCTGAAGTCTGAAACAGGACCAGAAGTCCAGTCTCACGCCTCCCTGTGCCTCCCTTCTTCCATGCTGTCTCTCTCACAGACACTTCCAGACAGGGAGGCATCATCTCTTGACTTGGAAGTGAGAGTGCCAATGGCAAAGGCAGCTCTCTCAGGCCCATTTCTTCCTGTAGGCATTGACTACCGAGTGAAGACCGTCACTGTGGACAATGCACAGGTGGCCCTGCAGCTGTGGGACACTGCTGGACAAGAGAGGTGAGGTGCTACATACCCAGGTCCCAGGCCAGAGCTCCCAAGGGAGGGATGCACCTGATGCTGGCTCTTCCATGGCAGATATCGCTGTGTCACTCAGCAGTTCTTCAGAAAGGCCGATGGCGTGGTTGTTATGTATGACCTCACATCCAAGCAGTCCTTCCTGTCCATCCGGCAGTGGCTGAGCAGCGTGGAGGTGAGCAGCACCCTTCCTGGAAGCTCTTGGGCTTGCCAGACTTCCCTCTTCTCTCTGCCCCTGTCTTGTGGTCCTCTGTTCATCCAAAGCTTCATCCTAGGCTTAGCTGCCCATCCCAGGCTCTTCCTCCCATTTGTCTCTATTATCTGACTCCACCCACCCAAATCTGCCCTTCCTTCAGCCAGGCCCTTTGTCAACTGCCAATCTGCATGTGTCCCATTAACAAGAACATTAAGGGTCAGAATGTAGACAGATTTAAAAGTTTCTAAGAGAGTGGCTTAATACAAATCATTTCTCAAAATTCTTGCCCTTAAAACACTTACAAATGTGAAGAACTATGGGTTGTTTTTTCACTGAAAGCAGCAAACGGTACGGGTAGATCCTATTTGAGCTTTGAAATTCATGACATAATTCTCCTTATTCTATCATCCTCTTCCTCATCCCCCTTCTCCTCTCCCACCTCCTCCTCCTCGCCCTCCCATCATCATCACCGGCTTCTTTTCCTCGATCCCTTGGCCCTCCCCACTTCCTGCTCCCTCCCCTTCCTCCTCATCTACTTCCTTTGTTGTTGGAAACATTACTGATGATCTAATCCAATTGATTTTTTACACTTTTTGTTCTTGGTGCCCTAGAAGCAGGCTGACACTCCCTAGAAAGTGGGGCAGGGCAGGGAGAAAGGTTCAGTGATCACAATTCAGAGCCCTGTGTTTTCGTTCTTCAGTGGTCACAATTCAGGGCCCTTCATTCTCCACTCTTTGCATTATCAGTTTGACTTTTTTCCAGCTTTGTACATTGGAAGACTACATACAATGCTATTAGAAAACAGGGTTTCTGTTTGAAAACAGCCAGTCTAGTACAATCTAGTATAATCCATCACATCTTAAAGTGAAGAAATTGGGCCTGTAACTTCTCCCAATCTATTCTTTTTCTAGCCTCAGACACACACACACACACACACACACACATGCACATGTACACACGCACACACACATGTGCACACACACACTCCCACACACATGCACACACACATGCACACACACACACACACCCAAGTCAGGATGTGAGATAGGAGGCTCCCAGAGAATCTGGGCTCTCACCAGAGAGGCAGAGGTCAAGGCTGAATCTGGTGAGCAGGAAGAAACCTTAGAAGATGATTGCAGACTGGAGTATGAGCTTCGTCCTTCCCACAGTTGTGCGCTGAGCACTGTGTGCTTCTCCCTGGTGAAATGGGGTCGTTAGCACTGGGAGTAGGTGCTTATGCAGCCACTTCACCTTATAGGAGCCTTGAGTCACCCATGGGTTTAGACATCAGGCTGAGGTAGTAAATTGTACATTGCTAAGTTGGGATCTTCTAAGTGTGGGTAATTTGTACTTTGAATCCTGTCTTTTAAAGCAAGTTTGACAGAAGGTGCTGATGAGCTCAAAAGGACCTCTAAAGTGACACTTCCTGAGCACCCATGAAGGCAAGGCGACCGACGACCAGGGCAAACAAACAAACCAGAAAACCAGATAACGAAACGGAAACCAGCTGTCCCAGTATTTTTGCTTTTCAGTCCCCATAGTTCCTAGCATGAATAAGTGCTTCTCAGACCCCTCCATACCTGGAAGTCTCCTGAGGGTCTAAATGGTAAAAGGCCGACCCACTCGTGGCTGCAGACATGAGATTTCACATTTCTAACAACTCCACAGGGAGGCCAGTGCTGCTGTTCACTCTCAGAATAGCAGGGCTCTGAGTCATTTTCAAAGCATCTCTGACCCCTGCCCAAGAATTTTCTAAACATGGGCCATGTGACCGGCACTCACTGCACCTGAGAGGCTGGACTAGGAAAGGCATCCAGTTCCCTGGTTCAGGGTTCAGGAGCTCGTGTAGGAGGCTGTGCCAAACGGTTGACTGTGTTCAAGGTGCAGGCAAAGAGGCATCATACATACAGTTATTCCCCTCATTCTTGAAAAGCCAAGTCATTCTGCCTTGGCAACCAGCAATCAGAGGTGTCAGATGATAGATTAAAACTTGACACCTAATTTGATCTGAGGGGAACTGAAAATAATAAGTACTTTATATTTGTGGAGAACCTTATTTTTTCCAAGAGCTTGGAGCACTTTGCCAACTCCCTCGCTTGGAGAAGGGAGGGGGATCTTTAATAACAGTCTTCGGGGCTGGAAAGCCTTGTTATTAACTGAATGGTGGCCAGCTGTTCCCAGTCCCTCCATTTCCCTCCCCCCATCCACCTGAAGCCTGGGAAACAAGGCTTTAAACTGCAGTGTTTGCCATGAATGGGAAAGATGTGGTCTTGGAAGAGGCTGGTGGGGAGGAGACAGGTGCTCAGGACAGGACGTGCAGCAGAAAAGCAGTTCTTACTCTCTCAGGCACTTTCTGGCCCACACTCTGGGCCAGGCATTTCCTGAGGGAAAGGACCCTGTGCTTTTGTCCCCACCCAGTTTCTACACTAAACTCCTGGGGCAGGGTGGGGGAGGGGAACATGACAGATGAATAGTGGGTAAATGAGAGGATTTGAGGGTCCTTCCAGCTTGAAGAATTAGAGACTTGTCATCTAAGAGAGCATATGGAGAGTTACTCTGGCTCTTACATTACAAGAAAAAATATTTAGAGAAATTATATGTGAAGAAAAGCTCACTTGGCCCACAATTCGGGAGGACCAAGGGTGGCTGGGTTGGCTTAACTTTGGCAGGTCCCTCTTAGTTATACTGAATAGAGCTCACCATGGTGGAAGGTGGTAGGGAAATAAAGGGAACTGGAGGGGCCAGGTTCGCTTTCTTACAAGAATTAACCAGGGTTAGCCAGTGCTGACACATGCATTTAGTCCCAGCACTCAGTAGACAGAGGCTCCTAGGAGGATCTCTGTGAGTTCAAGGCCAGCCTGGTCTACAGAGCAAATTTCAGGACAGTCAAGACTATGCAGAGAAACCCTGTCTTGAAAAAAGAACTAACCATAAGAATGACCTCACTGTCTCCCAAGGGTGCATGCCTCATGACCAAATGTGACCTGCTAGGTCCCATTTCTCCCACCTTCACTACACTGAGAACAGAGACAGTTCTCGGGATCGGCTCACTGAGCAGGAGTGTTCGCTGTGATGATGCAGCTCTGCCTTCACAACACCTCCCCAGCATCCTCTCCTAGCTCTCAACACCAGGCAGCCCCCATTGCCTGCCATATTCAGAAGAGGCATGGGCTTGGCCCAGTCATAATCTATGATGACTCGACTGTGAGCCATGAGTCCTTCCTGCAGCTCTGCATCCCCAACCCACCTACCTTCTCATCACCACTAGGAAAATGGATCTAACCTTTCCAGTTTGGAGAAGAAAGCCATTGGGCATGAAGCGCGCCATGTTAAGACCATGGACAAACTAAGTATCTGAAGCCCCACACCCCTCCAGGACCTGAATCAGTCGGAAATCACAGACCTGAGTACAGCAATGTTCCCTAAGTCCTGGCTGTAAATCTCCAATGTCTTTCTGTTTATTGAACTTCACGCTCAGATTTGTTTTCTTAATCAGCCAGATAGCACCATATTGTAAAGCCTATACATTAAGGAAGTTTAAAATGAGTAGGAAGGTGAATCCATAAAGAACATCATCATCATCATCATCAACAACAACACACACACTCATAGGCGTGCACACACATATGCACCTCACTTTGGAGAACAAAGAGAGGAAGAGCCTGGTCCTAAGGCACTTACAGCCTGTGAGGTATAGCTAGAACTGGGGCCATGGCTCGGCCTCCATATTGTGCATCCTTCTTCATATGGCCCATGCTAAAAGATAGGTGCATTTGTCTCTTTTCTAGGCCTTCACGCTCCAGTCTCAAAGCAAAACAATGCTTCATCTGGAGAGATTCTGGCCCACTTTCTTCTCTCTTCTGGGTTGCAAGTGAAATCTTAGCCTATGATCCTTGTCCTTGGTGACAATGTACAGCAGGGAACAAAAATAGCAATTTGATTTCCCCCACATTTCAAGTTGAACTTGAGGTGCTAGCAGTTTAAAACGAACTATACAAATAAATCTTGTTTTGACTCATAGTCCAGGGGGTGGGTAAATATGGAAACCCTCAAGATATAATTTTGCAGTCATTTTTTTTCTTAGTGTAATGGCATGCTTTAATGTGCCGAGAAAAAAATTTTCTGGCTCCAGAGAAATAGCAACATTCTCCCAGCTAAGTGCTTTTTCATGCCTCCAGCAAACAGATATTCACACATACACATTCAAGCATACACACACTCCCGCAAGCACGTGCGCACACGTGCACACACACCCCAGCTCACGCCCAGCAGCTGCACACTCAGGCCTGAGTGACAATCCTCTGCTCCAGTTGACAGTTCTTGTTCTGTAAAGTTAGAAATGAATGATCTTAAGTTTCAGCAAATCGATCTTTCACCACACTCATATACAGAGAAAGGCAGCTATGGTAATAATGGTGCAGAGAGATTTCTGTTAGAACATACTGGAACAGAGACTTTTCTAGAAGCCTATTTTAAGGATCAGAGACTATCTACTCGGAGAACAGGAAGTACTGGAGGACTCATCCAGAGGGAAAATGTCAGTGCTCAGTCTCCTAGGGACAGACTGTATACCTGGTCAATAGGCTAAGAGCTATCAAACCAGCCTGAGGTGCATATTCTGGAATTCTAGAGCATTATCAACAACCAAGGGTAAGATAGAGCTGTTCATCAAAACCTCCCAGACTTTGTAGAAGTGCACTTTGCACTTTCAAAAGAAGATGTCTGACTGGAGGCATAGCTCGGTGGTAGAGTGCCAGCCTTGCCTGAGGAAGGTGCTGCACTCCATTTCCAGGACCAAAATAATGATCAATTAAAATAGCTACAAATGTAAAAGGAAAATGTTGTAACATCTAATGGGTAATTATGTGTCTCTTTGTACCAAATGGTATCAGACAGGCTGAAAACCTAGTTAGGAATAAGGAAGGGATAAACTTGAGGCAGATAGCTCAGGATTCAGGGGGGAGCCATGCAAGCCAAGCCTCCCTACCACTCTTCCATTGATGGGGCTGGGGCCATGAGGACTGTTACTTGTCACAGTTAGCATCCACGCTGGCTTTGGGTGATCTTATCTATCTTAGAACTTGGTCTTGTTCTCTGCTTTCAGGGCAGCCCACAGGGGAAGCGAATTGTCCAGAGTGTTCTTGAAGCAGATATGCAGGCAAAGGACAGAAATGGGATGCAGCCGGCAGCTTGGCTTATTCTTCTGCTCCTTCTAAACTCTCTTCGTTCTCTGTCTAGGAATAGCTCTCAAAGAAGTGTGTTCTCTCCCTGAGAACAGTGGTGTTTGCTCTACAGAAAGCACCTATCAGGCATAAGACTCATGCCCCACCCCATCCTCCTTAGACAGTCACTGTCCATCATCCCCTTTGCAAGGAAGTTGCAGCCATGACCCATTCCATCTACTAATAAAACCTGGATTGGAGTTCGATGCCAAGATTTTAGGTCTGATGCTCATATTTTCAGAGTTTCCATGTCAAGAAATCCCACAAATCTTAGTCATTGCTCACACATAAGTCTACAAATATATCTTTCTCATATGCTCTAAACAGCGAGTCTTTTGGCCCAGTTCCCCGAATCCTTCTCTTTCCTTCCTTTTATGTGAAAAAATAAGAAGGCTGTTTGCATAAGTATTCTGTTGCTTGTGCAGTCAGTCACAGGATAGATTGGGACAGTCTCATTAACTAACAACGCTCAACTAATAGGGAGCCACAGCAGTCTGTATATCCTGGTAGGTGGTTTTCTCACTTTAGAATAATTGAAAGGTGGTACAATTTACATAACAACTATCCATGTGATTTAATTCATTTCAGTGGGTCAAAAGACAGGAGACATCATTGTGAACATAAATTACTCTCTTCCCAGTGGGTAGCATTTTTAGAGCATTCTGTTTAGTACCATACAAAGCAGCAGAGTGTTTCCTAGAAATATGAATCTAGACAAAGATTCAGAAAATGATGAGCCCACGGACTAAGTGGCCTTCACGTCTGTCGTTTTGTGGCCCTCTGAGCCTGGTGTTTCCATTCAGCAAATGAGTATTACTTTCTCCCACCAAATTGCAATAAAAGATGGATGTGCAGATCAAGCAGACATGGGAACTTGATTTCAGTCCCTAACTTCATCCGAACTTTAGAGCTGGTGTTCTGATCAGGTACACTTTAGCCATTTGTAAGAGATCCAGAGGTAAAGCAGTAAGACTTTTGGCAAAGCTGTAACTTAGGATTATAAGCATCTACTATCCCACAGCCCTCTATTGAGCAAAACATTTAGCTATGATGAATAACTATTTGTTACCAAATTATGATAAAAAGCCCCTAATTATTTTACAAAATAAAAACAACCTTAACTCTGAACATTACTGTATTTCCTCACTATATGACTGTGGGTCCCAGGCCCATTGTCCTAACTTTGGGGACATACATGTAGCACCCTAATTTTGCAGATACAGCAGAGCCTCCAGGATATGGCTGATGTGCCACAGCCACCACAAGAACAAACACGGTTGTCACCTTACATGAAGTGCTAACTTCTGGACAGAGAAATGCAGCCGCCATGACACATAGAGCATAGCTCTTCATACAGGCCTTCTTAGGGGTCATAGCTCTTAGAATTGAGTCCTTAGTGCCTCTGGTTCAGTATGATGACTCAGATTTGGATGTGCCCTCAGGAAGCTCATGTGTCACAAAGGCTCAAGATGCCAACTCTCCTCAAAGCAACCATAGACCAGCTCCAACCTACACTGACTAATTTCCTAGGTTTCCTCTGCTTTGTTAGACTGGGTCATTGGTCACTTGGGCATCCCTTGGTGTCCATGCCCTACCAATCCCCCAGTCCTACTCTCCTCAGCACAAGTGGGCAGTCAATATGCTTTATACGGGAGCCAGAGAGACTGGGGAAAAGAGATGATCTTTGCATGGATGGGGAGCAGGAGAGGGGAGAAACTGACAGGTCCCAGCACTTTGCAGAAGCATGGTGAACACAGACCTTCAGGGGAAAGGAGTGTCCCTTTCCATTGCTGGGCTCTCCCATAAGCCTAGATCTTTCCAGGCAGCCCTGTGAGCCTGCTGTCAGGCATCATCCAGGGAGGCTTCTCTCAGTGGAGGGATGATCTATTCTGTAGGAAGCTGTGGGAGACCGAATTCCTGTTCTGCTGCTGGGCAATAAGCTTGACAATGAGAAGGAGCGGGAAGTCCCCCAAGGCCTGGGAGAGCAACTCGCCAAGGTAAGAAAGCCCATATTTCCCTCTTTCTGGACAGGGCAGGGACCCCCTCACTCCTCCACCCTCCCCACCTCTTACCCCCACCTCAGTATTCATGAATAAGCTTAAGAACCTTGGTGGAAACTTCTGGAAGCACTGTTGAAGGGAAGCAATTTTGAACAAGTGGGCATCTTGGGAATGGCTCAGGCCCGAGACATGTACAACTGCAAAGAGGTGAGGCCATAAGATGGAGATATTTAGGGAACACTAAGGAGGAGAATTGTCCAAAATTGTTTTATGTGGAACATTGAATTACAAGCTCTCAGAAAGCTAATCTTGCTCTGATACTGGAATCCTATCTGTGATCTGCATCTCCACTTGATCACCTTTGAGGATGAAAACCTCACCATAACCCAGCAGCAGTGTGGGCCACTTTGCTGCAGAATATTTTTTGACACAAGAAGGGATCTGAAGAAAAATTTAATAGAGGTGCTGGAAAGTCTAAAAAGTATCAAGCCTCCGCTGTTGGTACCAGTAGGGCTCCAGTGGAAAGTGGAGGTACAGAAGGGCTTCCCCTGTGTTCTTTTTCACCTCTGGTTTTGTAGTACTGTGTACCTAGGAGGAAGGGTGCCCAGCGCCCTCTGATTTACATTCTTGAACTGTTTACTCAAAACAGGACTTAACCTCAGAGCCTGAAATGAGTGTAGATGGAGAGAAAATCAAAGGAGAGGGTGACGAAGGGTCTGGCTGGTGTCTGAGCAGGATCACCGCTATGGCCACGGTTCTGAAATCCAGATGCTTTGATGATAGCAGGGCTTTTGTTTGTTTATTTGTTTTGTTTTTATATTCCATCTAGCAGGAAATCTGACTGAAAGCGACATGAGGCTATTTATGGACTTTATCTCACTTCTAGTGAATATCCAAATGTCTCATTGAAGAAATATTAATATATTTGATTACTGCCCTGGACCCACTGAGGGTGTTATATAATAGCTATCATTACCTATGTATTAACTTTCTGAAATTAGAAACTTTGGATTTCCAAATGCATCTAGATGAAAAGACTTCAGATGAAGAATATGGACCTCAATTATTATTATTATCCCATTTTCTTTTATGTTCTCTCTTTCATTTGTGATTCTATTTTTGTATTGAGACAAGGTTTCATATATATCCCATGCTGACCTTGAACTCTGATCTTCCTGCTTTTACTTTCAAGTGCTGGGATAACAGATGTGTGCCAACATGCTCTATTTATGTAGTGCTGAGGATCATACTTAGGGCTTCCTACAAACTAGGCCAGGACTCTACTAAGTGACCTATAACTCCAATCTGTATTTTTTTTAAAAAAAATTTCAATTGGTAAGAAAAGAAATAAACATTCTACTGATAGAGTGAGCAGTTGAATTAGAAGGCAAGCCATGTGATCCAGGTCTAGATTCTGGGCCTTTCTGTTTACACCTCCATCCTTGAAGTGGCTCCTCTCAAAGCTGTCTCCAGAGTCAGTATTGGGCAGAAGGTATAAAGCGTGTGGGCCACAAGACATAGACTGGAGCTGGGTCTCAGGGTGTGGATGAAGACAGCTGAGTTGGAAACCACTGTTTTCAAAGCCACCTGAGTTAGTCTTCAGAGTGCCTCAGTCACCTGGCCCCAGTCACCACAGGCAGCCTCCAAAGGCAGAGTATCCAAACCAGAGCTCGGTTCCCTTAGCACTGTTGTCATGAGGTAAACAGCCTATTAATGGAAGTGATCAATGGACATGGGGTCCTTGGCAAAGAGCCCCCATGTACACAGCAGCGCCTCTGTCTAGTGAGTAATGAACAGTTGCCTCATATACCTGTACTCACAGCCTGGGCAGCCAGAGTGCAATCTTACATGATATCTCTTCAAGAGCCACAGAAGAGCAATGTCTTGTAACAGCAGTTTTAGGGGAGCCCTTCTCTTCATTAAATGCCTGACTTGAACAGTCACATTGCCTCTCTTGACTTGGAAAATGGTAACAGCATTGTCTACACTGACCTTTCTACCTGCTTCAAAGGCTGATGTGAACTTGAAACAACCAAACACACCATTGACAGAGCTTCAAGAAAGTGGAAAGTACAAGTCGAAGCATTGTTATAGTTTACTTTTAGCTACATATAGAACCAGCATCTATTAGGGGCTGAAGGAGAAAGACACCAACCAGGTCTGGAGAAGAGGCAAGGCCGTAGGTCGAGGCAGAGGGCTCTCCCTTCAGCTTCTTCTGGTCCCCACATTCTTCTGCTCCCTCCACATGCCCTCTCTGTTGTGATTCCAGGAGAACAATTTGATCTTCTATGAATGCAGTGCCTTTTCGGGTCACAACACCAAAGAGTCCCTCCTCCACCTGGCCAGGTAGGAAAGGGGCCCAGCGAGCGAAACATTCTGCTGAGCCCAGCTGCAGTCGCCTCAGCTGGTGCCTGTCTGTCCTCCCCAGTCTCCATTCAGGCCATATCTGGGCTTCTTTTCCCATCTTCCTGAGCCTCTAAGTACAGGCACAACTAGGGAAACCTTGGGAGTCAAAAACGGCCTTCTAAAACAGTACTGAAGGGAAGAAAAACACCCACCCCTGCCTGTCTGTCACCTCTTCTGCGGTCTCCTTTAGTCTCAGAGGCTGCCATTTGCCCAGAAAATGCACCTGCCCAGAAAGTGTCCGGTTAGAAGTCCCCCTTAGCACTGGCTGACCCTGTAGTAGGATTAATTGAGAACCAGCCTGGGAACAAGTGGTTTTACAATATGAACTCTTAGATTAGAGAGTGAGAAATGGGGGCGGCGGGGGGGTTGTGTAAAAGTGAAACAAGCAGAGCATCCTCATAAAGGCAGGAACGGTGCTCAAAGGACTGGCCATGTAGAAAGACTTGTTCTCCTAGAACCCATCTAAACGAAAGATTAGGAAAACCAAACCGCACCGGGGACCTTTTCAACACCCAGGCTTCTGTCCATCCCTCCAGCCAGCAAATACTGAACTGAATCCAGGGACTGTCCTGTAGACTTGACTAGTCATGACATTTGCTGAGCTTCAGATATGTGTTTGTTACTGTGGTGGCTGCAGAGTCACCAAGACAAAGACACTGTTTCATTCTTAAGCAGATGTATATGAACCTAGGCAATGGAGTCACACAGAGTAGTATTAGCCTGCTGTCAGGGATAGAGATTCACCAAGATGACCGAAGTTGGCTTCCCTGCGAAGGTGTCCTGAAGAGTCCATGGTGACTGAACTCTTGGTCCTCACAGTTATAATCATGTATCTATATTGTCAGAGAAGGCTTTAAACATTGGTGCTCAGGTGAGGGCTGCTGGTCCCGGGCACCAGCTTTCATCCTAGCCGTTTCTCTGCTGATGACACCATTTTTTCTTCTCCCCCAACTCCCCACTGCCCAGATTACTCAAAGAGCAAGAGGACTCAGTGAGGAAGGACACCATCCAGGTTGGCCCCCCTGCCAAGAAGAAATCCTGCTGTGGCTGACAGTAGACCCTTCCCTGCCATCCTACCCATGCCCACTGTCACTTTCAGCCAGCAGTCAGTCCTCCAAAGGCCAAGGTCACATGACTACTTGAACCAGCACTTGGGCTCCTATGCAGCAGCACCTGGCAAGGCTCACCCTGCCTTGTTCTTATTGATGACTTGCCTCTTCTAATGGAAACAAGCACCTGCACCAGGAGGCCGCTTTTTCTCTATGTTAAGATCCGATGCCCTTTCTCTTCTATACCCCAACACCTACCCCCTCAATCGATTTCCTGGAAGAAAGGAGCACATGAGCTTTTCCAGAAAAGTCACCACTTGCCTTTCCCACCTCCCTTCTCCTCTCTCCATGCCCTTTGGAGTCGCTGCACCGTGGTTGCCATGGCAACTATGCAGGGGCAACTAATGCTTCTTGAAGGCCAAGATGTGCCGTTTAAGTGATGCTGGGTTATCCTGTCTTGCTTTGGCCCCTATTCTCCAGACACCAGAGAGCTTCTCTTGGTACAGATGCCATGGATCTGGAGACACTCGAGTGTCTGTTCTGGTTCCCGGCGCTCTCTCTGCTTCTCCTGAATCACAAGCTTCACCATCTCTCCCAGCAACCACTGCACCCCCTGAATCTGTGCTTGGGGATCGCTGCAGTGTGCTTACTGATGAACTTCAACCCTGACTCCAGGGTCAACAGTGGCTGACAACTGCCTGCCTGGAGTTACACAGCAGATGTACTTCCTACTTAACTTTGAAAAAAAAAAAAAAGAGGAAGCCATTTATGGCCAAAGACAGTGGCCATTTCTGGAAGGTCTAAATAAGATATATGTCATTACCTAAAAGGCATTTTCTGAGGATTTCTCCAATTATCTCCTTGGAAAATCACATTTGATTTTTGACAGGCAGGCATGGGGGGAGGCAACACTAAGTCCTTAATTATTGTCTTCATTTCATTGCATTTGTCTTTATTCTAGGAAATTACACTTTTTTTAAAAAAATGTAGCTGTGATATTGACATTTTGCTGGTGCTTGAGAAGTCAGCTGTCTGCAGCTGCTAGCTTCAGCCCTGGGCTGTTGGCTTCAGGGAATGCCCTGTTCGCTGCTTCTGGTCAGCGCTTACTGTCTGGGTACTAGGAAGGATATCCTTGCCCTGGATGAAAGGTGGGATCACAAAGGTCGCCTTTTTAACAAGTGATTGACATTCCAAGTCTATAGCTGAAGAGCCAGGCACCAGTCCCAGGGAAAATGGGTGACCCAACAAGTAAGACTCACTAAGGGGACACGATATTAGGGAAAACCCCAAAGAGCCAAATAAACGGAGAAACAATGATCTAGAATTCCTAGGCATGTTTTACAACCTCTTCCCCAGGCCCCCAAAGCATAAGAACCCCCATACTTAACAAGTATGTCCCCACCTGCTTTTGGCAGGCTCTTTTTCTTTTTCTGGTCTAGCATTTGCAGGGACTACAGAGCTCATGAAGGATGCTTAACAGAATCCACCCTTGAGTGCCTTGAGGAGGTCTATGATCTCAGCAGGAGAGCTTCCTCCCCAGACCTCTACCCCATCAGTTAAAGATAGGATGGTTATTCGATGCTTGGCAACTTTCTTCTTGAATACATAGGATGCCTTGTGATGACTCTGAGGACATAGTCATTTTCCTTTACAGGCTGGCCCCAGACCACAGTCTCAGATTGGAGACAACTCCCAAGAAATTCCTTTCTGTAGCAGAAAGGCATTAGTGGTGGTTACATTTATGGGTTGGAGCATGCAGAAAGGGCATGGGAGCCAAGTAGATGTGGTACTCACTCTATGTGTGTGTGTGGAGGGCAAGTACAAGGTAGCATTGCCATGGGGAAGGTGGCCGTGGAGAGGGTGGCCAGGTCCTCTGTTTCTGACCAGAGATGGAACTGCAATTCATAGACCAAGTGGGATTTTCTGGGTCCCCAGATACCTTAATATCCAACACTATGTCCCTAGTAGGGGTATCATTTTTGTTCATAAACAAAGTGCCTTAGAAGTTTTGGAGGACAGAGGGAGAACCCTGGTCCCAAGCCTTTCAATGTGTGGCAAGCTCCATGATTCTTTAGAGATCTAGGAGTAGGTAGGAACAGGGGCAGGAGGCCTAGGCTGTCCCTTTCTCTAGGTCCACTATAGAGGAAAGAGAAGAATGTGGGTTTCATGGCGCTCTGAGAAGTCCATTAATCACCAGTGATTATGGTTCTCCTCCCATTCTTTTTAAGATACTGTGTGGATCTGAGCCACCCTCAGGAGCTGTCACCCTGGCCCAGAGGCTGGCAGAGTGTTCAAAAGAACCTTCTGGCTCCATCCCATTTGCATCCCTGTTGACTAACCAGCTTTCTTGCTCATCTCTCAGAGAGTGAAGGTTTCAGTGTCTTCCTTGCATGGAGCTCAAGAGTTACAGAGGCAATGGCCATGAGGAATTCAATTCTGTCCCCAGTACTTCCCAGGTATTGGTTTCCTGGGCCTGTCTTCATTGGTAGCACAGAGTCACTGCCCGGCCCACTTTCCAGTCTGCCCTGAACAGACACACTTACTAACACCACTTCATTTGAACATCTCTCTTCCCAGCCCATTGGCTGGGTTCTGGCTCAGAACTGACTTTGCTCTTAAACTTAATGTGGTTTGTTCCCATGGATTCCCAGGATTCCTGAGTTTCTGACTAGGGCCTGTTTCCCAACAGTGACCCTTGCTCATGTCAGGCCCCAGGATGTCTCGCCCTTTCTGTCACTCACCAGGAACTGGGGAAGCAAGTGAGACCTGGGACCAACACATGGCAATTTACCTATGAGTGACCTTGGCTCATGACAGTCCCACAGCTCCCACACCATCTTGTCCTTGCCTGACTCATGCTGCTTTGTATCTGTCGCTACCACAGCCCTAGGTTGCCAAGTCAGGACGTCCAGCCCCAAACTAATGTCCCAAATGTTTCTTTTCTGCCTAGGGTTTGATTCATTCAGCCTCTTTGGGGTATTTCACGTTCCCCTTGAACATACCTTTTGGAATCTCTCTCTTATATTCTTCACCTAATTCATGACTCCCCACTCTCCTCAGAAACCCACTCTAGCCAGACGTATGAGCTTTGACAAATGGCTGTACACCGTGTCTGTCCTGAGCAATGCTCCAAAGGGTTTCACTAGTCTCAGCTAAGGTGCTAACAGGTGGTGGCCCCAGGGCTCCACTGTGCTTTAACAGAGAGCTCTTAGAGAGGTAGTGCTTCAGGTCAAAGGAGTGAGTCTCTGGTGGTAGCATTTTAAGCCCTGATAGTTTGTGGGAGTCAATCTATTTGAGATCATGCTGCCTTGCCCTCTGCTTCCCTCCATACTTCATGCATTGGAGGCTCCACCGCTAGGTTCAAGTATATTCAGACTATGACATCTTCAGCATAGGGACATCCTTTGTGTCAGCAATAAACTTTTGTCTTAGAGTTTGTTTACATTTAATCTGATTGATAAGAGAAGATTATATCTGCTGCTTTGCTATTCCCTTTCTGTATATGATATAGATTTTGGTCCTTTGTTTTTCTATCACCACCTTCTTTTCTATTAAATAGATATTTTCTGCTTCATCATTTAATTACCTTACCTGATTTATTTTTAAAATACATTTTCTTGGTACTTGCAATGAGGGTTACCATGAACATTTCAATTTATAACAATATATTTAGATCAATAGCAGCTTAATTTTTTATTTAGGAATTTACTTTTTATTTCACCCAAATGCTGGGTAAAGATAGCAACATAAATGAACAACAACAGATTAATTATTAGTTTTTTAAATTCTGAACTTATTTTTAATATTAAGTAAACCGTAATGTGTAATTTTTTGCAAGATATAACCTTGAGATGTTGTATGTATCAGAAAATTATGAATCCCCACCTTGAGTATTAATTGAATAATGACTTAATTTTAATAAGACACAAAATTCTGACTGTGTATTTCTGTTCTCTTATTCTTTATGTTGATATATATTACCAAAAATTTTATCTTTATACCTTCTAAATCTGTCATGTAGATTTATAATAATTGCTTCCTTCTGTTTAAAAAGGACTAATAAGTAGTGGTCAAGGTCCAGAGAATAAATGTCAGAGGAATGTTCATCTATCAATGGGATGTCTATATCTCACCCCACCACCCCAGACTCAGGAACCATCACAGAAGAGAGGGTGATTAGGTTATAAGAGCCAGAGGTTTGGGAGGATTGGGTCAAAACAGCATCCTCTGAGCGTGAGAGGACTATTGCATACATGAACTCACAGTAGCTGTGGTTGCCTGTACAAGATCTGTGCAAGATCAAGCCAATCAACATCTCAACATCAGGAGGGGAATGCCCATGAAACCCTACCCCAGACAAGTGGCCATTGATGGCTTCTGGAGGAGATTCATTTATTGTTAAGGGTGGGGCCTCTGGGAGATCAATTATGCTCCAGTGGATGGTCCTGTGCTTATAAATAGATGGACAGTACTAACTAGACACAGTGAGTTATTTAAAAAATTTATAAAAAGGAGAAGAAGTTGGGAGAGAGTATTGAGATTGGGGAATGGGTTTGGAGGAGTTGGGGGAGGTATGGGGTGAATATGATCAAAAATATATATATGTATAAAATTATCAAAGAATTAATAAAATTATTTATTTAAAAAGCATTATAAGTAAAAATGTATTTATGTTCTCTTTCATTCTTAGTTGTATGATTTTACCAGCTTGCTTTATTCTTTCATGTTTTTCGTATTAGCTAGTTCTCTCTATTCACCTGAAGAATTCCCTTTAGTGCTTTTCAGAAGGACCTACCTATTACAGTGCTTCTCTTTATCTTGAAATGTATTAGCTCTTTCTATTTGGACAGTATAGTTTGGCAATATATAACATTCTTGGTTGACCTTCTTCTCTCCTTCAGCACTGTGACTATGTGATCCCATTGTTCCTGGCATCCACAGTTCCCCTATAAAACTAGCTTAGTCCTGCTGAATGTCCCTCACATGAGATGTCACTTTTCTCTTTGTGCTTTTCAAGTTCTTTGTCTTTCATGGATGGATTTTGATGTCTGACTATGGGTCTCTTTCTGTGCATTCTACCTCGATATTGTTGAGCTCCTTGGATGGTTGATAGATAAGTTTGGGAAAGTTTCTGCTATTCTTTCTTGTAGTTCCATTTGTGTCTGTTCATCCCATTTCCATTGTGTTCCCGAGGATGGAGAGCATCAAGTGGTCTGTCTTCAATGTCTCTGATTCTTTCTTCTGCCTGATCACAGAAAGATTCTATGTAAATTTTTATGATCATTATTGTAGTTTGTAGCTCCGGAATGTCCATGCTATTCATTGTTGATATTCTTGTCTTAGCTGATTTCCTTTACTTGGTAAGATATGACTTACACTTTCTTCTAGTTCCTCAGGGATGGTTTTCTCCCAGGTCATGTAGGAAAATTTCAAATGGCTTACATTTAGGGTGGCAAAATTGCTGAGTGAGTAAAAGCACCTGCCACAAAAGGTGATCACCCAAGGTTGGGCTCAGGAACCTATGGTGGAAGGATTGGCTCCTAGAAATTGTCTTCTGACTTTTATATACATGTATGGCCATTGTGCACTCCAGCTACACACGCACACGCACACACACACACACACACACACACACACACACCACTGATAGTAATAATAATGCATCAATAATTTTTTAGATAGCTTAGATTTCAAGTCCAAATCTGCTCTGTGTGCAAATCCAGATCCTACTTTCTTCTTCACAGTGCATACAGGACAGCAGGAATCTGGGCTCACTGCCAGCCTCATCTCTGGGCTTCTCCCAGTCTGTCTGTCTTCTCTCTCTCTCTCTCTCTCTCTCTCTCTCTCTCTCTCTCTCTCTCTCTCTCTCTCTCTCTTCTGAATAGGACAGAAGATAGCATTTTCATCTGTGAAATGCTGTCCTTCAACTGAGCTCCTGGAAGCCCTTGGTTGGATGAGCTTTCCCAAGGAAGGTTAAGTCCTTAGAGCAGGTGAAGGGAGGCTGGTATCCTCTGATAGATCTCCATGTGCCCCCTGCATCAGAGACCATGCAAAGCTCTGCATGGCAAGTGTGGGAAGGTTGAAAAGCAGTTTACTTCAAAATAGTGCAAGTAGAGCCCACACATGCGGTGAATCTAATTTCTAACTGGCTGCTAGTTGGGATTAAAGCCCCTGTTTGACTTCCAGGTCTGGCCCTGGTCCTGGGAACATGGCACCTCTCCTCTTCTCATGCTCAGCCAGGATCCACAGGATGTGATCTGGATTAATCCCACTCTCCTTATGGATGGATAAGAGGATGCCAGAGCCATCTGAATCTCCAGCACCCTCCCTAGCTAACCCTGGTGGTGTTTCTATTAGTGGACATATTCATTACCAGTAGCAGCCACACTGAAGAACCTTCCACATGATTCAGTGGGGCCAATTTAATCAAAGTGTCCTACTTAGGAGAACATTGCTGGGAATGTTGGGATTTTAGGAAACCATATGGTGCTTGGCAGAGGACCTGAAATCAATGTGGAAACTGAGGAGCACAGGTGAGATGGTGCCATTTATCATCCTGGCTGAATCGGGTCCAGTAACTGACCCTTGTTCCCAGCTGGGACTTTTTCAAGGCTATGGCTCAGATCCATAAGGGACTTGTCATAGTATCAGGATGCTCCTCTCCCTACAAATGAGGACTCTGAGGACCAGTGAGGCCTATGCCATCGTGGTGAATTATGACAAGATCCATCTGACCTATAAAACGTACAACTCATAAAAACCCTGCACTCCTAAGCAAAAATACCCAAAGAACACAGGCAGGGGAAATGGGATTGTTACTTTTAATGTGGAAACAAAAATTGAAATACAGGGGTATGAGACACAAAATACTATGGGCTTCAGTCATCATGGATTTTGGAAATGTGATTTATTAAGCAAGTATGGTGTTGAATTGTGGTTCAATGTCACAGGCATGGACTCCCAGCTCCTCTGTAAGAATGCTAGTCAAATGGCTAACCATTGTGGACGATGCCCATTCACACACTGACCACGGGGCTCTAGAAAATGACAGGCCTCGGACTGGTCTCCCAAGGGCAGGATGAATCATCTTTACAGCTCCAGTTTGGTCCATGTGAGCTATTGAAAGCAAAGCATTATTTTTTTTCCTTCAGAATAAGCCCCATCCCTGGGGAAGTTTCTGTGCTGGAGGTCCAGGTCCTACAGTCCGGGCAGACTCAGCTGGTTCAAATGAGGTACTCCTTCTGGCTTTAAAACAACATGCTGGGGAGGATTCCAGCTGCTGTGATTCGATTGCCTTTCAGACAGTGTGATGCCCAGCAGAGTGCTCCATCTCATCCCCCGCAGCCACCCCAGCTGCTAGTGGCAATCCATTACCCCTGGGCAGCCCAACAGCTCAATTGACTTGGGCCAATGCCCTGTGCATAGCAGATGCTTCCCCACCTCTCTCTTCTTCATCCTGGTATGAAACAAGGCTTTCCTACCCCACTGTGCCCATTCTGAAAGTTTTCTCTAGCTTCCAAAGCCCTACTCAGAACAAGGTCCTACATACAACCTGTGTGGCCTTGAACAACCCCTGGTGTGGCTCTGAGGCCACCTACACATCTGTAGTGGAACACTTTCAGCCATTTGTGGACAAGGAAGAAAGGCAAATGTAGACCCAGGAGAAAGTCTAGTCAACTGAATGGCTCCAAGCAAGTCATAGTTAATACTTCGTCCACCAGGAACCAAAGTATGGTATGATAAAGAGTGGGGGAAACACACTTCTGGATAAGTAGTGTCATTTATAAAGCAGGTGCCACAGGTAAAAATGCCTCCTGTTACTTCTTCAAGGACTAACTAAATAGAGCTTCTTCTAGCTCTGAACTTTTATCTAAGCATGTTGTTTCTTTATGTTGTGCTTTGAAGCTGTGCGGGCCTGGCATCATGCATTGCCGGGTGACTCCAGCAGAATTCTGGCCTCCTTAAGTTTTGTATTAACCAGGGTATGATAAAGCATGTATTGTGGGTGCATGGGCCACAAAATACTTGAGATAACGTGTCCCAAATGACCCACCTTTAAGTATATGGGTTATAGAGTACTTTAACACTGAGTGGTGAGAAAGTTCTAGAAATGGAAAATGGGAGTGGCTTTATTTGATAATATAAATGTAATTAAAAGTGTTAATTATACATTTTTTTAATGTTTTAAATTAAATTTTGTGCCTATTTTGATCACAATTTAAGGAAAAATTTTTAGGAAGTTTTGATTTTTCTCCTATCTGAAAGTGAAGCCCAAGGGTGCTTAAAGTTGGTTTGGGGGTACATGAAGGAGGAGCTGAGGAAACACAGAGGTAAACAAGTAGACTCCCTGCCCTTTGGGTTCCAAGACACATAAGAGGAAGAAACCCCTAAAGCCCCATAAGGGGCATGCCATGCACATGCCACTATTGCACCCATAGTCTTCCAACACCCGGATCCTCTACTCCTCCCTGAACCCTACAGAGGAAGGCCCTCAGGGCTCTTGGCATGCATATTGTCCATACACAAGCTTCTATTTGTTTACTTACCTCTAATCCTGTAGGGAAAATCCTCTGTCAGTGGGGACCCCTGTATGCCAGCAAGAGTAACTAGAGGCCCCAGAGTAGATATAGAGCCCCAGACAACAGACAGCTGGGATTCTGTTGCTCCTGGAACTCTGTTGCACTCACCACAATAGACATGGAATCGAAAGCACCTCAGAATGTCTGAGCTTACAAGAGACTTGCCTTGAGACCATTACTGGTAAAGAAAGGCTGGAGAGGAGAAGGGAGAGGAAGCTCATGTCCAGAGGCACGGGCAGACTTTGGCATTGAGCTTGCTCTGAGCAGCTCCAGAGGATGGATTAGAGCCAAGAAACAGAGCATAAGGTTAGAATATCTCCCAAGGGAGTTGACTTTACAGAGCACTGACCGGAAATGGCGTAAGCACTCCTGGCCCTCTACTCTTAGGAATGGAGAAATGGAAAGGATGAATCCCAAGGCCTACACCCCTGCTGTACCCTCCCTAAAACCTGAAGAAGAGAAAGGATTACCCACTTCCTTATCACTGAGCCCCTCCCTCCATCCTCTGTCACCCCCTTCCTGTAGTCCCATCTTGCAGAGGGAAGCACCTGGTCTGAGTGCCCCGCAGGGAGCTCTACAGTTGCCCTGGTGTGGGCAGAGGAGCTGAGTCCTGACTTGGGCTCTGCCACCTTCTCTATTGTAGCAAGTGGAATTACCGGCTTCACACCATGGGTCTATTTAAAACAGCCTTTCGCATCTGATGGATTTAAAAATATGCTGGAAGCTGGAGTCTTGTGTGCAGAAAACACGAGCAAGCAGATGAGACCTCTCTCTTCCTCCTTGCCCACCCACTCCTACCTCTTCCCTCCCCCCACCCCCCCCCACCACCTCCCAAAGCAGTTTGCATTCGTGAGATCCATGTCCCTATTTCTGCCCATTCCTCTCAGACATAGGAAGTCTGCAGCCTGGGGCTGGTCCCTGCTCAGTTCCCAGTGTCTGAAGCCTAGCGACACCCCCACAGGGGCCACTGGAGTCTCCTCACTACTGCTGTGTTCAAATAAAGATCCAGCTGACCTGGCCTCACCATTTACTTCAAGCACGAAGACTGTGACCATATCCTGGGCAGGAAGAGGGACCTGTCTAGGCTGCAATTCAGTGAGTAGCTACTGACTCTAATCCACTGTCCTTGCCATCCTCAGCCATCCAGAGTGTTCCTTTGATGTTGCAGCAAAGAGGTATACCACCCTCAAACACCCACAGAGAGCCTCAGCCCTACTATCCCTATAAAGCACCTATTAGAGTCCCATAGCTCCCAGAAATATCATCACCACTCTGTCCTCTCATCTAAGAAATTGTATCCACTGGGACCCTTTTAGGGCCATGACCCACTTTCCTCAGCCTAACCCAGATTTCTCTTGCTATAAATTAAACCACATACTCCCTGAGCCAGAGTGTCATCTGTCCGAGGTTTGGTAAGTGACTCCATTGCATGTTCTCTCTGTGGTGATCAATGACCCAGCTAGTGCTGCTGACATTGAAATCACGAAAGTGGCTCTATCTGGGCAGAGCACTACTGCCCAACCTGTTCCACAGTCATACCACATCCAGCCTGCACTCTGCCCCAAGGCAAGAGATTTAAAAGTCCAATGCTATCTGAAGCTGCTTAGCTGGACTCTGGCTCAAGAGCAAGCCAACCAACAGGCTAGGACTGGGCATGGGGTCATAGCCTGTAATCCCAGTCACTTAGGAGGCTGAGGCAGGGGGACTCCAAGTGGAACATGTACATACCCTACAAAGTAAGTTCAGGATCAGCCTGAAAACATAGTGATACACTGTCTCAAATTTTAAAATATTTAATGCCAAGAGAGTAACACAGTGATAGAGGGTTTGCCTACATATCTGAAGTCCTGGGTTCCAGGATGATGAAAAAGTAAAAAATAAAATTTGACAAGATTTATCAAGCAACCTCACTATTGGTAACAACAGTAGCAGAATGGACAAGGGAAAAATGAAATGTCCCCAAAGCACATGCATCTCCTTGACCTTGGATCTACTCTTTAAAGTTACTGTCCTTTTTTAGCTCAGCCTAGACCAATGGGTCTTGATTCTTTGAGAGAATGTTGCCGACTTCTCTGTGAAATACAACAGGTCATTAGCACAATAGCTGCCTAATAGGGTCCTCACCCTCCTCACACCCGCCATGTCCACTCCATGACCAGGCATGAGAGCAGTCCATCCTGACTGCCCACATACAGGATTGATGGTTCAGTGCCTGCCCTGAGACTTGGGTGCACCACATACATTGATGAAACCACACGCTGACACCCCCCCCCCCGCCCCGTCCCCGATCAACATGAGGTGATACCAGGCCTCATACCTTGAGGAAAACTGAATTCTCTATCATCTCTTATCTGAAGGGATAGAGGTCACAGTTTCCTGCAAAAAGGTGACAGAAAGCCCAAGTGCACATTGAACTGTAGAGATTTTAGGATATTGTTGCAGCATGCTGTGAAAACTGAGGCCCTTCCTCAAAGGGAGGCTAAGGATCATTGAGTCCAGTCTTTGTTAGCATGTGCACTCTACATTTAGACCCATCTTGCATAGACCAAACAACCCTCACTATGCCTTCCCTTACCCTGGGCACCTCCCCAGTCTTCTGCCCTCACAAAGCCCTTGATACCATATCACAAGGGACCATCTCAATGGAAACTCTTGGCACAGTGACACATGAATGAGCATCTAATCAGATAGGCAACATGAGCAGACACAAATTAACTCCCCACAGAAGAGTCACCCGGCCCTGGCCAGGCAGAATCCAGCAGCCTTAATTCCATTTCCTCTCAGTTATTAAAATGATTTTCCCCCAGATAGCCTATCGCCATGGAGTCAAGACTAATAAGAAAAAAATCAAGGGCAGGAGAACACTTTGCTGCAGACCCATCTCCAATTCCTGCTGGTATCAAAATGCCTCCAGAATGTCTTCATTTTCATAAATGAAAAACAAAGGCTGAGATGGCGAGTAAATGCAATAACTCAAGGTCACAGTGTGGGTTCCCAAGGAGAAGAAGAGCTATGGGTACAGTGGCATTGGCATCATGATGATAGTCCATCTTCTGGCTATTCAACAATGTTTGAATGAACCAGGATCTGTCTTCAATACTGAAAGACAAACACAAATGAGACAGTCTGACTTGTGGAGGACATGAGAACATTTTAGTGAGACTGCATGAAAAATGTGGGCATAAGGGTACAGGAGCCCAGAGGAGACCAATAACACAAGTCCTGGACTCGAACCCTTGTATGGCTCAGTGGAGCAATAGTCAGCAAGAGAGGAGCCACTGAATAGATTCCCATTCACTTCTTCCCTATTGTACTATGAGGTAGACAACAGAGTCATCACCAGTTTACAGGAAAAGAAACTGAGGCAGAGAAAGGCGTAACGGCTTGCTAGTGGGTACACAGCCTTGAGTGTGTGGGGGGCATTCTAACTCACTCTTCTCACTCTATTCTGCTAGTTACCCCTGTGTCCCTTCCCCTGAGTTAGCCAAAGCTTGCCAGGTACCCGGTGGTACTGGTTATTAAGTGCCTCTCATCACAATCCAGCCCTGAACCACGCTTAATGACATTTTCTGGGACTGTTATGAACTCCTACAAGCACCAGTCCAGGCATCTTCAAGGCCACCTTCGGAATTATTTGGCCAAGGGTCATGTGTCTTCTAGCTTCGCTCACAACAGGCCAGCCTCCTGCCCTACTGTAGCAAGAGACTATCTTGGAGCCTGTACCTTCTTACATGAAGTTTTTGGTTCCAGTAACAGGGAGAGTTCCAGTTTTTGTGCAGCTGTTGTGAGCCACTCACAACAGAGGGGGCATCACTGTGCCCTCTCCACATGCTGTATCATTTGATACTTGTAACAACCCCAGGAGAAAAGAGTTATTATCATTCCCACTTACCAGGGCAAGAATCCACACAGGAGCAGACACAAAAAGCCAAGACGCTGGTTGCAGGTCTCAGAGCCATGCACTGGGAGAGCCAGGCGTCTACCTCAGGATTGTTTATCTCCAAGGCTGGCAAGAGTTCCAGGTGTCATCCATGGCAGTGAAGCTGAGCTGTGAGTCTGTGAAGCCTGGGCTTTGGCTTCAAGCACGGCACACTATCCAATTGAGCTAACCAACCGTAGCCAGAGAGCAATTGTCACCATATCAGAAACCCATTATGACCCACGGAGCCCCTGAAAGATGCTTCAAGAACATGCTCTGTGAGTTGAAAGTGATGCCAAGCATTAGGCATCTTTGGAAACAGCTTCCCAGGGCTTGAAGACAGCGCAGCAGTCCCCAAATACACATCTAGCCTTGCACAGATCCTACTGTATTCCCAGACAATTCTGTACTCCTAGCTGAGGGGAAGCCATCCTTCTGGCGTGGGGGGAAGGGGAAGGACATGGACACAGCAGAGTCACATGACACTAGAAAGGATAATGCAAATGAAGTCACACAAATTGGCCCATCACAGATTCCCTCTCTGTAAACCAGGTGATTCTAAGATGAACCCATCTGTAAGCCATTTTCTACCTCAGCATCCAAAGGCAGCCTGGTTTGCCACCCTCTACTCGAGCCCAGGAGCTTTAGCAGCTGTTCAGCACTCCCTTCCCACCAGCTCATTTTCTCAAGCCGGCAACGGGTTAAACCTATCACCAATTTCCAGGGGAACGGCTGCATACTGAGCTCATTAGATGGAGAACATGTGCGACATGCAAATCTTTTGCTGTCACATTCCTGATTAAAATCCTTCAGCGTCTTCCTTTTGCCTACAGAAAAAGTGTCCTTGACATGGTTTGCAAGGCCCTTAACCTTGGAGCTCAGGCTGCTTCGCTCGCCTCCCTTTGCTGTTTCTGGCTTTCTGCTTGCACAAATATGAATTGCTTCCAACATACTAAGCCCTTTGGGTTCCCTCTGTTGGGCCTGAGCATGTGCTGTTTGCAATGGATGCTTCCTCCACCTATCCCCCACCCCACATTCTACCCTTCTTTATGTTCTTTTTTTTTTTTTTTTTAGTCTCAGATTAAAGCTATGTCCTCAGGGATGGTCTCTTGATCTTACACTCAGCCTTCCAGCATCATATTCCCTCTGCCTCTGTACTTTCTCTTTCATGATTTTGATCTGATCATTTATGTTCAAGTCTGTTTTCCAGACATAGGGAATCCCAGGAAGGCACATTGGTTTCTGGTTTGCCTGCAGCTATATCCCCTGCATAGTATATAGTCTTCTGTGGGGATATAGCCCTCAAAATATATATGGGATGGAGGATGCTGAGAGAGACCCCTCGGTCTCTTGGTTCTAATGGGGCTGAAAACAAACCATGGTTCTGAAGATGGGATGGTGCCATGTGCTTTGCCTGAGAACATTACCCTGCATCCCTGGGACTGATGCAATGACACCTTCCTCCTACCTCCTCCAACTACATCTATGCTTCATGGTGATACTCTACTCCTAGGCTGTCAGGTTTTATGAGTAGCGCTGCTGTGATTTGGATCTGGAGAGTTTTTCCCAAAGGCCCGGGTGTTGAAGACTTAGTCTCCAGCCTATGATGCTGTTGCTGGGGAGTGGCAGAATCTTTAGGGGCTGGAGTATAGTGGAAGCAAGGAGGATTATTGAAGGCATGGCTGTAGGAGGATATTGGGACCCAAGCCTGTCTCTATTATTTCTTAGCTACATTGGGGATCAGCCTACTCTGCCTTGTACTCTTCATTGCATGATGCAAGGCCAAAGCAAATAGGACCAAGCAACTGAGTACTAAAATCTTGAAAATCATGAGTCAAAATAACCTTTTATCTTATTAAGTTGATTATGCAGGTATTTTGTCACAGTGTCAGTTATTTGTCACAGTACTGTGCTGGTATTTTCAGGCCTTGATCTTTTCTTCCTGTATAATCTTCTCAGGAGGCTCACTCCATCCTTCCCTGACCTCCATGGTCTTTCCTAGTCATAGAGAAGATGCCTGTGGTTCGGATCTACCTTCCAGTTCTTCTGACAGATAACGCCATATGGTTGTGCCTCTGTTATGCTGACAGTAATTTATGACAGTTGGAAATTGACTGGTTACCTCCTATTAAAACCAGCCAAAAGTATATAATGGTTGGAATAGCTAATTAGCATTCACTCTCATCTTGGTCCCTGGCCTGCTCCCATAGCTAGCTAGAATGGACTGCTGGGCCATGTAGTGGGATTGTGCTCTGTTCCATTGTAAATAATTGTCCTGTATACTGGTTTAATACAAACGCTGATTGGCCAAAGGTAGACAGGAGGTGTGGGTAGGGCTACCAGACTAAGAAAACTTTGGGAACATCTCAGAGCACAGCAGAGATGCCAGAAACAGCTGGATGAGTCGCCACTGGACACAGAGGAAAGAAGCTGAAATGCTACTCTAAGAAAAGGTACCAAGCCGCATGGCTGAACAAGATAAGAAGGATGGATTAATTTAAGAGTAAAGAGTTAGCTAGCAATATCTCTGGGCTCTAGGTCAATCAGCATAAAATTAATGTAAGCATCTGTGTGTCTCTGTGGGTCTGTGAGTCTGTGGATCTGTGTCTCTGTGGGTCTGTGGGTCTGCCAGTCTGCTGCTTAGAAAATCAGAACCTTGGGGCTAAACCAAAAGTCTGGGCAAGAAACATACTATAACAGGGCTACTAACTGAGCACCAGAAATTCCAAGGAGCTTGTGTATATATGCTCAATGCATTATTAACTAAAACTAAATATGCCTAGGGGAAGAATTCACCTGGGAATAGCTGCCTGCTCTGAATTCCAATGCCAAATGAGCACTCCTGTTCTTCACTTGATGGCACTATTCAGGCACTTAAACCACAGGGACTCAACCCAAGGCCATAGTGGGCAAGGAGCCTGGTGGAGGGCTAGTCCAGTCCACAGTCTGAGAGGGAGAACTGAGGCGGGGACATGACTGGGCTCTTTCTTTTTTAAAGGAAAGATATAGGGCTGTGGATGCCAATCAGCCACTATGTGTAGGAGCCTGGGAAGTAGATTTGAAGGTCTCTGTAAGTTTGTCAATCACTAATGAAGCAAAGCCACAAAGCAGGCCACTTCTTCACGAGCTCTGGTTCTCTTTACAAGGCTACCCCCAAACTCTAGGTGGATGCTGCAGGCCTGGGACCTCAGCTGCCACTGACTGAAGGGCAATGCTTACTGCCCTTCTAGACCTGATGTGCCTAGGCATCAGGACTGGCATCCAGGGTAATTACATCACGTATCAACCCTATCAGGACAGCGGGAACACTTGGAGTTTCCTTTGCCTTTGAAACTCCAAGAATGCTTCATATGATTTTATCCCACCCTTGGCCATCTCCTTTGCTGAAGATGAAGCTCTAAAACAGGGGTTCTCAACCTGTGGGACAAGACCCCTTGGCAATCAAATGATCCTTTCACAGGGTAGCCTAAGACCATTGGAAAACACAGATTTTTAGATTATGCTCCCTAGCAGAAAAAAAATATACTTATGAAGTGTCAACAAAAACATTTATGGTTGGGGTTACCACAACAGCAGGAACTGTATTAAAGTATTGCAGCATTGGAAAGTCTGAAAACCACTGCTGTTGAGTCCCACAGGGGAGTGGTAATTTTCTAGAAGCCACTTCACCAGGATGCAGCAGTGCAGGGATTTCTCTGGGTTCTTTGACTCATGTCCTGGGAAGGGTTGTCCACCACTTAACAGCTACCACTGGAAATGAGAACAGCAAAGGTGTGAGTCTATGGACCAGCACACAGAGAAGATTCTTGCCTGTTTTCTCTGAATGCCCTGGGGCTAAGGCACTGGAAAGCATTTGATCAAGTTGCTTTGGCATATGTGTTGTGAGGAATGGCCAGCTGCTGGCATATAGAATCATTGTGAGTCTCTAAAGGATTGGCTGGGGCATGGGCTCTATGGACGGCAGAGAGACCTGAGCATGTTCCCCTTTGTTTCTGAAGGTCTCCAGAGTGAGATAAGGTAAGTCTCATGGTTAACCTTCACTGTCAACCTGACTAGATTTAAGATATGCCATGCAAATATATTTCTAGCTGTGTCTTTAAGGATATTTTTAGAAAGATTTAACTGAAGCCAGGAGACCCAGCCTCAATGTGAGCATCAAAATCTCATGAGCTGGAGTCCTGGGCTGAATAAAATGAAATCGCATCCCTATGTTTGACTGTGGATGCAGTGTGGGCAGTCACCTCATAACCTTGCCATGGTGTCTGTTTGCACCCCTGCCACTGTGTCCCCTGCCATGACAGGTGACATGTGAGCCAGAAGAACCTTCTCAAGTTGCTTTTGTCAAGTTCTTTGTCACAGCAGTGAGAAATGTGAGGACATTGAGGCAGTGTGTCTCATACTTGTCCAGCCCAGGGGCTAAGAGCTGTGTACACTCATTGATGGGTGCAGGGTGAAGGGGTGCGCACACCTGGGGAACTCAATTTAGCCAGCATGAAGGAATGCTGAATGACCTTATTTCTCAGATTTGGACGAGAGCTAATCAAAAATACCAGAGATGAACATGGTGAGAGAGTTCCATGAAGTGTGTGTTGACTCAGGGGTTCAAAGTGTCTTACTCAGGCCCTAAATATTTCTTGGATAATCGATTAGTGGATATATTGTGTCCGAGTCTTTGCTGAGTGAATGCTGAGTTTTTGCTGATGGCTCCTTTGGGCCAGAGACCTTGGAAGCCAATAGAAGTCAAGATTATCTTGGAAGTCACAGGATAAAAGGCTTGGAGTTTAGTGTGATAGTTAATAGCTCAATGGCATATGGCAAACCAGGGTGCCTCAACCCTGCAACTAAGTTGGGCTATCCTCAGAAACAAGATATTTGAGAAATAGAAGTTCAAGGCCCCATATAGACAGGTAGCAAGGGTCAAGAATAATGTTCTTTTAGAAAGAAGGTTTCATAAACCAGCCTGGAATGGCTGAAGATCTTAGAAAAGGGTACTTTATGAACAAGTTGGAGAACTCTTAGACTCTGAGACATGGAGGTAAGGTGGGACCCTGCTGAGATACACAATCAAGAAAGACAGATGTAGATATCATAGGCCTGTAGCCAGAATGGTGGATGCTCCACCTGCACAGAAAAGTCATGGGTGACTGTCCAGGTAGCTGACTGTCACTGTCCTCTCCTAAATTTTGGAAACTTCCAACCTTCAGATAATATATTTTCCTTCTCAAGTCTTAATAGAGTTAAAGACTAAACAATTAAAATTACTACCATCTGATCTCTTAGCAAAAAACATTCAAGTGTTAAATTTTTATTATTCAAAATAAACAGCTTTCCTGAGCGAGGTATCACAAACCCAGAAAGATAAGCGGGGGATGTATTCACTCATTAGTGAACTCTAAACAAACAAACAAAAAACTAAACAAAAAACCAAACAATCAAATAAAAAGCAAAGTATGCCCAAGCTGCAAACCACAACCACTGAACAGCTTGGGATCAGAAACACTTTGGACTGACTCCTTGGATCCCAATCCCCCTAGAGGAACACCTGACTCAGTCTTGATGCTGGGGGGAGAAAACTGGATTTGCTAGGAGTGGAGGCTGAACTAAGCAATATTGGGACCATAAGACCTTGGGACCGCCTGCCCATGGCAGGGATGGGGAGATATGGAGAAGAGAGAATGACCTGATGTGGTGGGAGGGGGAAGGGACCTTGAATAAGGATATACAAGGATGGAAAATGTGACTTCTTTATTCATAATAACAATAATAATAATAATAATAAACAAAATAAACAGCTTAAAATAATTCCAATACATCACCATTTCAATACTCTAGACATATAAGATATACTTTATATTTATTGGGTTTTTTTGTTATGGTCTGACCTTGCTTATGTTTTACCTTTTCCTCCCCCAGAAATTTCTATTATATATAGTTTTATACTTAGTTTATCTTTCTTAGTTAGACAAAAGAAAGAGATGTAGTGGGATCCAGGTATTACCTGGAAAAGCTTGGAGCCGTGCCTCTGGAGTACTGGGAGCCTGAATGGGGCATGGCCAGACCCCATTGAGATGCCAAGACAATGACCTTCCTTTACTTTTGTTCTTGAGGAGCGGATTGACCATCCTTCGTGAGATAGTTCCAGTCTTCAAGAATTGTCTTAAGGATCAATTGTATCAGTGAGTGTTTATATAATCCCTTAATAAATATTAATCCTTTATATGCTATGTTACTAATTTATATTTCACAATAGCCAGGGATTCAAACTGGCCTCCATGCTGAGGATGGACTGTAAGCAAGTTGAACATGGCCCAGGGAAGGTATCTCAGCCCCTTTATGTTGCTATAACAAAATACCTGAGACTGGGTAATGCAAAGAAAGAAAAAGATAAAGTTTGTTTATTTTGGTTTATGGTTTTGGAGAAGACTTTATGCTGCTTTAGTTCATGAAGGATAGCACAAGAACAAACAGGGGTGTGCGTGGGATGACTCATGAGTGGTCATCCTCCATCCTGCTTTGCATCAGTCATCTCCATTGTAACCACTCAGTCCTATAAAAGCAAGAACTTGCTGGCATATCTGAACATCTCAGTTCACTCACAGGGGCTGCAGTCCTCTGCGATACTCTCCCACTGAGACATATTCATGCAACACTATGCCACTAGGGACCAAGGGTGCACACAAGTTTTTTGGAGACAAACAATATTCAAGACACTGTGGATGGGCTGAGATATCTGGGGACATTTCACGCCATTCTTGAGATCTGGAGCTATAAATGAGTACCAGGGAAAGCATAAAAAGAGAGATGTAGAGTTGGAGACAGGGTAGACCTGGAAAACGCTTCATGTCTGCCCATAGTCTCCAGGAATGATAGCCTCTATGGACTTATGAAAGCAAAAAAAAAAAAAGTCAGCATTTCATGGGTCTGGAAATCCAAGGTTTTGGACAGGCCCATGAGAACATTGCATGAAGTGAGGGTTTGTTAAGATCTGCTGATGTCCTGATGTCCCCAGATCTACACTCCATTCATTCACAGAAGTCCCATCCTCAGAACCTGTAGTCTAGCTGGGGGAGAGAGACCTTGCAACCCTGGGCTTCAGAGTATGCCCAGCGGCAGATGTTTGACCATATCCACAATACACACTAGCAAAAGAGGCGCTGCAGACCTATGCTTATGGATCTGTGAGAAATTTTCTAGAAGAACGACAGGGAGAAAGCCACTCTATGCAGCCTCAGCAACAATAAAAGCAGTGAGTTTGGGTGAAAGGTGGGCTTCTGAAGTGACATCAGCTCCACAGCACCTCTGTTGTCATGCCAGAGTCATATCTTGGACCCTGACTTCTGTTTAGAACACAGTCAGAACAGATATGTCTTATTTTCACTGAATTAGAAAACAAAACAAAACAACAACAGCAACAACCGAACTCAAACAAAACAAAAATATGAGCAGTTCCCATTGGAGCCTCCCAGGAGCCGGGGGGTGGGGGGGTGGGGGGGGGAGTGGAGGGTGGTGGTAAACAGCTGTCCTGTTACTCCTTTGTGGTGTCCATGAGTAGAGAGTGACAGGGTCTGGGGCAACCCCAGCAGGCAGAGAATGAGGACTGAGGTGGGAGGCCTGGGCAGGGGAGGATGAAATGGTGTCATGGATACCTGTAACTCCTACAAGATGGTTATCCTGTTGATTCCTATGAGTTCTGACAATGTGGGAGGCATCTCCCCTTAAGTGGGATCCAAGGCTAGGTGTCTTGCAGTAGGCAGAACATAGGACCTCCCCAAGCATCTTGGTAATGGAAGCCAACTAATAGATTTTTCCGCAAATGTCCTCAAAATGCCCTTTTTCAATTAAATTTATTTTTCTAACTCAAGGTTTTGCACTTAAATTTCTCCATTTTTCTTTTCTGGTATATGTATGTTAAATTATTATATAATCTCACTGATTTTTTTTTCTAAACACAATGAGAGCCTCACACTTTAGGTCAAGGCTCGGAAGAATCAGCCCAGGGCAAGAAGGGACATGTGGAAGAAGTTTGTAGCCTGCTCCAGCTTGGCATTAACTGTATAGCTCCTCTCTGGGTCCCAATAGATGTCATCTATGAAGTGGTCGATGAGGCTTTTGCCTCCATCTTCCAAGGCTTTGGGAAAGATGACAAAATTCATAATAGAGAGTTCTAGAAACAAAAGTTACACTGCTATTGTAGTTGTTTATCATTATCTGAGTTCTCCATAGGCTTTGTTTACGTCTTGTCTAGGATATGTAGCCTCTCTAGGTTGTGTGTGTACATATATATGCGCACAGATAAATACATTCATGCATATATATATACATATATATATACACACACACACAAAAGTAAAGAAAAATGTTAAAAATTCTTCTAGAAGAGCTGCTCAGGGGACTGGAGTCTGGGGTCTTGGAGAAGGTCGTGAGAGCATTTTATAAAGTCAGGCTGTGCTGGAATATGTTGTTCCTGTCACCACCTCCTGTAACTCATTCTATTCAGGTAGCTCCACCTGGACCAATCAGCTGCTAGCATGCATCTCCCATGCACAGCCAAGCCCAAGGCCCCTCTGCAGACCCTTCCTGGGCACCATCACTCCACATGGACTCCATCTTTTAATGAATCCTTTTTCTCTCAAGCACTTGGAATGTCTGTCCTGTGGGAAGCAATACAGCTGACAATCCAGAGACCAAAGGATAATCTGGAAACAAAGACCAGATATTCCACTAAGTCTGACAAAGCACACTGTTTTTCTATCCTGTGGACATTCTCTTTCCATATTCAGACAAGGGCCTTCCTTCAGACTACAGGTAGCTTCCTGGCTACATGTATAGCACTTTCAGTCAGCTCTTGTCCCCTCTCCAGCACTAACACAGCTCCAGGACCCTCTTGTCTTCTCAGGGCAGGACCCTAGACAATCTACAGAAAAGTGTGCAGAACTGACTCAACTTGTCAGCCACTTCCATGGAGCTCATTTGCAATGCACAAACATAAACACAATCGGAGCTGCACACTACAATCTTCTGCCCCATTGTGGCTTCCTACTATCCCACTCCACCCGCTGAACCCACCTTTACACCCCAGGAACACAGACATCCCATTGTTTCGTTCTCATGTGTGTTTATTGAGCGCCCACAGAGCCCATGGTACTGTGCTCAGAATTCAGAGCCACAGTCTAGTCAAACAAGACCAGAGCTAGTACATAGAATGTTTCATAGCTGCGTAACATCTGTTAAGGGATCAGGTTAGGGGAAACTAATCACGAGACAAATTCCTATTCAAAAGCAACAGAACCTCCTCTGAGAGTAATATAGATTCTAGGCACACACACCTCCACACGCGCGCATACACACCCCTCAGAATGACCACCCAAGTATGCCCACTTAGTTGTATATGCATGCATATACAGATGTTGGTGAGCAAGTAAATTAATACATATGCTGTCCGCACACACACTTGCTTGTGCACACGCTCACACAACCACTCACACACTCACACACACCACTGCACAGACAGAAAACCTGGCTTATGCTATCAAAGACACTACATCTCCAGGTTCTAGTGGAAGTAATCTGTCCTAGATGTCTGCAGCATGCAAAACTTGGAAGATCCAAAGAGTCAGTTTAGGAGGACAATGGGGGCACATGGGTAATGTTTCCATCCTTGGAGCCCTCACCACAGCACAACAGGCAACAAAGCCTTTGTGAAGGGCTCCAGGGCCAGAGCGGAGGAGCTGGAGGCTCCCTGTCGTGGTGGAGCCCAGGAGAACCTGGGCAAGTTCACCAATCTTCAAGGCAGAGTAGAAAGCTCTGGTTGTCGAGTGTGGTCCTCCTAACAGTATCCCTTGGGGCAGCATGGCAGACTGAAGAGAATGCCTCTTCTCGCTCGCTCTCTGCAGCTTCCCACATGTGCTAACGCATTTTGTAGTCATTAGATACAGATGTTTCACACAGCTGTCCCTTAAAATCCAAGTCTACTGTGAAATCGAGGTCTCGCTGTGAGGAAAGAAGAAAGGACCATGGGATAGTCTGGGGAAGAGGTCATAGTCCTTCCCGGGCATAGGGCTTTGCTTGGAGCACAGGGACGCAGTCATCGTGTTTCTAGCTAAGGGGTCTCCACAGTTCTCAGGAATCCATTCTGGTGCTGCCTTATCCTCACGGGAAGGGCTCTGACAGCTAACTTAAGCTTTCCTGTCCTCATGCGAAAGCAGTCCTGGATTTCTTTCATCTGGGTGGATAACTGAGGTCAGAGCTGGGTCTGGCTCGACACCACCCATAACTACCCTGCAGCCTTTCACTATCTGTGTAGATACGGGGACACCTCAGAAAGGTCCCACCAGGCCAGCAGTTCAACAAACAAGCCCTCTCTAGCAGACACTTGTATTTACTGGCTCAGCTCACCCTAAATGAGGCACAGCCCATTTATACAACATCCGTTCTCAAAGGCTCTCCAGTGAGCTTCTGGGAGCTGTCTCCTAGATTGAGTTCAGAATCCAGAAAGCCTCTAGCCACTGGGGTTTGAAAGATTCAATGGCTGAGATCTTCCAAACAGGCCTGGTCCCCTGTCTGCCTCCCTTAGAAGCTTTTCCATTTGTACACAAGACATTAGACTGGGCAGGTGGTATTTGGGAGTCAGCTGGGCCATGTGTCCCTCCTCAGTGGTCATGACCATGCAGGGCTTCCTCAGACTCACCACATTTTTGGCATTTGGCTTCATGGATATGGTTCCATAGATTTCTTCCCCCCTCCGAACAGTGAGGTAGTCTTCCAAGTAGAAGACAGTCTGCTTCCAGTGCGTGTAGGGGGCATCAGGGGCTGGGGAGGGACACAGGAGAGAGAAGAAGAATCAGAGATGAACTGGAGTCAGCTGAGGCCCAGTATCCACACACAAGTTCTGAGCTTTCCATGGTGAAAGACTCTAGCAGGCCCAGGCATGGCAAATACAGGCCTGAACATGATAAACGTGCTTCCGGCAGGCTTGCTCTCTCACCCATTCCCTCTGCCTTGCTAAATCATTAGACAACATTCCGAAAGCCAGCCACCAAGGGTCATTCCCTTATTTGGCCAATTCCTTCTCCTAAGGCTGATTACCAAGGTCCAGTTATCAAAGCCCAGCATTAAAATGGCTTGCCTATTTAACATATCCAGTTCAAAATTAACCAACTCATCCTAACGTTAGCTGGGCTTTTCCTTTTCCCTTTGTAGCTTTTGCCTATAGGCCCCATCTGTCTCCTCTCTCTATCCCGAGGCAGTCCTTTTTCTCTTTGGGGCAAATACTCCTGCCCCCTCTCCCTTGTCCTGTCTCTCCTGTCCCTGCCCTCTGTCCCTCTGGGGCAAATTAATCTCCTTCAGGCTAAGAACTTAGTCTTAGGGTTTTTTGTTTGTTTGTTTGGTGTGTGTGTGTGTGTGTGTGTGTGTGTGTGTGTGTGTGTGTGTGTATGCTGGCATCAGTTCTTTCATAGAAGATCCAGTGATTTCTGCCTGTACACCAACACTCAAGGGGTCAGATGTATAGTGAAATCTCAGAACTCCTGATTTCAGCCCAGTGCACTTCTCCCATCCTAGCCCAAGCCTTACTTGATCTCAGTAAGGGGTCAGAAGAGAGGCAGCCTTGTACCAGGGAGCAGCTGGTATGGCAAAAGCCCCTTAGACACTAATTCCATAATTAGCATAAATAAGCCTCCTCATATGCTCCTATGTTGGTGCAGGGAGATATACAGAGCAGACCATCCTATCTCCATCATTTGTAGATTTATGACATCACTTACACAAACTCTACAGCTCAGTCAGTCTCCCAGCTTTCCCAGCATCCCTCCTTCTTACTCATCCATCCTTCAATTGCTTCTCTTGCCTGGGAGTTTGCCCTATTGCTGTACCTAGCATCCTGGCCCAGTCCTGCTGTAAGATTCCAGCTGTGCTTTCCCAACAGGACCAGAAAGAAGAGGAGTCTTACCATACAGATCACCCCTCCTGCATAGTTCAAGGAATTAACCCCTGTTTCCTGGGATGCAGTCCTTTTCTTTGGTAGTGACAGCCTCTGGAGCATTCTCCTCCTTCCCTACTTCCTGTATCCTCATCCTTCAAGGACAGCCTTCCAGGACCACTCCAACCTAGATCCGGTACTCCAAGAGCATCCAGAACTGATGTCATCACAATGTCTAGCATGCCTCAGAGTAAACACATCCCCCTCACTTGTCTATATCCTCTGCACGCTCCTAGAGAGCAGGGCCAGGCCAGCCTTTCTTAGCACTGCTCAGCTCTCACCAAATTTACTGTAGAAGCACCGAGTGGAGTGTCAAGTGGACACTGAGAAGTGGACAGTGTCAAGAGCCCAAAGCACAGCATCTTGTGATGTGTGCTGTGCCCAAAGATGCTCAGCTGAAGCCTGTAGGATACAGGATACTCACTTCCTCGTGCGCTCCCCTTGGCTTAGACCCTCATCTTCCTTCCCCCAGTGGACTTTCCTTCTTGTCTAAAACCTATGATAACAGCAGCAAGACTTGGAAAGAACATAAGAGCCCTTTAAACACTTCGAAGACTGTCTGCATGGCAGATTCTGCCTTACACTCGGTTTGGGGAATTACTAGGAGTTAGCTGTGCATGGCGCAAGTAGAATCGGAGCTGTTTCATAACCATGGGAACTGAGTTGCTTGTTCTTCCCTGAAGTGTTGAGGACATCACTAGCACTGAGCTCAATTGTCATGAGACAAGCTAGACACGGTGACCTCAACTATCTTTCAAAACCCCGAGATCTATTTTAATGACGGCAAAGAGTCGTGTGTCCCCCCCCCACATACACCTTTTGTTGTTTGCAGTGAGCTGGCCTGATCAAATGTCAGTGGTCAGATAGACTAGGGCAGCCTTCAGTGTGTGCATTTGGAAATCAATGAAAACTCAAGGTCACAGGAGACAGCACAGCCTGAGCATCTGGAGGGGAAGGAGGATTGAGCTCCCAGAGCTCATGCCTTGCAGACCCTGGAGCCTCAAACCCACCTAGCGCCCAGCCTGCCAGCCATGCTGCTATCTGCAGACCACGTGCTTCCAGCATGCATCCTCCCAATTACCTCTAAATAAACTGTCAAAAGACGAGATCTGGCTGTGTGTGCAGAATGCCAGAGTGTGACTGATGGCACTCTCGCCCCCATCTCCACCTCCACCCACTCAGACAGGTGTCTCTACTGTTCCTAAAGACGTTCAGTTAAGGGGGTTCAAGCTGCCTCCTCTACCACCCAATCAGATGTGGAGGGTCTGAGTTTCACTGGCTTACCTGGCCAGTGAGACCAGTAGGCCACCAGTGAGTGACCCCAAAACATGAGTGCCATACCTGGGTGGAATGAATGTTGTCTCAAAAAATTTTCCAAACACAGTTTCCATATTGAAACCAGTAGCCCTGACCTAACTGTCTCAACATGCTTGCTCATCTGAGTGTCCAGTATACACAGCAGAATTTAGAAGCTTGACTGTGCCTTGCTTTCATTTTGAATTCAATAATTCTGGGGAGGTGGTACACAGAGGGGACAGAGATGCCAAGATGTATCTGCCCCTATGGCTAAAGTGGCTGTCTTCTCTTGCATTCTCTTGTTTAGATGTGGTGGGAAGGTCAAAAGACCCTAGTTCTATATCCTTTTTGCCACAGATTTGAACTGTCACCCTGGAAATCCTGTACCACTACATGAAATATAGGTCATGTCATGCCATCCCTGAGGTAAGGGTGAAATGAATGATAAAGATGACCCCCATATCTCTCTGTGCCTGGATACACAGTTCGTATCTATTCACCCAGCATGATCAACTTCTGTTTGCCAAAGCATCTTTAATTAAAAGCTGAATCATATGGACACCCCACTTACAACCTATTAGTTATAACAAAACCACATTAAGATACTGCTAATCTGTGACAGCTGATTGTGAGGCTTTACAAGAATGGTGTGTAAGTATCCATCCATAAACAGAGGGATACTAGCAAAGATATACTGCTTCACCCTGGTGCTCCAGAATGCCTGAGTTGTATCTAGAATGCTGCAATGCATGAGGCGGCACTCATGCTATACCGTACATTCAGGGCTGTGAATGACGTCTACAGCTCTCATTGTCAGGGACTAAGTTTTCCTCCCTCCGCAGTCCTGACCCACAAGCCAGAATAGCACAGCTTTCAGTCATTATGAGGATGAGTTCCTCTTGGGCATATTCTGGACCCACATGTCAACCCAGCCTCCTGGTTCTAGATTACTGATGATTTTTACTCTACATTTAGGATGAGCAGGACCAATACTGTCTGAAATGCTGCAAGTATAAGAACGCACACTCAAAGATCTTTAGCTTAGGATACCTGTTATGTGCCAGGCGAGGCTCTCAATTTGTCTAGCAACACCCAAGATGAACATAGCTTTGCATCCCCTGCCCCATCTCTCCTGTAGACCCTATATCCTTAGAAGACTATCAGGCAAGTGCTGGATAATGCAAGCAGAACTGTGTGGGCTGTGATCTTGGATGAGGCATGGAAACAAAGCAAACCGTGAGAGCCATCAGGGGTGACCTCTCATGAAATTATCCTCCTGTGCTTTGAAGAAGAGAACTCAGTCTCCTGTTTTGTTTCCTACTTGTTAAGTAATTAGTATTTCCTTGTAGGCTCTAAGTTTTCTAGCTGTATGTTTAGAATTGTTTTGTATAGCGCGATTCTTGGAATTTAAAGGCTTGTGTACAGAGAGGCTTCTTCGGCCTGGGAAAATGACTCAGTGCCACAGAACGGCAAATCAGGAAAGAGGCTCCCTCAAACCCACAAAGTAACCCGCTCAAGGGCATCTCTGGTGATTCTCATCCTACCTTGGGAAAACTGATATTTGAAATCAGTTTCCCTTAGGGCCACTGCCTTTCACCCACCTCACAGCTTTTCTGGATTGCATAGCAGTATCAAATCTCCTCCTACCCTTGCAGAGGATGAGTTCAAGGGGACAGAGACAGCTGTGCCCCTGGCTGGCAGAGCCTGGAACCTTGGGCGTATTGCCTGATGCTGTAAAGCAGCCAGAATCATTAGTAGCAGTGTTTTCAAGCTCTGCAGCATGTGGTTTTCTTGTTGAATGGATCCCCCAGAGCTGCTGCACTGAATGAGTTTGGAAGCTCAGTGGGGAGCCCACAGGGAGGTGAGGAAGGGTTCCACAAACTCCCACAACCAATATCTTGCTTTCAAATGTGCATGACTGTATTAAAACTCTTTTTCCTATAGCCAAGACACAGGAATACTTAATTTAGGATAATGCCTTAGGGGTGGGATGGCTAGAAATGGAACATTTGGATAAAAAATTCAGAGATGTTGATAGCATCTAAGCCACTAAGTTCTGAGTTGGGCTCACAGGGAGTTCTTCTGTGAATACAAATTAGTTTATTTATATTTATTAATTATAAATATAACTATATATCATTTATTCAACATCCATTTTAGCTAATATTTATATTTTAATTAAGTATTGCTCAACAACTCGTGCACTTACATTCCAATAGAAATAATAATAAATATTTCCAGCTACTCTTTGCATTGTAGTTAATAATTCAGTTTCATTCTAGTTAATAATTCATTTCTATCTTGGTTATTGAGTTAGGTAGTAAGTTCATGACTACTCATTATATTAATAAAGAAATAAGCCAAAAGTGAATCATGCATAGGCTATCCAATTGTGACAGTATGTCTTGAGCCAAATATTGAAGTTTATCAAATTGCATGTACCCAGGAGTCTATACAAAAAAGAAAGAAATGACTTTGCCAGTGGCCAGAGTGAAGTCTCTGAGTGGAGTTCACTGACAAGTCCACATGGTCTAGTCTTTATCACACTAAACAGTGCTAACCTCCCATGAGGGCTAGGAGACTAAGCATCTGCAATGTTTCCTCTGGTTCTCAGGAGGCAGGATAAAAGTTTACAAGCACTGAAAAGACTTGTTGAGGGCTGAGGGCATGCCTTGGTGAGGAGATGGGCTAGCCTGCCCAGACGGAGTCAGACTCAGTTGAATTTTAATCTGTCTAGTTCAAGGTGGTCTTGCAGGAGGGCGGTGCTTCTCAAACTCAAGTAGAAAGCATGGCCACCTGGAGGTTTTGTCAAGGCACAAAAGGCTGGCCCACACTCCGAGTTTCTGAATTGGTGCCTTTAGAGCGAGGCTTTCTTAGATCCAATAGTGAAGCTATTGTTCACAGACTACTTTTAAAGTCACTGCACCGAGACACAGAAATCAAAGAATTTAGGACCTACAAACATCCTTTTTGAGCCCAGCTTTGTGGATGTCTGTACAAACAAGAGTTTGCTAATGGCTCAAAGGAAAGGAAAGCCTTCCACCTGGGCTTGCCACTTAGTGGGGTGAGAGCAGGGCCTGATCAGCAGGCACAGGGGACTGGGATGGGGTTATACACTTCAAGTCCTCACCTTCTCTCAGGAAGCCCAGAAGCAAGAGCTTTGAGTCTGCACTGAGCTTTAACCAAGCTTATCCTTGAAGGAATATCAGAATGTCAACCCTGCACCACAGAAACAGGGGATCAACTCTAGGGAGAAGTCCAGTAGGCTGCTGGGACCAGAAGTAAATCACTTTAAGAAAAGATAAGCCTTAGGAAGAGTCATGAGTCAGATGTCAGGCTTTAGACACCCACAGCTTTTTCCAGAGTGCCCACGCTGGTCCTCTCATCATGCACAGGGCAGCCTCTGAGCTATCATCATCTGGAGATAAGAGAGGCAGAGCTAGGTGCCATGGTACCCTCACTGCCACCCTTTCCTCTCCATTGTTAGATTGAGTTTCCTTTATCCTTCAAGTTCAAGTGGAATCTGATGTCCCCTCTCCAGGCTGCTCTTGACCACTGGGTAAAGGAGCACAGCTTACCTACCAACCCTTGAAAGAGGGCAGCCCTTAGCAATGGCCCAGATCAGGGGTTCTCTGGTTTTTCTCAGGGCCAAAAGAGCACCAGTCCAGCCTAGATGATAGAGCCCAAGAGACACTAGTCTTTGTAGTGAAAGACTGTGCATTGGATCTAGGAAAAGACGTTATGGGATTTTGACAAGATTTGTTTGTTTGTATGTTTTGAGACAAGGCGTCACTCTGTATCTCTGGCTGGTCTGGAATTGGCTGGTCTGGAATTCACTGTGTAGACCTGGCTGGCCTGAAACTCATAGAAATGCATCTGCTTCTGTCTCCAAGTGCTGAGGCTGAATGTGTATACCACCACACATGGTCTGGTACTGGATATGCTTAAAAAGTCTCCTGCCTCCTGTCCACAGGTAAAAGGGCATTTCTATCCCATGTATCTAAGAAATAAGTAGTTATATCTGCTAGAACATTCCCCCTGCACACCCACTCAGCCCCCGAGGGCACACTCACAGTTTCCAGAAGCTCATATAAAAGGCATTCAACCTCTGGACCTCTGTCCTGGCATCGCATGGAGACTATTCCAGAAAAGAAGATGACAAGAGCCTTCTGAGAAAGACCCCTCCTGTTCCTGGACCACATTCCATACGAACATGCAGAAACAATGGCCCAGGAATGAAGAAGTCTCCTGAGCCTAGGGCATGAGAGGGAGCTCAGAGTGGCTATCCTGTGGGGGGAAGTGAAGGAAAGAGCTTGGGCATGGCCAGCAAGGAGAAGTCTGAGGATCCAATAGGGGACTAAGGCCAAGCCATGGAGCCCTCCCTTGCCAGGCCCAAAGGCAGTGAGGTGCCTCTTAAGGCCGACTAGAAAAAGAACACGGTTTGAGTCTGCCAAAGCTTGTGTGGTCTTCAGTGAATGCATCAACGTTGAGAGTTGAAATCTTTTGGAAGGGAGGCAGGTAATTGGGTCTTGGGGTTCTATCCTCGTGAATATACAAACCCATTCATGGATGGATGGACCTGTGGGTTTTCATGTGTCTTAGTCCCTGTTCTATTGCTGTGGAGAGACACCATGACAACGGAAGCTCTTATAAAAGAAAGCATTTAATTGAGGGCTTGCTTACAGTTTCAGAGAGTGAGTCCATGATCATCATGGTGGAAAGCAGACAGGCAGGGTACTGGAACAGTAGCAGAGCTTTGCAACCTGATCTACAGGTAACAGACAGGGAGAAAGATGGACTGGTCCTGCTGTAAGCTTTTGAAAGCTCAAGATTCAGTCTTAGTGACACATACACATCTCTTCTAGCAAGGCCATGTATCCTAATCCCTCCCCATAATTCACTCTCTGATGACTGAGCATCCAAATGTATGAGCCAATGAGGGCCATTCTTATTCAAAGCACCACATCTAAGAAGTGGGCTACTGCACAGTAAAGCTCTATCTCAGGCTTTCTTTGTCTCATTTTGGTACCCTTTGTCATGTAGTGATGCAGCACAGAACCCTCATCAGATACCAAGATAATGCCAGCATCATATTTTGGACTTGCAAACCTCCAGAACTATGAGCCAAATACATTTCGATTCCTCATAAGTTATCAAGACTCAAATGTTTTGTTATAGCAACAGAAAGCATCTTCTGGGAAGTCAACCACAGACTCGGTGATGAATGGGTTCAGGAGAGAAAGGCAGGAAGGAGAGAGAGGCCAGTCCATAGCCCAGAGAGAGATGTGTAGCCTTGCATAGAGGCTATTACCTCAGCACATACCTCCCACCTGTGCATAGAGGCTGTCCTGAGCCCAGAAGAGGTTTATGTCAGAAGTCCTATGCTGTTCTTATCCCTCACACAGAATCTTTTCACAAATGCTAACCAGACAAACATATATTAAAAATCTCCAGAGGCCAGCCATAGTGCCATGGATCAGCAGAGACTTTTGGCCATATAAGTCTAATATTTGAGTTTGATTTCTGGAACCCACATAAAGGTAGGAGAGAATCAATCCTGAAATGTTGTCTTGTGACCTCCAAAGGCACAAGTATGATGCAGCATACACACCCTTCATACACATTATAATAATTATAAATAGAAATTTTCAAAAGGTAAATACCCTTACCCAGGCCATGTCTCCTACGTTGCCCCCACCCAGTATAAAGTAGGACCTCATATATGAGCAGAGTGGGGAAACTGAGGATGAGTTCTTCTTCACTATCAGCAGCTTGTACACCCAGGAACAGAGACAGCAAGATTTGCAATATTAGCCAAAACAATGAGAGCTAAGTCTACCTCCGACCCAGGTGCAGACATGACATGCTGAACTGACAGCAAATGCCTCCATCGGACTGGCCTGTGGGCATGCCTATGAGGTAATTTCTTAATTGTTAATTAATTGATGTGGAAAGATTCAGCCACTGTGGATGGTACCGTCCCTAGGCAGGTGTATCTGAGATGTAGACCAAAGGAGGTAAACATGAACCTGAATGCAATCTGATAAGCAGCGTTCCTTCAGTTCTTGCTCTGTGTTCTTCCCTGGGCTTCCCTCATTGATAAGTAAGAAGCCAAAGTACTGATTAAACCCTTTTCTTGGTGTTGTTTTTGGCTGAAGTGTTTATCACAGTCACAGAAAGCAAACTGTGACGGCCTCCATTCTTGTGTGTGCACTTGTGTGAGCACATGTGAACATTCAAACCCAAGACACATATTACGGTAAATGTAAGTGTGTACCTCGGCATGGTGATCTCCCGAGCACTCCACAGTGGTCTCTTTGGTCACTATCCACTCAAACCCTCAAAAGTACCTCATGTCGTTCTGCAATATGCTCCTCCTGTGTTACCTAACTCTATCATGTCCTGTAGGAATTCTTGCCTTCAAGACCACAAGGATTGAAGAGCAAAGGGGAGGCCAGAGTGAGTTCCTGGTGGCACCCATACCAGCTCTTGATCCCTCTCATGTTCACCTTCTCCTTGGGAAGTCAAGAGAGTGAGGGCTGCATCCTCTCCTCAGATGAAGAACGCTCATGAGATACCAAGCCAGAGCCCCAACTGATGTATGGCCAAGTTAAGGCCAGCCCAAGTTCTACCCATAAGCTTCAAGGAAGAGAAGGAAAGTTACAGAAAAACCAGTGGAGAGCTCACCTGTAGAAAAACCCATTTTCTTGTGGCACTTGGTAAATTCAATATTAAAATAGGTGACGAGGGCATGGACGTAGTCGTTGCGCTGTATCTGCAGGCAGAAGGCAGATGTGAAGGACAGCTCTTCCGTCTTCACAGTGTAAATGTCCACTTCCTGTAGCCCAGAGGAGAAAGAAGCCGGGGGCTTACAACCTCTGTCATGACAAGGTCCAGTTTTCTTAGCCCTAGAGAAACTGGATCAGCTGCCACTCTGGGGTGACTTCTTGACCCACCCACCACCTTTCCAACTACCTCCTTCATCTTTTCTTAGGTGAAGAATGCTTGGAGAATAGTGTGAATGGAATTGAATCCAAATCTGAGCAGACTGAACTAGGAAAGTATATCTGCTGGAAAGGGAAGGTGTGTGGAGGAGGAGGCCAGAAAGGCTGAAAGTGGAGACAAGAGGGATCTAGGCAATCACACATCACCAAAGCAAGTCAGAGTGCCTCCAAGTGCAGCCAAGCATTGCTACCTTCCTCTAGTCAGTCACAAAGTGTGGGCCCTTCCTGTTTTTCCTCCTCAGCATCTTTATTACCTGGGAGAAAATTCTGAGATGGGCAAGGAGAGTCACCACAGATCTACTCAATCAAAAGAGCAGGGCCCTCCAGGTCTTCCATGAATCAGAGGACTCGTTCCCTGGCTCCCACCAATTTTTTTTATTATTTATCTTTTTCGTATGTGAGTCGTCCAAGTTGACGACTAAGTGTTGCCTCAGGACCGAAGCATAAATGAGCTGGAGGAATTTCCAGTGACCATTTATAACAAGGCTGGATAGGTTTAAAAAATAAATAAGAGAGAACACAAGGTGAGAAGTCTCAGTTTGGACTTAGAAGCAGAACACAAAGAACTAATAATTCTCCCAAGTTTCGCTGGAAAGTGACTGAAAATCGATGTTGCGTGGGGAGTAAGTGTAATGGAAAGACAGTTCTCTGTGTGCCGCTTCTATGTGTGAAGGATGCTGACTGACCTGCTGTTCATTGGCTTCCTGAAGCAGGAAACCCTACTGGGGGCTTTAAGAGGCATACGGGCAGATGCCAGGGAGACTTAAAGAAGAATTTCCCTTGGGTTGGGTCATATAGCAAAAACACTCGTTGAGAGACTCTGGAAGAGATAGGCAGATATCTGTGTGCCTGGTGGCTCTGGGCAGCGTTCCGGATACCCAACAACAAGACCCATGAAGAGAAAGAATAGTGCTGAGCAAAGGGCTCCCATCTCTCTGTGTTTTAAGAATCCTTAAAAGGAATGGGGTTGCAAAGGTCATAGGACTTGTGAAGAAGAAGTGGAGTCACAGGAGCCAAGCAGGTCTCAGTCCTGACGGGGTCTGAGTGAGCTTGGGAAAGGGGAAATGTTCTCAGACTGGCCAGGAAGAGGGCAGAAGCAGGGTTAGGAAGTGAAGCCTTGTAATAGTTGGCAGCAAGTGACTAGTCTACAGGATCGATGGAGCCTTCTGTGAGGTGCACACTACATAGTTTCTAGAGCTCAAAGATGTAGAGTGAGAACTAATGAGAGAGTGAACCTTGGGTCAGAGGGGCCACCATAGATGGTATAAAGCATCCCATCCATCATGAGTGACATCTTGACCTTTTGGGCAGCCCAGGGATGCTGATCCTCTGCCTACCACATAGGTGCCTTCCAGGCATTTTCAGAAGTGGAGAGATCACAGATGTTTGCCCTGCCTTCCACTACAGGGCAAACTGAATATCTACTCCAACCAACATGGGGGCTGTCACCCTCCTGATGGAAACCATAATGCTGCTGGACTCTGTCAGCAGTCAAATCTGCTTTCCACATCACCCCTTCAGCAGAAACCCTGCCCAGGAGTGGGGACCATTGTTCTAGGGCAGGAAACCACTTCCGAGGATATGTCTGACAGACTTTCTAAGTACTCATGGCCCTCTAAATTACACTTCAAATCAAGAGTGTCTCAGGGAACTGAGCAGTGACTAATGGTGTACAGAAGCCCTTGGTTGCTTTCTGCCTTCTTCTCAGGCAAGTTCCCTCACACTTCCTGCCTCTTTGTCTTTTGATCCACAGCCACCAGCCCAGCTTGACTTCTGCTTCTTATGTAGGGGCCTTGTCACCTCCATCCTCAGCCCCTGCATTATAATGGATCCTTTTATGCTTGTATGGATAGGAGCAATACCTCATTGTCTTGTGTGTCCTTGGTATATAATTGAGCACTAACAGGTACGTGGGCTCACCATCCTCCCAGAACAGGTTTCTTTGCCTAGAGTCTTTTCTTCCTAACTGGGCTTTCTTTCACAGTCACCCACCCACTCAAACTGTGTCATTCTTGGTGTACAGCCTTCAATGACTCCCTATGACTTATACCAAGAGCTTATAAATTTCCTCGTCTATTACTTCCCTTTCCGTCACTTTCAAAACACGTGCACACATGCACACACATATACATACACAGATGCACACATGCACATAGATACACATACAGACACATACACACATACACATGCAGTACTTAATGGGAACATCAACCTCCACAGCCTTTAGTGGATTCCAAAGTCATTAATTTGGGAGACTGTGCGGCCATCACAGTGTTACTGGCTTCACACTGGCTTTGCTCAAGGTGACACTCTAAATGAGGCCACCCTGCTGTGTGTGTGAAAATTGCATGTCACTATCTCATATGTCTCTGGCCCTCCAAAAGAAGTATTTTTCTCTGTCCCCCAGGGTCTTCCAGCAAAGTATTCCTTTGTCATATTCTCTGCTCTTTGGAGAAAACAATGCTTTCTATCTTACAACAATTGGCTGCAGAATTAACTTCTGGAGAAAGAAATTTTAAAAACAAAACAAAACAAAAAAACCAACAGGAGTCATAGATTCATTTGGTTTGGTTTGGTTTGGTTTGGTTTGATTTGGTTTTTGAGACAGGATCTCACATAGAGCAGGCTAGTCTCTGACTCATTAAGTAGATGAGGTTAGCCTTGAATCCTGATCTCTGACCTTACTTCCCTAGTGCTGGGATCTCAGGTGTGTCACACCATGCCTGGCAGAGACTGTCTAATCAGTAACTATGCTTTAGATTCACAGAATCCAAAATAGCCAGCCACCACAGTGAACAGCTGTCCACATGTCAGAGAAGACCACTGGTAGTTTAGATCCTGAAGTTCACTTAACTCAACTGCCCTCATGTTTTCCTATTCCATCCTACAAAAAGATGACCTTACTGATGTTCAGGATTTTGTTCCCTGTCCCAGTAATGTACTCCAGAGTCATTAGTTTTTCACAGTAATGAGCAACAAACTTATATTTATGGTTTCACACACATAACACACACACACACACACACACACACACACACACACACACACACACTATAAGCAAACCATCTAGCAGGAATCTCATCTCCAGACAGTCTCACAGACCATCATCCATCAACCAAATGTCATCTGTCATGTCTTGTGTTAGCTGACAGTGCTCCATGGTCCTGGAGACATTTGCATCTTAATGGGGACCTCTGAGGAAACAAAAAGCTTTCAGGCAAAGGGCAATGAAGCTGTTCATTGAAGTGACAGTAGAGGCAGATGGGTCCCATCTGTGGGAACACGCTCAAACCTGGCTGGGTTTAGGAAGTTCAAAGCTTCAGGGCTCAGGTGCATACCCCAATCCACAGCTCAGCCTCAGTTATCCCCACTGATGCCCTGGAGCCCAGGCACTATTACTGGAAGAGTTCTTTGTCTCTCATCGGTACCCTTGAGACCTCAAGGAAATTTATTGCCTTGGCCTCAGGCAACCCCAGATAACACAGGGATCCTCGGGGAATGAGCTTCAGAAGAGCGCCTGGCCTCTGCTACCCCACCTCTCAATAATGTCACAAATAGATGTCTCCAGGCAGAAGTCTGGTCAAAACAGAGTCTTCATTATAATAAAGTGTCACACTCGGCAGTGTTAATAGCTATGAAAACAGCAATTAAGCGTGTGAAGAAGGGCAAGTGTTTTCCCAGAAGGCTCAGTGAGATGCTGCAGAGAGGGAGAGAGGTGTGTGGGAGCAAGCACTGCAGGGGCAAACAGTGCCTCTCCTGTCTCAGAAAATGCTCATCGGAAGAGGGTCACAGCGCAGCAGAGAAAGTGGGCAAAGGAGCATCATCACAGAGTGGTCCTGAGACATCTGCAGAGCAGGTCTCCTGTGTTTTCAGGAGAAACGAATGCAGCACCCATCCTTCCCCAGCTCCTTCCTTGTCTGGCTGCTTGGCCCGTAGATACACCCATGTGCAGCCTTGGCCAAGGAGCTTGCTGCCGAAGTTCCCATAGGGGAAGAGGGAACAAGGGTAGAGATGCATGGGGTCTAAGGATCGGGGAGAAACTAGCTGATCTGTTAGGCCACTGGCAGGTGGTCCATAAGACACAATGGCCACAATGCAATAGGCCTCTGTCTAGGACAGAAAGTGACCTAGTGCCCCAGAACACTGACACATTTTACCTCCAAGCTAAAGCTGCTTTGTGCAGGTGCCTGATGGCATCTGTGACCGCTACATATTGTTTTGGAAAATTCAGTGGAACTAGTTAACCTCTATCTCTTCTGAAATCAATTAATAAATTAATCAGTTTTATTGTTTTGGGCACTGGCAACTGAACTCTGGGCCTGGCACATGCTAGGCAAGCGCTCTACCACTGAACTACTGAACTAAATTATTCCCTTCTTGCATTTATTTTTGAGACAGTTTCTCAAGACAGTCTCGAACTCTCTGTCTTCTCTCTTCTGCTCCCTTAGCCTCCTGGAACACAGAGGTTAAGATCACAGCCGTGGCTCAGTTCTTCTTCTGAACTTTGAGGGTGTGTCATGCCCTGACAGTGGGTTTCCCCCACTTTTCTGGCTCTTGTTCAAGAGATCCAAGCGGGGAAAGGCCTCAGGGGTGTGGGCTCATAGGAAGATGTCGGCATATTTCCTCACAATTGCTCCTGCCAGTATCAGGGCAGCAAAGACCTTGAAGTACTGTGAGCCCGGGGAGGAGGAGCCAAGACCTAGATCTGAAGCTAAACCTCTTAGGCAGGATGCTGCCAAGAGGGGCTCATCAGGTGAGACCTTTCCTAGGTATCACTTCCCAGTGCAACAGGGATGGTTAGGACCAAGGGCTGCAGTGAATCCTGTGCCCTCCCCCCAAAAAGGGGGGTTCTTTATGTGAGCAAACAGCAGCCTTTCAGAAACTTCCTCTTAAATCTGGAGACCATGAATTGGTTCTTACTTCTGCTAGAAAGATTCCAAGTCACCAGTCCCAGACTTCTGGACAACAAGAGGAGCCTAGGGACCCAGAGCAAACAAGGATGTCCTGGTAGAATGAGAAAGACAAATGGGCTCCTGAGGCTTACTAGGAGCCCTGGGTTTAAACCAGAAAATGAACTTGTATCCTATGAAGTGGATGCTTTTCAACCTAAAAGATGCGAGGTAGTCACGTGTCAGTAGTATCTATTTCAAAATCATACATAACACATAGGAGTGCTAAGGGAGACTAATAAGACCCCCAGGCCTTGAACAGTGGTGGCTTCTAAGGAGAAGCCTGGGTGGGAAAGGGGGTGGATGTGGGTTCAATGCTATTGTTATTCTTTGTAATTAGGCATGTTCTGATATTCAACAATAAGAATGGATTCAAGATGCTAGGTGTCTACACTAAAGAAACACTTATGAGAAAAGATTTCAGAGCACAGACAAAGGAAAAGTTTCCAGAATGGGACTGGAGAATCTGTGCAAACTGATGTGTGCTTGGGATGGCAGTATCATGAGGTCTGAGAGGTCTCCTCCAATTGCCCTGCTATCCTAAGTCCCCATATCCCCCTTCCTCCCAGCAGTTGGGTCTCCGATGCTCTTTGCCCCACTTATACCACCAAGGACACCACTTTGGGGCCCACTCCTAGCAGTGCCACTCTGGAGTTGTCTCAGCAGAACTGCTTAGTGCTTGGCACCAGGTGACTTGTCACCAGGCTCTGACCAAAGTGGCCTTGGTGCCCTCAGTGGGGAGTCATGCAGAAACTGATATTACTTGGCTTTCCAGAGTGGCACAGCTGTGTCCTTAGCATACCCAGTCCCAACCCAGATGAATCTCCAGACCTTTATTAAACAGGCATTGGTCACCACTTGCTTTGGGTCCACAATGTCCACCAGAGGCTCCTTCATGGCAACATCCCGAATACAGGTCATGTCAAAGCCATAGACGTTCTCCCACCCTGAGGAAACAGAATGGGGTAAGACACAAAGACAGGCAGCAGGATCCCCAAGCTCACCCAAGCTCCTGGGTGCTACAGCACAGCCTGCCTAAGACAAGGGAACAGGGCGAAGCCTCTGCTTCCTCCAATCAGAATACAGTAAGCCTCACTCACCTGTAAGGGGAGCCTTGCCATGAGCACTCATTCACACTGTATCAGTCACACCTCTAGGAAAGACAAGCCCCATTCTGTCAGATCAGCCAGAAGTCAGAGAGGCTGTGAGACTTCTGGACTAAGGCCCTTACCTACAGGGCTTGTGACTTCCCACATGTGGTTGCCGGCTCCTCCCCAGGCCATTTACTTTCATTTTGGGGGTCCTTTGCTCAAGCTCCCCATCCCCTAAGGCCCATCTGAACCTTTAATGTGGCTGAGAGCAATGAGGGTTCATAAATGAAACAGATTCATGCGTGAGTCCTGGCACCATAGCTTACTCTGAGGGCACTCAGCAGTCTCCTGCTCTGATCTCTCAGAACCTCATCTTGCTTACATTACGCCATGCCATCAGTCTGAAAAGCACTCACTGAGGGTTCACCCCATAAGAAATCATCCTATGGGGGGCAACCATTCTTACGGGGCTCTGGGCTGCTTGAACTTCTCATGAAATGCTTTGGGAAGGAGGAAGAATTAGGGTGTAGGAGCTGGTAAGTGAGTTTGAGTCTGATGGCCCAAGACCACACTTCATTGATGGCGCTAACTCCTATTACTGATTTGTCACCTTTGCCTAATACACCTAATAAACCCTTGAAGGTGCCTCCAAGCTACAGATGAGAAAAATGGCTCAGATAATTTGGCATCTGCCTCATGCACAAACCCTGACCCAAAGTCACACACCAGCCCAGTAACACCAATGTGGAGCTAGGAAAAGAGCCAACTTGACACCTAACCATCCAGCTGTGTCTCAGTGTAACAAGAGCCAGGCATACAAAGTTCTCCCATCCAAGAGGAGGGCCTGATCTGGGGCGCTAGTCCCTAGGAAGCTGAATCTTATCAGTTTATTCTGAAGGGCTTAGAAATGCTTTGAAGTAAAGATGCTTTTGTCTAAAATCTTATTAAACATATATTGTCTTTTGTTGTTCGTCACACAAAGCGTGCCTTGGGGAACTCAGGTCCCTGTGTGTGTTGAAGAGAGTGGGTGTGGAAGAAGGGGTGGGAATGGCCAGTGAAAGAACTGCTGTTCTTTTCTAAGGTACACAAAGATCTCTGGGGTAAGGGAACGCAGGCAGAGAGAACAATCATTTCCCAGAGGGCAAGTGCTGGTGAGTTCCTGCTTGCAGAGAAGATGCCAGTCATAGCCCATTCAATTATAGGAGGCTGGTGCCAAGCTCCTGGTTGAAACCAACATGGTGGGGGCTGGAAAGTAGCTCATCGGGTAGAACGCTTGCTTGGCATGATGATGCCCTAGGTTCCATCTCCAACACACTGCCCAAGTGTGGTGGTAGCCTTGGCTATATAATGAGTTCTAAGCCAGCCCGACTACAAAAGACTCAGTCTCCAACAATGAGAGAGAGAGAGAGAGAGAGAGAGAGAGAGAGAGAGAGAGAGAGATTGATAGATGGATAAATGGATGGATGGGTGGGTGGATGGACGGATGGACGAACAGACAGACAGACGGACAGACAGACAGACAGACAGACAGACAGAATCCACGTTGTGGAAAAGGAACCAACCAGCGGGCAATAGGGTAAGCCTCAGAGAAGACCACCTTGTAGGATCTGGAAGCTATTCATTTTCTTTCCAGATGACACATATATACTGATACACCTGCCTTAGGTTTAAACCCCTCCATGAAGAAACCTGTAGCAGTGTACCTATTCTTTCAGTACCTGTAGCTCCTTCCTCCAGGAAAAGCTCTGTGCAAGTGTTCAACAAAATGCTCAGGTATGCCCTGTGTGATGCTTGATGGACTGGGTGTTTGGGATTCAAATCTGAGTTCTTCTGTTTGTTTGCTGTGTAACTTTGGGCAAGCATCAGTTTCTCTAAGCCTCAGTGTCTTTTTCTTTAAAATGGAGCTGTTGGTGATAATGAGGGCTATCTCCCAGGGCCTTTATACACATGAAAGGGATACTATATGCAAAGTGCCCAAAACAGTGCCAGGTACAAAGAAAGACTTTGGCATGTGGCAGTCATCATTATGTGGTTTGCATGCCGAGCTGAATGGCCCTATGCAGAACAAGCCTCTTCTCCATTCTTATTTGTAAAAGAAAGAGTTTGGCTCAGTGTTTATGTGTTCTAGAACCATCTAAAATGCTTTTTAAAGTGTAACTCCTGGGCTCTGACCAGACCTGCTGGACCAGAATCTCTAGGTGGGAGACTGGGGAAGCTGGAATTTCACAAACATGGTCATTCCACCAAGAGTTGGAAAATCTTCGTAATGCTTGATCTTCTGAGGTTTTTTTCATGTCTTGAATTATGAACTTAAGTCTCGTAGCATTTGAGAACCCCTTTCCAGCTACTGGGGGCCTGTCTATGTCCTTGGCACCCACAGCATCTGGCACAGCATGGACCTGCAGCTGGCTCTTCTTAAACTGAAGTTATTCATAAATGAAATGTTTGCAAGTGCCTCATCCTCTAGTTAGCTTTACTGGGGCTAATTGATGTCTTATGTCCACAGTCAGACTATCCCACTCTATTCATTCAGGGACAAAGCATTCGGCACCTTCAGAAGTGCATTTTCTTGGTTCTGCTGACCATTTGTTTCCCACTAGGCTTTCTTGGTGGGAGTGAAGCAGAAACGGAAGAATGTGAGCCAGGTGTGTTAATTTTCTATTGCCAGGATATATTGTCTGCTGAAGTCATTAGTTACCTAAGTAACATCAGAGGGCCCCGAAAATATTTTGTTGATAGAGTAACATTAACTCGGAAACATCACAATAAATGTTATTAAAGCAACTTCAAAGCCTATGACTGCAAGCCCATTTGACTGAAGCCCCCATTTCAAAAGCCTGTCAGAGGAAAAAGCCTCTTTTCTGGGTATAAACATCTCTCATCTCTCTGTGTGGCTGTTTAACACACACTGCCCAGCAGCAGTGAAGAATTACAAGAGACAGAAAAGAGCATAAATATGACCTATTATCCAAAGAGAAAGAACAGGGCAAGCTTGGCAACAGCTCAGAAGTTGAAATTGCTCAACAGAGACTGTAAGGAAACAATAAAAAAAAAATCACAATAAGGGACCCAGTGGGAAAGGTGAAGGACCACCACAGATGGTAGAGGAGAGAGAGAGAGAGACAGAGAGAGACAGAGACAGAGACAGAGAGACAGAGAGAGACAGAGAGGGACCATCTTCAAAGGCCAGTGAGACTCTCAAACCAGAACCACACTATCAGAGGAGAAGAATTCCTGAGATCAGCTTCTTGACAGAATGGATGGGCACATTGAAGAAACAACCTAAAACTAGTTCAATAAAAATAACCCAAAACTAAACACAGTGAGGAAAAAAAAAAACATTCAAGATGTATAGTATAATATCAAACAGATTTTTAATGAAACTCCCTGAAGATGAGAAAGATCAGACAGATAAAAATATACATTTGTGTGGATGGTGGCTATTTTATTTTGCCAGATTAGTGAGATAATCAACTTGCAGATCCAAGCATTGTATATAACCCCAATCAGGATGGACGAAAAGAGTGCATACAGATAAATCAAAGTAAAACTTGAGAGAGGGAGAGAAAGAGAGAGAGAGGGAGACTGGCCAACAGAGTCAGGGCAGGCCTGTATGTCTGTTGTATACTCATGGCTGAGAAGATAGGAAGGGAGGGGGAGGGGAGAGCAGGGGACGGGATGGGAAAGAGAGCTTCCAACCTCAGCAGTTCACGTTCTGTAGGGCTGGGCAAACCCCACATTCACATTGTGCCTGTGGTTCTTGGACCAATTGAAATTTGTCTGTAACTGTTCCCTTGGCAACCAGCAACCAACTGCTGTTGTTTGAGACACATTTCTCTAAATGGGCCTGTTTCCGTTAGCTAAAAATGTGTCTTTATTTAAAAGAAAAACATTTAAGTAGGAAACTGTATACTAAATAAAATTTAAATGTTAGAGTCTTATTCTTTGGGAATTTCGGGGTTTGATGTTGTTTGCTGTTGCTTTTGGTTTTTTTGTGCAGAACTGCTGGTGGATAGAGTTAAGTTCCACAGAACTATAGCACCAGTCTTTTTAAAAAGATACTCCAAGGAAAACACTTATAAGGGGAAAAAATGGGGCCTGACTTTTGATGTTGTTCAGTTTTTGTTTGTTTGATTGTCAATTTGTTTTTCCGATTTTTGGAGCTGTAAGGACAGCAATGGGAACTGTAAGAATAAATTACACATTCTCTGGACTGTCCCCTAAGTAGCAGCCCCTATCCCTTCTCCTGGTGGGTTCAGAATGGCTTATTGCCATGTGCCTGCTCCAAGGGCTCCCAACAGGGTCCAGGGAGGGAAGAGGGGGTGGAGGTGAGTTTGTTCTGGAAACTAGGAGGCCGCTCCATAAAGAGCTTTCCCGGGAGCTCAATAAATATTTAAGTAGATGTGAGTGAAGAATGTGCTTGAATGTTCTCTCCACACGCTGCTCAGGACAATTACTTCTCACAAGCCCTAAAATGTCATTCCAGGGTGATCTGCATTCTATTTCCACTCTATTGACTATTGTTCACTGTTCAGTGGCTTCTTCAGTCCTGATGGGAGGATGCATGGCCCATATTCCAAGCCACCAGAGTCCAGCAGGCTTGGCAGAGCCTGGGACAGAACAAGATGCTGATTTACAACCATCAGGGGCTCGACCTGGTCTGTTCCTACACCCACCACTAACTGTGATGTTCTTTGGCATGTATCATCTGATTTAGTCCTTGTGAATCACTGGGACTGAGAGCATCACCTCTCACTGGGGCTCAGGGTCAGGTAACAGCTCAAGTTCTGCGTCAGGAAATGGCAAAACCACATTTTAAACCCTGGGTTTGACAGGTGTCAAAGCATTCACCCCGAGTCACCTCACATCTCCTGACTTTTATTCAGAGACCTGAATCCTCCTTTCTTGGGCTCAAATACTACCAGTGACAGCGATCTAGAAGTTTTCCAGGGCATGAAGTTTCAAGCTACTCCTTCATTTCCACTTCTGAACTTTGACTCTAACTTTACTCTTGGCCTTCAGCATCCAGAAGGGTGTGTGAAGCCTCCACAGCCATCTTTGCAAGCAGGTGTAAGCAGCCTGTGGACATGACCTGGGCATACTGACTACCGTGCAACCTAGAGCTCCTGCCTCTTGCTTCCGGTCTGAATGCTGGTGTGTAGATTATTTAGAGGGCACTTCGCTCCATGGTCATGCATGGTTCCAGGTCACATGGTCATGTCTTAGCTAACAGAAACACACTGGGCACCATTCCATCAAACACCAGTCCCCTGTCACTAAGAAATATAACTTTTAAAATGAAATAGAATAAAATAATCCTTTGGAACCAGATAAAATATTGACAATGGTGTTTTTTAAATTTATTTTTGTTTTGTTTTATTTTGAGACTGGGACTTATTTTGTAACCTAGGCTGGTATTGAACTTGAGCAAATCCCCCTGTCTCAACTTTCCACATGCTGGAATTACAGGAATGAGTTACTACATCTGCTTCTTTTGTTTGGAGTAGTGCAAAAAGAGAAATATGGGATCTTGCTGTGTAGCCCAGGCTAGCTTCAAACTTATAATCTTCCTAGCTCAGCCTCCTGAGTGCTGAGCTGTAGGAATGTACCACCACACAGAGCCATTTTGGCTGAGACAAGACATTATTTTAACTTGTAAGACATTATGGATACATATTTACATATAGACCTCTCTCTCTCTCTCTCTCTCTCTCTCTCTCTCTCTCTCTCTCTCACACACACACACACACACACACACACACACATATACACACACACACACACACACACACACACACATCTACTCTTCCCTATCGAACATATCTTTAATGGAACCTCAGAGAAGAATCTATATTTTACCTAATGTGATGCAGAGTCACAGTGATTTTGACCAATTTATAGGCATCACGGCAGGTTTCAAAATGATTGGCTCGACAGGACACCTGCCACATCTGGCGAGGTACTCCAAGTTAGCTGCTCTGCTGTTCTCTGCCTCAATTCCACACTCCACTCTCTCTCCCAGATGTTACCTCTTACTCATTTATACTCTGTAGTCCTCCCACCCATGAGAATAACGAGAAAGACTTCATAGAAGAATCCAGAAGGGTCACAGATAAACTCTCCCAGGATACCAGCTGTCCACCCTGTAGTTTCTTTCATCCCCAGAACACAACAGGAAGTCAACAGAGAACCGGAAGGTGACTTACAGTGGATTTTGAAGTCCTTGTATTGTCTGTCTTCAATTGCTACCACGTATAAAGCTGCCCGGTCTGGAAACATAAGCCCTCCAGGTTTCTGTTGATGAATTGTGGGGAAATGGGTCTCGTAATCTATTCACCTGACAAAGACATTACATTTTGAACTGCACATAGAGTCACCAGACAAGCACCCCCTTGCCAGCATTTTTTTTCTCAGTGTATTGACAACTTGGCTGGACATTGCAGTAACACTCTGTTTACTTGGAGCAGGCAGAATCTGAGGAGCCCAGGTAGGGCTAACAAGACAAGTGGAGATTTGCAGAAGGCAAATCAAGGAGGGATGGAGAAGCCATGGCAAACAGTAACCGTGGTTCTATGGTAGTCTTAGCAAAGAGGAAATGGACTTCTGGACTAGCCAGAGGGGTCAAAGTCAGACCTACTATGGCTATGCATTCTGACAGCTGAGCATGTCGGACCAGGGTTGAACACTTGTTTCCCTGAAGCAGTTGTGCTTTGAAGAGAAGGCTACAAGACAGTGATTTTCTAGCCCATTCCTCTCTGAAATTCTCATATTCCTCCCAGGCAGGAGGCTATGGGAAATGTGGCAAGACAGCCACCAGAGTAATTCGGGGACAGCACGCAGACCACTTACCAACCACTTGTCCCTGGCAAAGATCACCGTGTTGAGCATGGACTCATAGAACAGACAGTAGCCCATCCACTCGCTGATGATGATGTCCACTTTCTCCACAGGCAGCTCCACTTCCTCCACTTTACCCTTAAATATGGTAATGACTAGAAAACAAGAAGCCAGAGCCGTGCTGTGCAAGGACCCCTAGGCTCTGTGGGCCCTTCCTGAAGGGCTGCTGAGTTTAGATCCCTGTTCTCACCCTGCTTTTAGGGGGTGACTTACCTTATTATCCTTTGTCAGAGGAACTTATTTAGTCACTGAAGACACTAAGATATTTGAAAGCTACGTGAGTGGGTCCTTTATCAAAGGTCCTGGACAATTGCTATGCACCTGACTCTGTGCTAAGCATGCAGAATACACCATGTCTTGTAATCTGCCTTAAGAATTGAGCATATTGTTATTATAAATCTCTTTTTTACAAATAGGGAAACTGAGGTCCCAAAGTGAGATAACTGAAGTAGAAACAGAGTCCAGGTCTGCTAGACTGGGTCTGTAGCAGTCCTACTGTGCGCTCTCTGCTCCATGTGAAGTTACCATGGCAACTCAGACCCACTTTGAGCAAAGGACACTGTGTATGTTGCTCTTGCATCTGTGCACAGCCCAGACCCTGTTCTCAGTGGGTCCCCGTCTAGTGTCTGTGAAGGAGGAAAATTAGTGTTTTGACAGGACTGTGGATTCAGCAGAGAAACCCAAGTTAAGTGCTGGGTCTTCTAATTAGCTGTCTGATTTTACACACATCACTTGGCCATCCAATTCCTATCTAATTCCCCTAAAGAATACCAGAGAGCATGAGGTCTTTGTCATGGCTGGTTATATTGAAGAAATGAAGCAAATCATAGGAAATGCCAGGCTTATAGCTGAGGCTCAATGGAAGGCAGATATAGCGGACACATTTCTTCTTTAACAACATATGGAGAAGAGAAAGGGATAAAGGCCTGGGAGAAGTGACTTTTCATCCTATTGCAGCAGGAGAATGACCTTAGTTGAGTTTTTGATCAGTTGACCCAGAAGAACACATGATAACCTTTTTTTTATTTTCTGATGCACAAATGGAGAGAAAAGGTAACCTTAGGGTCTGCTGTCACAATGGAAGAGTGTTGTGTCAATTCCCTGGTCCCTTTTAACATCTGTGCTGAAAGGCCTACACTGTCATACTCCGAAACCCTCTTTCTGACAGTCCCAGGAAGAATCACACTGTTATCCAGACCTCAGAGTTACAAACCAAATAAACTATGTCTGTCTTGAATCCAAGGCAATTAATTTGGACTGGAAGCTCCTCTATGGCAAAGGAACACAGGCCAGGGTCTTTGTTTAGTGTCTTCATGGTTAAGGATGCCATCAGCAGCTCCTGATGGCAGCCCCTTCTCCACTTCCTGGTTAATCAAGGCTTAATTAGGCTTTACAAGGTGTCAGACATTGTAAAGAATGGGGTGAATACTCCCATTCACCCACCCTCACCACTCACCACATAGGCTGGTGTGCCCTGCCTGGTCACCATATGTGACCCCTACCCCCAAAAAGATAGAGCAAAGTACAACCAGACTTCCCCCCAAATTTTGGAACAAGTGGAAAAGGCAAGTGTTAAGCCTGTGGTTTTCAGGAAACCCAAGACCATGAAGAAAGAATTCAACAAAGAGAAGGGAACCTGTGGTATACGTTGAGAATTCACAAGAGGACAAAGTCAGGGGCTTTGGAAACTGCCCACATAGTCCCCAATTCTTTTCTTATTCTGAAAAAGAGCCACAGCACACTCATGCTGTCCTGTGTAACTAACAAACCGCAGAGCCTGCCCTGTGTTATTTTTGTCCACAGTTTTCTGCTGTCTAGTAGCCTTCCTTTTTGTATTTTCTTTGCACATCTTCTAATGTTTATATGCAGCTGTACAGATCTGGGCTATCTTGTCATCTTGTAATAAGCCACGACTTCCATTTGACCCTAGATAAGACTCCTTCCTGCCTCTGGGATCCTATAGCCCCATTCTGGGCATTTAATGCAAGGCTCCAGCTAGGATGACCTCAGAGATACTTCAAGAAGGAAAATACTTAAGGAAGAAAGGGTTTATTTTTGGCTCATACTTTGAGGTCACAGTCCATTTACAGGATGTCATAATAGTGGGAACTCCAGGTAGCTGGTCACATTGCATCTGCAGTTGGGAAACAGAGATGAACACTGGCTTTTAGTTGATCTTCTCTTTTTATTCAGTCCTGGATCCTGGCCCATAGGTTGATGCTGTGCAGTTAGAAAGGGTCTTCTCACATCAAGTAATCTAATATAGAAGCTCCCTCATAGACATGCCCAGAGATTATCTTCCAGGTTGAGTTGACACTTAATATTAACCATTGACCATATATATATATATATATGTAATATATGTATTATATATATATCTACCTATCATCTATGTTCTATCTAAGCTATCTACCTATCTTCATACTTACTTATATATTATAACCCATACTGATCAGAATATAGTAGCTAATAAATAAGGAAGCTAGCAAATAGGACAGGAAAGTCACCCAAGGAACATTCCATGCACATGTGTTCATTAGATTAAACTAAAAGTACACATCATCTGTTTTCTCATAGCTTTATTATCAACTTGACTGAATTCAGAATCAACATGGAATTATTCCTTTGGGTATGTCTTTGAGAATGTCTCCAGAATGATTTAGTGAGGAGGAAAGACCCACCTGTATTTGAGCAGTCCTATTCTATGGCCTGGGATCTCTAATGAATGAAAGAGAGAAAGGACAGCAGCCATGCCCCATGATCTTCTGCTGCTGTCATGCCTTTCTGCCCTGATGAAGGTCATCCTTGAACTTGGAGCCATCAACTCTTCCATCCTTAAGTTGCTTGTGTCAGGGATTCTGTCACAGCCATGAGAAAAGTAGCCATAGCCATGCCCAGTTCACCAGAGACACTGCTTTGATGTCTATAGCCAACACCTATAACACCTCAACATCCATGTTCAATTTCACATGCTATAAGATGTGGCCTCCTGTGGCAGGTCAAATGTTGGCTATGTGGGAGCTTTTGGCTCTCATAGAGCATGGGGCTAGCTCACAGGACTGTATAAACATACAGATCTTCATTTCCCTTCTCCACAGAGAGGCTTTTTGAGGCATAAAGGCTAGTGTCCCCAAGGCTCATAACAGCTAGGCTGCAGGTCCCTTTTCCTAGTCTGGATCCCATGTCACCAGGGCAGCATCAACTCAAGGTGGCTTTGAGGTCACTCTCTGGAGCTGTGTTCCCAGGCCGTAAGTATGATGGAAAGTTTGTTTGACTAGCTGTGACAGGACCCTGCCTCATACATTTTACAATGATTAATCATGGCTAAGTGTACCACAGGGAGCCATAGGTTCTAACGAGAGCTTTTACCCTGTGGCTTCAGTTGGAAAATTAGACAACCAGAATTCAGTTGTTGTTGCTTTTAATGGGATTTTTTCCCTTTTTTTATTTGAGTGGTTATTACAAAGTAAATTAGGCCAGCCTAACCTGATTTGGGATTTCAATATAGCCATCAAGATCAGATGGCCCCATAAGGCCTGGAGTTCATGGCCTGCCATTTAATTTAATTTTAATTATCTACTTGTTTCTATTTTTATTTACTTACTGTTTTGTGTTTTAGATAGGATTTTATACTGTAGCCCAGGCTGGTCTGGAACTCACTATGTATCCTGGACTACCCTCAAACTTACAAAGAACCTCCTACTTCAGCCTCATAAGTGCTAGATTATAGGCATGAGCCATCCTGTTCATCCAAGAGCTAATTCTGACCCATGGAAAAGTGAGCAGTAAGGTCATATTCCCAGGATAGGAAATCCATTATGAGTCATGAAGCCCCCAAATCTGTCACTGTAACCATACAAAACCCCTCTCTCCACATACTTTGCTTAGCCTCCTGTTTTGGTGACATCTATAGTCATCACTATGCTCCTTAGGCATCAATCCATGACCCTCTCTGAGATGCCTATCATAGCTTCTAGTTTCTAATATATGGCAGAGTGCTAGACTCTCCACAGACATTCTAAACTTCTCACATAAATGAATAAATGAGTAAACAATTAAAAACAAACAAACAAAAAATAAGGCCAAAATAAGGTTTAAAAGGCCAGAGAGCAGTGACCAGTCCTGATTATATTAGTAAAAAAATTATCAACATTTGAAAAGCAGCTTGTAGAGTGATTTCACATGAATTTAACTTAACTATCCTCCCAGAGATAATGAGGCTGCTTTCACCCACCTATTAAGATATCTAGTGTCTAGAAGAGTCAAGTTATAGAGCCAAAACCAGGCCCACTGAGTCATCTGAGCAACTCACACAGCCTCACAGAGGCTCCTGCTCATTCCTTGGGAATGTTCCACCATTTCTAACCTTCCACCACCTGGGATAGTGTGTGTATTGAGGAAATACTTGAGAGATGGGAAGGAAAGAGTGCTGTTCATGTGAGTAAATGAGAAAAAGACAGAATAAAGGTGGGCAGCTAGGCTTGCTCAGAACTGCCCATCTTTCCTGGCATCAACCCACACCTTGCCTCTGTGCTCTGTGTTCTCTAGAGCCCAGGGACTCCACAGATTTCTCTCACACAGAACCAGAGCCTGCACACCACAGTGCACTGGGGATATGGAGAAAGAAACTGTCAGAGTCACTAACTGTAGACCTAGTGGCCCTGCACCAACAGATGCCATTACAAGTGGCGTAGCTGGTGCCCTACAGCCTCAGTGTACTGCACAGAGCAAATGGTACCAACTCTTGGTCCAAATTTCTATTCACCTGAGAACCTCGAGTGTGAGAGTCCACCCTCTCCCAGGGCATGCTCTCTATCCTAACCAGCTCCAGATTTCTGCAGAACTTGCAGGATCAATCTGCTACACTGGGGCTTCAAAGACCTGTTTGGCTTCATCCAAAGGCATTTTCTAGCTGGGCACAGCACCCACCATTATGCTTTCTCCATCAAAGCCATCTGAGGATTTCTACCCACCCTAAGCCATCCCTGAACACTGAGAAGTACCGGCATTGTCTAGTCTGCTTAACTGCCAACATCTGGCCAAGGGCAGATGACTGTGCAGGTCTGGCCTATGTTATAAAGAAAGAAATTGTACCTGGCAGAATGGCTTCCGCTGGGCTTGGGTGCTGAGAATATCACCACCAGGTCTTGTTCTCACCCCATAACCAGACCAGAATCCAAGAAGGAACCGAAAACAAAATGCTCCGTCCCTCAGGGGATTTACACAGATGCCCTCTACCACTGAAGGTTTTGCATTCACAGATTGGACCACCAGGGAATCCAGAAGATTTGAAAGATAAGTGGTGTCTGTACTGAGCATAGATGTTTGTTGTCTTTATTCCCCAGGCTGCATCGCATAACAACTACTTACATAGTGTTTCTATGGTGTTAGATGTTCTAAGGAATGTGGAGAGGATTCAGAGTATATAGAAGGTATACATGGGTAGCATTCAAAGTCTACATACAAATATTATGCCATTTTATTAAAGGGACTTGAGCATCCTTGGTTCTTGGTATCCGTAAGGAGTCCCAGACCAAACCCTCCATGGACATTGTGGAGCAACTGCACATTAGTCCCCCTTTGTAAACTGCGCATCTGTCCCCTCAGCATGGTGGCCTCTGTTCTAACTCTCTCAAGTCTCTGCCCCACCTCTCTCCAGAAAATGTTCCTTTACAACCAGTGCTTGTCAAGATCCAGGGAGGTCAAGAACCTGGGTCAGAGGGAAGGAGAGGGAGAGCCGGGTAATAGGAAGGAAGCAAGGCATCCTAAACTATAGCACCTGCTGATGACTAGGGTGTCAACTCCTTGCCACAACCCAGCAGCTGATTCCGGGCAGGAGGAGGGTACAGGTGTAAACCCCACCCTCTAGAGCGAGCGTGAACTGTTCCCACACAGCTCCATGCTAATGTGCAGTCAGTCCCCAGCTTCCTCATCCATTCCTTCTAAGCACATTCACGACTTCTAATCACGCAGTCCTCTTTGTTCACAGCGTTTGTGGTCGTTCACGTGTGAGGCTAGAAGCTTCGTGACAGCAATGATTTTTGTTTTCCTAGTCACGCGGTTAACTCCTTTAATACCTAGCACGGGGCCTGACATATGGGACAATAATGCTTGAAGGGCTGAATCAATGAAATTACTAATGGATCATTTCACTGCAGTAGTTAAGGAAAGGAGAGCTGATGGCCAGGAGCTGGAGGTACAGGTTCATTCAAAACAGTTTTACGTGATTAATCTCATTTCTTCTTTTGACAGCATTTATTTGTCAAGTTAATAAATGAAATAATAATAAGTACCAGGCATTGGTTGCTGCCTGTCCACCAGTGCTGATCTGTTTCATACAGCAGCATGCTAGACAGATAGTTGACTGGGTCTCCAAGGAATGAAGATAGGGTTCTTAGAATTTTACTGACTGGAAGGGGGTGTGAAAGGGCATGAGGACCAATTTTAAGCCACGGGAGTGTAGTGACTGCCTTTCTTCAGGTCTGTTGAATATGTCACGTGGGTCCTCAGGGTCACACAGAGAGTGGCTACAGGCTGTGGCAGTTTGATAGCGGTGATCATACAGTCCCCCAGTGACACTCCGAGGTCTGAAACACTCATTTCATAGAAGCGAAAATTGAGGCACACACAGAAACTCATCTAAGATGACTAGATGGATGTGAATCAGGAGTAGCCCTTGCAATGTCCCAAGAAGAAGAAAGGCAAGTGTCAATTCAATGGCACTCCAATGGAGTCAATGGCAAGTGATCGTGCAGATTCACAAACAGTCCCATGACTGCATTCCAGAGCTGATCACTACAGAGATGAGTGAAGGTCTCTTTCAGAGACTTCCACATTCACCATGGAATTGAATAACATGGATGTTTAAATTTTTTTAAAGGTATGTTGCTCAGTTAAGCTTCAAAGCATCTACCTAGTAGGTTTAGATCAAGAGACAACACCTGTCAGCAGCCTATGAGGAGATCACCTCCTCACACACAACCATTGCTCTCCAGCCAGTAGCCACATGATGTGGTATCTGCCAAGGTGCCAATAGGAACTACAGTGCACAATGCGTCCAGCCCAAAAGAAAGAGACTCAGTCAAGGCCCACAGAAGCACAATCAGGGAGAAACTAGGAGAGATAGCCTGGGGATATGTGAGCAAGGGCAGCTTCTTGGCCTGTGTGGTCCAAAAGAAAAGAAAGAACTTTGGGAGAGCAATAGGGAGAAAGCATCCACCTCAGTGAAAAGAAATGCCTTCTGATGACCATAGAGAAGTCTTGTCAATGCATCCTTAAGGGCCTGACATGGAACCTACTTACAATTACAGCAGCATTAGCTCTGTACCTTAGCAGTTTGAAATAACACACAGCTAATATTTGTTGAGTACCCAACATATGTAAGGCCATACACTTGACATTTGGCCTGCCACATTGCTCATCTCTTAGAAGCCAGATCTCAACATACCTCCTCTGAAGAGCAGTTTGCTCTTTGGTGTAAAATGGTGCAACAGAGTCCTCAGGAGTTAGATCGCAGATCCTTGTGTCCACTGCTACTGTTTTTTTGTTTATTTTTTTATCGGCTATCCTAACATCTCTTTCACCTATGACATGCATCCTTAGGGATATGCACAAGATGAAGAAAACAGAGAGGTACATCTTTTCCCTTTGCAGTTTCTGGGGAATTAATGGATTACACTTTTTGTTTGTTTGTTTTCAGAATTACAGATTGCCCTGATGTCAATCTTCACAAACAATGGGACTTTTCTAAAGCCTTTCTTCAGTGTCTCCCCCCCCCCCGCCCCCAGTTTCTGTCACGGAAGAAATAATATTGGCTGGTGTTTAAGCCAGAGAAAAGTGGCTAAAACATGTGTGGATCAAGGCACGTGAAAGTGGCCCATCTGTGCAGGTGGCTTCTTGTAGGTGTGTGTCTCCATGTGAATAAACCCACCCTAGGAGCCACAGGGAGGTGGTGGGGAGGGAGAGGGAGCCGCACTCTGGTTCTGAGTGCCAGGTATTTTGTGTGCATGTTGTTATTTATGGCCAACCGCCCACACTCCAGACACTTGTAAAGCTGGTGGTGGCGGTATTTCTAACTCATCTCCATGGAAGCACTCAGGCAAGTCAAGCTGTCCTTTGTGGAGGACACATGTCAAGGCTGAGTAAGCTGGTGCAGAGGACATGGCCTGCTGCAGTCTCACCAGCCCTTCCTACCTAGCGGGGAAGAAATGAAGGCCACTGGGCCTGAGGGTCCCGTGTTGATGCAGTGTACATGGGGCGTGGTGGTAGGGGGCAAGCCTGAAGCCTAGGGATAGCTGCTTTGGGGGGAGGGGGAGAGCAGTCTAGGCTTCATAGGCCTTTAGTTACACGTGAGACCAAACAGAACCAAGTACAAGCCATAGAAATCCTGAGCATGTAATGGATGAGCTGGAGCTAACTAAACTAGATGTTCAAGCTGCCAGGAAAAGGGGAGGTAGGTGTTACCGGGCAGCCTGAGTCAGGAGACAGAAGTGCAGCCTGGCCATCTGACACCAAATTAGGAATGGACACCAAATTAGGAATGGAGGACATTTCTCAGAGAACTGTTCTGGGTGGGACAGTGGTGCCCCAGAGTAGAAGAGGGCCCTTTAAGATGGAGGAGGTCGGATGCCATTTGGGAAGAGAGAGTGACAAAGCATGTCCCTGGTGCAGGAGGTGGAGACTGTGGAAGACTGGTTATGTATGTGCAGGAGGATTGATTCAGTAAGCTAATATGTCAATAACAGGAGTCTAGCTTTTCAATGTCAGAGAAAGGAGGTCTGGATAGAGAAAGAGAGAAGGGGAGCAGACTCATGGGGCTGAGTTTGAAGTGGAGGGGTCATGTGAGCTCAACCCCCCCAGCATATAAAGATAGAGACAGGAATGAGCGCTGTGTAAGTGTACACACACACAAACTCACCACACACATGCATACACACATAGACACATATTCACACACATACAACACATATATAAGCATGATATTTACATACAAATAACACACCCAAACACATACACCACACACATATGTCACACATCTGCATGCATGCACCCACATATATGCCATACATACTCAGTCCCCAGCTCTCTGTAGCAAGACACCCTAAAGCTAAAGGAACACATCCAGTTCCTTTTCTAGATGTAGTTACTATCACCCGTTCAAGGACACCTGGGAAAGAGCTGGTTGAAAATAGAGGCAGATGAAGTACAAGTACCTGAAATAGTTGGAGCTGGGAAATCAGAAATCTGGATGTAAAGGGAAAGCACGCAGGATCTATATTTAAAATGCTCTCAGAGAACCACTCAGGGATGACTATGTATTCAAAGTAAGTAGTGATGGCCAGGTAGAAGCCACTAAGTACAGTCTGGGGGTACACAGCGAAAGTGCTAAAACTAATAAGTTAAAGGATGAAAATCATAACAAGAAGGTACATGAGGGACAGATAAGCAGAGAGATGCTAGCCATAGACAGAATAGAAAATATATAGAAATAATGGAAGATAGATATAGATGGTAGATGAAAGATACATGGATTCCAAAGTACCTCCCTCAGAACTAACTTGCTCCAAATATGTTGTGACAATAACAAAAAGAGAAATTTATTCAGCCAGCAGAGAGAGAGAGAGAGAGAGAGAGAGAGAGAGAGAGAGAGAGAGAGAGAGAGAGAGAGAGAAACAGGGGGAAAGGCAGATCCCAGAGTCACAGAGGCTGGGAGTCTCCATCAAGGAAGCCTACAGAGGGAGGCCCCTAGGGCTGTGGAATGGAGTTTATCATCACTAATGGACAACCTGACTCCCATCTATGTACACTCACACGTGCCCCCACCTCCAGGACTGTGGGTGCTCCTATAGCTCAGCATCCATTCACAAACACATCCAGGACTCTGACTCCCCTCTTGCCTAGGTTTCCATATCTGTTAACTGGGGAGAATTGCTTGCCTGGTTCAGAGGGATGGAGAATGGATGAGGAAGCCTGGGCGTTCCAGGCTGTGTGAGCCTTATACTGAGAGGGTGGTCTGGTTTCCCCTTTCCGTACTCAGCAGGTATGTCCTCTCTCTGTCCAGGTCAAGCGCTTTTGAGAAAAGACTTGTCTCCATGCCTGCTGAGGGAGCTAAGAGATGCTAGAGACCAAGCCAGAGGTCAGAGGTCAGAAGTCGGAATGTCTGAGCAACATTTGCCCTGCTCGTTCTGAAGGAGTTGCTCACGGCCGGCCATGAGAGCTCCTGCCCATACACGCCCCAGCCTTGCCCTTGCTGCCAACACCTTCCCCTCCCTTTAATCTTTTTCATTTTTTACCCAGATAGATTCTGCTACAGCTTGAAAGTGGCTGATGTCTCCCCAGATGCCCATGTATCAAGGGTTTGGACTCTAGAGTGACGTTAATGTAAGGTGGTGAACCCTTCAAGGGGAGCCTCGGAAGACATCCATAGGTCATTGGAAGCATGGACTATTCCTCTAAGAGTCCTGAGTTCTTGCAAGATGGGCATCATAAAAGAAGCAAGCCTGGCCCCATGCAGCCTTCCCCTCTGCCTCCTGTTCTTAATGTTAACCTCTAAAACTGAGCTATAGACTTCTCTTCTCCATCAGTAGTTGCTCTTTACGGGAGCAAAAGCTGAGAAAGAGAGATTGCCCCATCAGTTTGTTGCCACTATTTTCTGGATCCGTCCTCTATCTGCCGGGCAGCCTTCAGCTCCACACACATACAAGCCAGGGAGTGGAAAGAGAAAAGCCACAAGACAATGAGAGTTGGACCCTCTGCACAGCGGGGTCCGCAGCTCATTCAGAGAGAAGCACACCCCTGCAAAGAGCTCCGGTGTCTCTTCTCTCCATCCCTCTCTGCTTTCCCTGCCTGTGACTGCAACCACATCACAAAGCAAACAGAAACAAGAAACTAGAGGCCTCGGGCCACCAGCCACCTCCATCTAGATGCTGCCATTGCTATGTCTAAACTGTCCCTAGTCCATGATAAAGGTCATTCCCTCCCTTATAAGCTCCACCTAATCCTTCAATATCCACGTCTCACATACCTCTTTCTACATTTCTGTTGAATCACATACATTTTCCCATCCTTGACCCCTATAGCTTCCCTATAGCTATTGCTCCATTTTCTCATTCTCCATTACTAGAAGAAGAGATATTTGTGGTCCCCACACCACAGCTTCCCCTAATAGCCTCCAGCCCCTGCTACCTTGAGTACTTATTGATAACATTAATGCCTACCAAGTGGCCAGATCCCCGCTCTTCCACCATTATCCTGCTTCTGAATACTCATCAACCTCCCGGGTAGCATCTTCTCCACTTCTCTGATGGCCTCTCCCTACATAATGTCTAAATGATGACTGGCCTATCTTTGTCTTCTTTCTTTACCCTTAAATGACCCCAAACGGAAGTCTCCAGTGACTCCTCCTGAAGCTCCAGACACAAATCCAAGTCTTCCTCAACGAATATCCACTTGGGTACCCAAACTGGGGTACCTTGAGATGTTCACAGGCGAAGGCAGCTCTTGGTTTCTCCTGCTGCCCCTGGAAGCCCTCTGCCTGCAGACAGCCTCCTTCCGTCTGTTGCTCCCCACACTTCCTCTCCAGCCCAGCAGCATCAGGTTCTCTAGCTCAGCTTCTGCCGCTATGAGAGAGCTCACTTCTCTCCATCTCCATGGCCACCTTTCATGCCATGCATCTCTCTCTCAAGAGAGAGCCTCTGGGATGTTATTTGTGTCTGCAATACATCCCAATGTACCCACCATCAGCAAGGTTCCTCCCCTCCTTAAAAGCCCTCCAAATGATCTCCTGGCCTGAAGAAAGAAATTCAACTTTGTCTGAGAGTGGGCGGTGAACATTCTGGCCTCTTTCTCTGTCTGTGACCATAGGCCCTTTTGAGTATGCCCAGCTCAATCCTGCCCAAAGTTCTTCTCTTCTGAACTTTAGGCACTTTGGTACGGCCTTAAAAGTTCATGTGCAAGATCCTTAATTCCTGAGTGTGGCAGTGTTGGGAGATGAGACCCAGTAGAATGCAGGGTTATGGGAACAGAGTACCAGCAAATGACTGAGTATTACTCCCATGGGAAGAATCAGCCATGCTGAGAACAGGCTTTTGGCTTCCTTGCCATCTCACATTCCCTCTGTGAGTAGAAGTGGTACAGGGCTCCCTCCAGATACGTCCAGCCAGTCTAGGACTTCCAAGCATTCAGAACGATGAGCCAAGTTCAACATCTTTCCTCATACACTTTGCAGTCTAAGATATTCTATTGTACCCACAAAAACCAGACACTAGGTCAGCTTCCTTCATGCTGAACTTGCCTGAGAGGGAATCTAAGCTAACATGAATGAAAGGTCCCCAGATATCCTACCACCCAAATGATCAGGAGACCAATGTCACCAGCATCCTTTTCTGGCTGGTCACTGCCTTATTCAGTATCTGTAATTCTGCTGCCCGCTGGAAGTAGATACAGTTAGGTCAGGGACATCAATTGTCATATTCCCTGCTCTGTCCCCAGTGCCAGGCTCATGGTGACACACACACAAGTTTATGGAATGATTTACTCTGCTGTCTTTCATGAAGCCTCCAGCAAGTGGGTCAAGCAGCAAACAGCTCAGGTGGCAGCTGAGGACACACTAAAGTAGGTCTTTGACCTACTTCAAAGTAGTGTGTAGTAGGAGTGCCCCATGGTGTCTTGTCTCTCAGGTCAGACCCATGGGGACACCTGACTCCCTATGGAGGAACAGAAGGGTTCTGGGGTACAGCAGGAAGTGCATCCAGGGCTCTATCCTTGGTCTTACAGATAGGAAGGGAGGCTTAGGCAACTCTTCATTGCCTGGAATCCCAGCCTCCTATTCCGCCCTGATCTCAGGCCTGCCAACTGACTTCTCCCAGGGATGCCTACACTTCTAGACTCCACACTTCCCACCCTCTGGAACTGTGTGTGGGAGCCTTGCCTTTGGACTTGACCTTGCCGCAGCCACTGCACCCAGATACCTTAGCCTCACTGCTCCTGACAGCCCTGCCTCAATTCCAACCCACAATGTGGCTTCTGATCTACCGTCTACTCTCCCTACTCCACTTCCACCTAGGACCAGTTATGTTCCCAGAATGTCAAGTGCTCAGTAGCCCAACACTAAGCGTGGGACTAGGCAGCTATAGTCCAAACTGCTCATAGAGAAAGATTATGAGCGGATGGCCTGATCAGGGATCCTTGCAGGTCTGAAGATGGGCCACTGAGACAGGAAGGCTGGGAATGTCACAGATCATGGGAAGGGAGGGAAACATCTCTCCTCATGAGCAGAGACCTCACGCCCCAGGACAGCCTGTTGAGCCCATCCCATCAATACTAGTGCCTGGGTCAGACATTCTGACCATTACCCATGGTGACAGGAGAGGATGGAAGGGAGTGTGGAAAACACAGTTGTCACCTTATAGACTTGACAGCCTACAGCTGGGCCCAGCAGAGGGCATGATGACCGGGATTCACAGACAGGGCTGGCTGGCCCTCCCTAGGATAGGACAGATTTTATCTGACTAGCAAGATAGAGGACTGTCACTCTCCAGGGCCACAGTTCTGTGAGCAGTCCTTTCAGCGTGAGCTGTCCCTCCCCCAAGCCACACGCCCTCTCTCTCCCTTTCTGTGCCCAACTGTGCTACCAGAATCAGAAAATAGAAGCCCCTATCCCACCATGCAGAAAGGCTCAGAGGTGGGCCTTACCATTGTCCAGGTGGTTGGCCTTAACGATCTTCTCAGAGTAGTCAGAAATACTGGAACATTCAATCTAGAAAGTACAGAGATTTAAAAAGCACAGTTGCCTGCTAAATTCTGAACCTTCAAAGTTCCCAAAGGCCCATGTGTTGAAGACTGGGAAAAGTCCCAGCACAGGGCATTATGGGAAAGCAAAGAGGAGGAAGTTAGGTCACTGGAAACATGCCTCTGAGAGGAATAGTGAGGCCTCAGCAACTCCTCCTCTTCTTCTTCTTTGCTTTCTAGCCTCCATGAGAAAAGGGGCTTTGCTTTATCAAATGCACCTATAATAGTAAGGTGCCTCAATACAAGCCTGGAGCAACATGGCCAACAACCATGTACCAGGACCTCTGAAACTGAGACAAAATCAATCTCTCTACCTTAGAAGTTGATTGTCTCGAGTATTTTGTCACAGTAATAGTAACCTGACACAGACTCAGAACTTGAATAGATGGAGAAGCTGAGATTCAGAAAAGCGCATAGTCTTAGTCACAGCCACACACTAAATTTGTGGTAGCTAGAAAACCAAGATCTGTCCCTCCCATTGGGCAGCTAGTGTCATTTTACTAAATTGACCACTTTGCTTAGAGATCCAAACCCAACTGTGGAGACTTGGTTTCTGGGCTTGAGCCTAAAGAGTAGCTGATTGATCTCACCACCCTGCAGGAGGGGGATGGGGAAAGGCAGAGCAGACTAAGCTCCTGAGGAGAAGTGGAAGGCAGAGCTGGGCCAGAGGTACCATGGTCATCCCTCTATATCACATCACGAAGTCCTGCTGGGGTAAAATGGGCACCTTCCAGAACACAAAGTTCCAAACAGCTCTCAGGACTTAAGAGCGCCCTCTACCAAGGCACATGCACAAAAGTTAACTCGGAACCCTTGAGCTGATTTGGGTAAATGTGTTCTAAAGGCCCTTGTGTTGATGGCTCAGTTCTCGCTACCCTGTATATGTGGTTCCTGAGGTTGACAATGAAGAACACAACAGCTCCAGACAGGCAGCCGTGGCCACATCATGACGGCCTCTCAGGCCTCTTACAAGAGGCTGTGGTCCCTTTCAAGTGGTTGGACCCTCGAGGGTGAGCTGGGTCCAGGCATATTGAGCACAGAGGCCACCTATGTGACTGTGTACCTTAGCTCCGCATTTTCCTTTTTGGCCATCACCCTTCCCTTCCCTTCCCTCTGTTTCCTCTCTCATTCCTTGCTTCTCCTTCATTGTCTTTCTTCTAGCTTTCCCTCAAGCCTCTCTAGCTCTGCTGCTCACATTGACTCACCTCCTTCTGTGCCTCTGCCTTCCTATCCTTCACAGGGGCTTCCGCTGTCCTCCACAACCTCCCCCCCTCCCCAGTGGAGTGGACTGTGGGAAGCCTGGAACAGGAACAACTGAAATGTGCTAATGGGAAAGAAGCTGGATAAACCTGGCAGGGCCAGCGCCACTTATGATAGGCAAACTATGCCAAGTACCACTGAGAGGCAGCAAGCAGAAGCCCCAGCAGCAACTTAGCAGCATCCCATGATGACTCAGGAGCCAGAGACAGTGGCTGTTGTCCCCTGCTCAGGCTGACCATGTCTGGCACTAACCTGGGCCTCTGCCCTAGAAGGGACAGTATAGGATCACTAAGTGGCCTCAAGACCACTGAGAACCATGGCATCAGGGTTCCATGCTGAGGAGGTTTGAGAGAAGAAAGCCTGGAGCAAGGAATGTTCGAAGCATTGATGGTAATGTTGCTGCTCTTGGTAGTGATGGTGTATGATGATGATGTTGATGATGCTGGTGATGGTATTAGAACTATATTGTGATTGATTTTTCTCTGTTCCTCTAGCAAGAGGGATGGACTGGGGCTGGGGAAGTGCCTTGGGGGAATAGCAGTTGACTAGCAAGCTCAAGGCTCTGGGTTCCATCCCAGCACAGCACAAAATTAGAAAGAGAGATGGTGGACCAGGGTGGGTCTTTGTAGAAAGTTCCAGAGAAATCCAGAGGCAGGGACCACTCTGTAGAAGCCAATACGAGGGAGGGTGACATGCTTACCCCAAACACCTTCTTGGCCCCTGCTTTGGCAGCAAACATGGAGAGGATTCCTGTGCCACTCCCGACATCCAGCACCACTTTGTCCTTGAACACATGTTTATTATGGTACATGGAGTTCCGGTACGTGAGTGTCCTTACCTCGTCCTTCAGCATTTCCTGCAGTGAAAGAAAAGGAGAGTTGTACTCAGGGATCTCAGGGCTCTGGGGACACATCTGGGTCACTGGAGCACAGCTAGATCATAGGCAACTGAATCCTCCCAGTAACATCTTCTGTAACCACTATGACATCGATGGGTAGTTAATGAGGATACTATAGATACTATAGCGCATGCAGGTCACGTGCCTCATTCCAAACTAAGCCTGCATTAAAGGGCTACTTGGAAGATAGCTGAGTGTTATAAGATATTTGCATCCAAACCTGCTCCACTTTGTCTAAACCCAGAGGGAAAGATTAGGACAGCACAGGACAAGGAAATCCAAGAGGGAATCATCAAGCTGTTGTCCTCTCTAAGCTGGAATCAAATCTGTCGCTCACCACCTTTCATACCTTAGGAACTTTGTGTCTTTTGTGCTTTTACTTGTAACAATTTCAGTGTGTAGGAATTCACAGCACTGTGGTTTTATTGTATGTCCTGTATGACTCCTGATACAGATTTCCTTTTGAGGCTTCTCTCTCTCTCTCTCTCTCTCTCTCTCTCTCTCTCTCTCTCTCTCTCTTTCTCTCTCTCCCCATCCTCTTTCCCTCTTAATCAGTCTAGGTTAGTGTTATTAATTTAATTATTCTGAAACCTAATTTTTGAGCTAGATGCAGAAACTTATAGCTACATTATGCTGGATGAGGAAACTGAAAAAATTTCCTCTAAAACTCAAGAATAAGACAAGGTGACCACTTGCCTCACATTTACTTAAAATGATGTTTGAATTCTTAACTAGAGTGGTAAGGAGAGAGAAAAGACGAAAGAAGATGGAGGTGTGGAAGGAAGATGACTGTCATTCGCAGAAGCCATGATCATGTTATTGAAAGACACTAAAGACTCCTAAAAATCTGTCTCCGACAGACTTTCAGTGTATAAAATTAACATGCAGAAATGTTCTAGACACCAATAATAAATAAGAAATGCCAAAAACAATCTTATTCACAATAGCCTTTAAAAAATTAAATATGTAAGAATAAACCTGACACCAGAAGTGAAAGATATCCACAATGAAAAATTATAAAACACTGGGAAGAAACCCAGGAAAATACCAGAAAATGAAAATATTCTTATGATGGAATGGCCACAATAAAGTAACTGGCAAATTTAATGCAAGTCCCAATAAAATTCCAATGAGAAGTAATGCTGGTATGAGCATAGTTGAGCAAGTGTCCTTGTGGTATAAATGTGCATCCTTTGGGTATATGCCCAAAAGTGGTATTGCTGAACTATGAGGTAGATTGATTCAGTTTTCTGAGAAAACACTATACTGATTTCCAAAGTGGCTGTACAAGTTTACATTCCCACTTGCAATGGAGGAGTGTCCCCCTTTCACCACAGCCTCCCCAGCATAGGCTGTCATCAGTGTTTTTGATCTTAGCCATTTTGACAAGTATAAGATGGTTTCTCAGAGTTGTTTTGATTTGCATTTCCCTGATGGCTAGGAATGTTGAGCATTTCTTTAAGTGTGTTTCAACCACTTAAAATTCTTCTGTTGACAATTCTTTGTTTAAATCTGTACCTCAATTTTAAATTGGATTATTTGGTATTTTGATGTTTTTGATAGTTTCTTGAGCTCTTTATATGTTTTAGAGATTAACTATCTATTAGAAGTAGGATTGATGAAGATCTTCTCCCATTCTGTAGGCTGTCATTTTGTCTTATTTATCATGTCCTTTGCCTTACAAAAGCTTCTCAGTTTCAGGAGGTCCAATTTATTAATTGTTGCTCTCAGTGTCTATGCTACTGGTATTATATTTAGGAAGTTGTCTCCTGTGCCAATATGTTCAATGCTATTTCCAACTTTCTCTTCTATCAGGTTTAGTGTAACTGGATTTATGTTAAGTCTTTGATCCACTTGGACTTGACTTTTGTACAGGGTTATAGACATGGATCTATTTGCATTCTTCTATATACCAAAGTCCAGTTATGCCATCACTATTTGTACTAGCCAGAACCTGGAAACAACCTAGATGCCCCTCAACTGAAGAATGGATTTAAAAAAGTGATGCATTTATACAATGGAGTACTTCTCAGCAGAAAAAAAAATGACATCTTGAAATTTGTAGGCAAATAGATGGAACTAGAAGAAACAATCCTGAGTGAGGAAACACAGACTCAGAAAGACAAACATGGTGTGTACTCATTCATAAGTGGATATTAGACACAAAGCAAAGGACAACCAGGCTACAATCCATAATTTCAGAAAAGCTAGGTAACAAGGAGGACCCTTAGAGAGACAACCATGCATCCCCCTGGGAAGGCAAAATAGATAGTAAATCCTGAGTAAATCCTGAGAATGGAGGAGAGTGGGTAAGGGGAGGTGGGAAGAGAACAGGAGGAAAAGGGATAGTCGAGTTAGGGGAGTGACAGAGAGGAAGAGCAAAGAAAGAGATACCCTGATAGAGGAAGCCATTTTGGTGTTAGGGAGAAACCTGGAATCCACAAGAATGACCCCAGCTAAGACTCCAAGCAATAGTGAAGAGGATGCCTCTATAATCAAATTGATAACATCCTAATTGTCATCATAGAACCTTTATCCATCAACTGATGGAAGCAGATGCAGAGATCCACAGCGAAGCACTGGGCTGAGCTTCCAGTCTAGTTAAAGAGGGGAGGGGGCTTACATGAGCAAAGGGGTCAAAATCATGATGGGGAAACCCGCAGAGAGAGCTGACCCGAGATGCTGGGAGCTCACTGACTCTGGACTGACAGCTGGGAACCTGCATGGGACTGAACTAGGCTCTCTGAATGTAGATGACAGTTGTGTGGCTTGGGCAGTTGGTGGGGCCTCTGGCAGTAGGACCAAGATTTATCCCTAGTGCATGCACTGGCCTTTTGGAGCCCATTCCCTGTAGAAGGATGCTTTGCTAAACCTTGCAACAGTGGGTAGGGGCTTGGTCCTGCCTTAATTTAATTTGTAGACTTTGTTAACTCCCCCATGAGAGGCCTTATCCTCTGGGAAGAGTATGGGGAGGAGAGCATGAGCAGGAGAGGGAAGGGAAATAGGAACTGTGGTTGGTATGTAAAATTAAAAAAAAGCAAAAAAAAACCTTTTAAATAAAAAAATTCCAATGACATTCAAAGTCCTTGCAGCAGCACAAAAGATTAGAATGTAAAGTGATCTTGAATAAAAAGGCACTGTTGAAGGAACTACATACCTAAGCTGCTAACACCACAGAGGAACAAGACAAAACCCAGCAAGATGCTGGACAAAAGCCAACACATAGACCAAAGAAATAGAACAGAGAACCCAGAAATCCATGATGCTCAATAGAGCAAGGGAAGGTATATGTTAAAGAAATGATAACTTTTAAACCAATGCTAGGAAAACTGTGTAATCACATGCAGATGAATGTAACTAGATCCCTATCTCTCACCCTGTACAAAATCCAACTTAAAATGGATGAAAGATCTTAGTGTGCAAAGCCTGAAACTTGAAAAAGGAACAGTTTACAATGTAGACATGGCAAGGACTTTCTGGACAGGGGTTCAGTAACTCAGGAACAATAACAAAAATTGACAAATGAGATTTTGTGAAATTAAATGCTTCTTCCGGCCAAGGAAGCAGTAGAGTGAAAGGAAATTTTTGCCAGCTAGACATCTGGCAGGAAATTAATATTCAGAATATATATGGCTACAAAAACCAAGAGAAAAAATAATCTAATCAATAAATGGGCAAATGAGCTAAACAGATACTTCTCAAAGAAGACAAAATGTTCAATGAATTCAAGGCCTAAATAAATAAATAAACCATTAGCATTCTTAGTCATCAGGGAAATGCAACTTAAAATTATGTTCAGGTTCTCTTACCTCAATTAGAATGGCTAATGTCAAGAGAAGCAAACAAACACACACCCAACCATCATGATGATGAGGGTGTGAAGGACTCATTGGTGAGACGATAAAGCAGTATCATTATAGGATTAATGTGAAGAGTCCCCCAAACACTGCATATAAAACTGCTTCATGATCCTGCCACCACCTACACAATGGGGCCATATTCATGAACAAACGAGACGAAAACACACCTCATGAAGAAACTAGAGGAAACCAGAGATCATCATGCTGAGCGCAATAAGCCAGACTCAGAAAGACAAACATATTTTCTTTCATATGCAGGATCCAGTTATTTATAAAGATGTAGAAGAAGAAAAGGGGGTAGTTTGGGAAAATCAATGGATGCCCAAAAGTAAGTGATTTGGATAAATAAAATTAAAATGAAGAATATTCACTGTGAAACTGTCACAATAAAATCAGTCACTTTTTACAGGTAAGGTACACTACAAAATTCAACCTTGGGCTCTGTTCTATCATTTGATTTCTATTTAGCTGGCTTGCTCCCATCTGTATCACCTTCTTTCTTTGACTCGAGTTTTATGTGTTTTTATTTCCCTAGTTTTGTAAGCTGGAAGCTTTGCTCTTGAGTTTTGGTGCTTATGCTTTCACTTTTGTCCCTGATAGAAGTATTTAAAGTTACAAATTTCCTTCTAAATCAATGATTCTCAACCTTCCTAAGGCTGTGTGTGACCTTTGACTAATACAGATCCTCAAGTTGCGGTAGCCCTCAACCATAGAATTATTTCATTTCTACTTTGTAACTGTAATTTTACTATGGTTGTGAATTGTGATGTAACGAGCCAATATGCAAAATATCTGATCTACAACCTCCAAAGGGGTCAAGACCCACAGGTTAAGAACCATCATAAATGTTACCTACTTACATTGCATCCTGCAAATTTTGATGTGTTGGTTTCTTACAATCACACAGTTTGTGGAAAGCTTCCTAATTTCTCTCATGTTTCCTTCTCAGGTACATGGGTTATAAAGAAGAATAGTTTAATCTCTGACCATTTCAGGATATTCTGGATAAATTACTTTAGGTTTTAAATTTTGATTGTTAAAAAATTAAAGTGCTAGGGTTGACTCTAGGGTCTCACACAGGTTAGATTATTATTCTCACACTGGCTTTTCCTAGTCCCTTTCCTCCTTACCCTTTATCATGAGGCAAGATCTCACCAGATTTTATATATATAGGCTGATGTAGGACTCATTGTCCTTGTACTGCCCTTGAACTTTTGATTCTCTTGCCTCAGTCTCATAAGTAGCCAGCCATGAGGTCAGGTAGAAGCCTCCAGGCCTGGCTCTACCTCACTCTAGTGAGCAGTCTTTTGCAGTTCATTGAGATCTGTTGAGGGACAGTGTTGTTTGGATCGTAAGGGTCTCCAAAGTCTCCTGTGTTGAACATTGGTCCCTAGCCTGTGATACTAGAGAAGGCAGTGGAACCTTTAATAGGCAGAGCCTCAGATAAGGAATTTGGGTCATCAAGAGTGTCCCTGGAATGGACAATTGGGGACTTCTACTCCTTCCTAGTTCTTCACTTCCAGGCCACTCTGAGGCCAGCATCCGACCCATCACGTATTCCACGCCATCATTACTGTCCCCTTGGGGGCCCAAATTCTTATGCCACACACCTGTGGACCAGAACCTCTAAACCTGAGTTCAAATCAAGCTTTCCTCTTCTGAGTTGATCATCTTGAATATTTTGAAACAGGAACAGAAAACTAATGAACCCTGCACAGGACCTACATCAGTGACTATTTCTACATCCTTGAAAAGCTTACATCTCTGTACCTTGAGGATGCAATACTCCATAAGTGACAAATTGGGCCGGATTGTTTTGGGATGCAAACTCCCTATATCCTCACTGGTTCTTAAATAGATTGATGTTCTCTGTACCAAAGAGAAAAGATTATGATCAGCCATTTGCCCTTGCGTCTGTTTACTCCTGCTGGCCTCCATGCCTGATTACAGAGCTTTGTACACAGGTGCTGTGGTAATGTGCCCAGGCTGTATAGCATCTCCTAGGACTCTTTCTCTTGTATTTCTAGTTATAGTACATCCAAGAGAACATTCTCTGGAGACATGGAAGGCGAAGAGGAATCAAGAACCATTTTAAAAGCCACCTATCTTTGCCTCTGCTGCCCCAGGGCTAGTGGCTTCAATGTTAATAAGGTATGTGTGTGTCTATGGGGAGGGGGTAACGTGGACTGAGTTCCTGTCTTGATTGTACTGGGAGGATGAAGTGAAGCCTCTCTCTTCAGGCGATACCTAGATCCCAGTGCCACCAGCATACATAGTCCTGTCCCCAGAAGAGGCAAAGCAATGCTAGACATGCTCAATAAATCAGAAGACAGTAGTTAATTTAGAGCATATGACCACTGCACACGGACTTAGGAAAGTTGACATTGTACCCACACCACACTCCCAAGTGTTGCTAAGCTCTCTGACCCAGCCTATCACAGAGTGTCCAGTGTCTATGAAATAATGGCATAATAGTATTATGCTAGGGCTGATGTGATAATTAAGCAAATATTGAAAGTTTCCACAAAAATGTTAGCACCAAGCTAATGTGGGAAATTCAGGTCCCTAGCAATGCACACAGAAGAACTTGTGGAAGGTATTTAACACATGAGTGTTGGCTACCTGTCAGGCCACACAAGCAGGGCTCTCTTCCAGGCTGATATCTCAGGCCCAACTTTGACCAGCCAACAGATGTTGAGATTCAGGCTGGTTCTTGGGGACCTGGAGGATAAGCTCTCTTTTGAAGGCCCCAGGAATCCCATAGAAGCCACTCTGGGTTCTGCTAGAAGGTTATGGTCACCTTTTCCTGGCCCTGCCCTCTTGAGTCCTCTCTAATTGAAGCTATTGATAGAAAGAACATAAAGGTCAAAATCATCTGTTACTTACCCATCTTCTGATTACCCATCTTGTCTATATTTACAGAATGACCATGCTCCACCTGTCCACCAACGCTGTGATTCAGCCACACTCTCTGACCACCATTGTTTCAGTATTCTATTGATGGCCAGGGGACCACCGCACAGCCAGCTTGTCCACTCTGGGGATCTGAGGTCCTGCCTAGAAGGCCCAGGCAGAGCAACCTTGTGAACTTCCTAGTGATAAGCAGATCTCTGCTGCTAAGTCACAAGGGGTAAAAAAAAAAAAAAAGTGTCTCTCTGCACAGAGCAATTCTATTCAGTCCATCCCTATTGCTAGTTCCTTTCATATTTGGTGATCCTACAGACCAATCACAGGGGTGAAGGCCACCCATCTAGTCACAACTGTTTTAAAAGACCTGTATGTTACCCTAGCTAGGTCTGGAGGTGGCTTATAGCAGCAACAAGAGGAATTGAACATAGGTGTGTGGAAGTACATCCCCATGAGAACCTTGCCAAGGCTGTGGGGTAGAGGTGTTATCTGTGACTTACAGACTCTTTTAGTCTGCACTATGGCATATGTAAGTTTGGGTTTTGTTGTTGCTGTTGTGAAACACCTGACTGAGAGTGCCTGGTCTGGTATTTAGCTGGTGGCTTTTTTCTGGGCATTTTCTCAGGCCATTTTCTCAGCCACACATGTCAATCATGATGCTGCCCCCACTGACAAGCCAGGCAGAACCAGGTTTGGCAGCTCAGTCTGCAATCTTAGCACTTGAGCAGCTGAGATACTATGGCTGCCATGCGTTCAAGACCATCCTGGCTACATAGTGAGACTCTACTATCTCAAAATGTGCACTTGACTGCAACACACACACAAACACACACACACACACACACACACACACACACACACACAAAGCCTTGAAAACACGCAAGGCCCAGGTCATGGGGGGATGCCAAGTCCTGAAAAGAATTATAGAGACCAATAATAGCCCAGGAAAGCTGCACTATGGGCCAGGAGTTGGGCCAAGAACTCAGAGGGAGGCTTCCAGGGGTCAGCATGGAGATACAGGGAAGGCTGTCCTCAGTGTGCTCGGGAATGTTGTCAATGGGAGCTTTAGGCAGGCCAAGCCATTCAAGGTTCTGGTTATAGCTTCTCAGTGTGTTAGTTTAAATCAGGGTGGCCTATAGGCTCATATATTTGAATGTTTGATTCCCAGTTGGTGGAGTGTTTAGGGAGGTTTAGGAAATGTGGCCTTGTATGAACGAGGAGCTGTGTCACTGGGGGTGGGCTTTGAGGTTTCAGAAGTTTATGCCAGGCTATGCTTCTATCCATGACGATCATGAACTAATTCTCTGAAACTATCAGCAAGCCCCAATTAAATGCTTTCTTTTATAAGTTGCCTTCATCATGATGTCTCATCACAGTAATAGTATAGTAACACCAAGTGTCAGACAAGAAGGGAACCCAGAGCTACAGACTCTTATAGCTGGCCGCATGCTTGTACCTGTTCTCTAGGATAGGTACTGTCATGAGTCCCTTCTGCTACAAAGAGTCTGCACAGCTTTAGCACAGGTTAATGCCGGATGGGTAGCCAGACCAAGGATGATGCAAGGGAGCACCCATATCCCTGAGCAGACACCTGCCCCTCGAGGACTGGGGCCCTTGGAAAAGAATGCTGCTCTTCAGTCCTCCCCGGAGGCTCAGGCTCAACATTTATGCAGAAAGCAGCACAGCGAACCTAGACTACACAAGGGAGAGTCCCTGATCCAAGAAAAGGAAACTGAAAGCCCTCCTCACCTTGACCTTCACAGAGGCTGCCAAGGATATAAGAGAAGCAAGTGAGTCCATACAACCCTTAAGAAGTCTGTGGGGGTTAGGAAGCACGGAGGAAGGAAATATTTCTAAAGGTGTGTGACAGAGCAATCAGGAATAAAATCCATAGCCAAAATGAGAAGGTTGAATTTCTAGCTGTCTTCACTATCTTATGCAAATCAAGGACTAGGCTGAGATCTGGGCTGGTTGCTAAGGTCCTGGATCACCTGTGAGCACAATAAAGGGAGCATCATAAGGTTAATCTAAGAAGCAAATGAGCCAATAATCCAAAAGACTTGGCATAACCCAGTACACAATAAGCATTTCACAACTAAAAAACCGCTGACAACTAATATTAAAAACCTCCCTGGCAGCAGTCTGGCAGTTTGGATGGAATCAGACTTTCCGGCATCATCTCATCGCCAGGGAGCCACAGGAACTGCCTTGCAAAGACATTCCATTCACAGCCAGGGAGCAGCAGCCAGTAAACATTCCCTTCTTTCCCAGGACTTCCTTTTCTTTGTTTAGGCATGGTGGGGATGTCTTCCTCGCAGGGTTCTTATTAGGATCAAATAAAAATGATCCATATGACATGACTAGAACCCTGCTTGGCAAGTGAGTGGCAGCCAATGCTAACTGCTTTGGGGATAGTTTGGGGCAGAACTAGGAAATTATATAATGAGGTGTGGCATGTGGCGCCATTCCGCATTCACAATGGCCACCATGAGGATTGCTTCTGTTTGGGGATTAATACAGGCTTCTGTGTTTTGAAGGAGGCTGAGTATTCACCTGAGAACTTGAAAAGATAGAATCAAAGTATCAGAGAGGGGCTGTCTGTAAGATCTCAGGGCGTTTTCCTTGGACAAACTAATAAGCATAACGCCCTGGGAACAGTGACATTGGCTGCAAGCATTTCAGCTCTTTACCAGCATCAATGATGGGCAGGCCACCAGGGATGTCTGTGGCTGGTGGCTAGAGATAGACACAGAGCTGGAAAGTAAAGCATAAGCTCAAAGCATCCCTTGGTTGCATTGCCCCCAATTTGTTGTTATTTATTTGTTTTGAATAGCATGTAGTTCACTTTGTAATTTGGTCTGACCATGAACTCACTATTTGACCCAGGCTGGTCTCAAACCCTCAATAGTCCTGTGGCCTCTCCTAGGCTCTCATATGCTGGAATTACAGGTGGAATACACAAGCACCCATGTCTACCTGCTCACCTCCTCCAGGCCCTGTCTTGGCCATAACTGTCCCAAAGAATGATAACAACAGGATGGAGGGAGAGGGTCAGGGCTCAGAGGCGCCAGAGGGGTTCACTTTGAGATGGTAGAGAGTTGGGCACACATGCTTTGCCACCTCTGAAAACAAGAGTGAAGTGACAGGGCCACACCTCTCTCACTGGAACCCAACCTGAGTGTGTTACCTCATGAATTCCAAAGTGAGCATACGAGTCAAAATAGTAATCTCTTGATGTCATCTCCTCAGGATTCAGCAGCTTGGACATCTTGCCCCGTCCTGGGCAGCTGGGCTGTGTGGACACATGGTGGACACATTGCACAGGCTTGGCTGGGGCAACAGGCTGAGGGGGCTGAGGGGGGGCACTGCTCACCTACAGGGAGAGAAGAAATCCAAGTTAACCCTGCCTCAGAGATTTCTGCTTTCTCTCCCCTCCTCCTCCCAACCAGCACTAATTGGCAGTGGTTTCTTGAACACTTGATTGACAGCAGACTACTGATACACCAAATAGACCCAGACTGGTCTCAGTTGCAGATCTTACAAACTGGGTGGTCTAAACTGATCTGAGCCTCAGTTTCTATACTTGTCAAATGGGAAGACAATATCTTCCTTTCGCTGGAAGAGGAGGAAACACTCAGCAAAGGGAAAGATGTGCAGAAAAAGTGGGAAGCAAAGAGTTGGTTCTGGAGCAGCCTTGGTTTTGATATAGCTTGTCCGTGAAGGGCTTACATATTTAAGGCTTGCTCTGCCTTGTGCTAAGGTGGGAGGCAGAGGAATCTTTAAGAGGTAGAGTGGCCAGGTCATTGGGTACATGCCCATGAGAGTAATTAACCTCATTGTCTCATGGAGATTTGTTTAGCTGTCAAGAGAGGATCTTAATGAAGAGAAAGACTCTCCCCTCCCCTCCCCTCCCCACCCCTCCCCGTCCCTCCCCCCTCTCTCATGTTCCGGCCATCATGAGTGTCTCAGAGCAGAAGGTAACACCATGCCCTTGAACCTTTAGAACTGTAAACTAAATATTTTTTTCTTTATAAATTACCCAGCCTTGGGTATTTTGTTACAGTAAGTAAAGAGATGACTACTACATTAGTTACACAATGTCAGGCAAAGTTACTAACCACTGTACTGTGTGCCTCAGTTCTCTGCCTTTAAAATAAAAAGAAAATATTTGTACTTCTTAGGATTGGACTGAAAAGTAAACAAATTAATATTTTTAAGTGCCTAGAAAAAGGCTATACATGTAGCAAGTGTTCATTAAAGCAAATCAAATATCACAGACAGAGATGGGCCTAGGAAACAAAGCCACCTACCATGTCACCTACCAAATCAGACTTGCCACCCTCAAATATAGATTTCATATGTTCTACTATTGTCCCAGTCCAAGGTTCTGGTTCTTATCTTGCCTTGAACTTGAGTCCCCATAACAGCTGGCCTCTTCTCCAAGCACAGCCCACCCATGCTTCTCTGGGTCCCTGTCCTGCTAGCCCAACTCTGTGCCCCAACTGCAGCTACTTGGCTTTCATCCCTCAGTTAAGGGAAAAGAGGTGTTGAGGTCAAAGTTCACCCAAATGAAGCAAAGCAATACCAGAGGACTGCTTGTCTCTGGAATGTGTATACTCAGGTGCCAGACACCAAAAAGGCTTCAAAGCAAGACACACATCTTTAAAAATGCCAAGATCAACAGCCAAGTGGGTTTCTCCAAAGGCTGGTCCTCTTCAGCTGGGAATCAGAGCTCCAGGATTCTATTCTGACTCCTGTCTGTATGACCTTGGAATTTTGTATACCACTGCTACATCTCTGTTTCCTCCTCAATAAACACAGGGCCTAATGAAACCTCCGAGAAGCTGTTGAGATGGTTCTGTGCATAAAGTGCTGTCAGGGAAGTGTGAGCCCAATCTGCAGCACCCATGTAAAAATACAGGCACTGGGGAGGTGGAGACAGGAGGATCCTTGGGCTCGCTGGCTAGACAATGTAGCCTAATGGATGGACCCCAGCACCTAGTGAGAAATTCTGCCTCAAAAAAAAGTAGATATCTCCTGAAGAATGACACAAGGTTGGGCTCCAAATGATATGCACATAACATATGTACCTAAAATGCAGAGAGAGAGAGAGAGAGAGAGAGAGAGAGAGAGAGTCTCTGCAAAAATAAGTCATTAAGGTCAGTTCCTTTAGCACTAGGTGTCAACAATGTGTATATATAATAAGGGCTTCATTATTGTTGCTAATATTGTTACTACCATCTATATATGCCATACTATATATATACGGGTAATATATAATATCTATAATATCCTTGTCTGGTCTTAATTTGCCCCTCCATGAGCTAGGTCAACTCAGACGTTCAGTTAAGGGAAAGGGCCAGAGAGGGTGGAGAAATACAAGTGATACCATCCCTCCCTCCTACCTCAGGCAGAGCCCCAAGACCTCCCTGTGTCTGAGACTAGAGAGAAGAAGCTGCATGCAGCAAGAGGTGATGTCCTGTTCTCATGGTGCATCTGGGCTGCTGCCCCTAGGAAACAGTACATTTCCCAGTTTAGAAACACAGGCCTTTGGGTCGAGGAGAGGCCAGTCTGGCTTGCGGGGCTTTCTCATTATAATGCTGCAGGTGTACCCACCCTCTGCTTGGGATGTTGGTCACGGTCTCTGGGAGGCTAAAAATAGACTGTGTCAATTGCACACTCCCGTGCAGGCTGCAGAGTCACCTCCAGAGCTGAAGACAGCTGTGCACACAGTTGACCCCAGTATTGACTCCATTTAAATACATTAAGGAGAGAAAAACTCTTAGCTGGTGCAGGCACTTGCATGTCAAGGTCGTGGGGCTTCCAGCACCTTTCAGCTGTCATTTAACTCTCAGTCCAAGGACTTGTTTTCCTTGGGACTCTCTCGCTTTTCATCCTCAACAACAGTCAACTTGTGAGGTGACTTCCACATGTCACACATTGCATGAGGCAAAAGGACAAATGTCTTGACCAAGGACAAGAGAATAGTATTGAATAAATAGCCACACATCATGAGGACAAAGGAGTGATCAAGGCTGGTGCTTTGTCCCAGCTCAGCCTTCTGCAAAGCAGACTTAGACTCTGCCCGTGGACTGACAGGCTTGCTCTTCTCACAGTGGCCTTGAATTCACAAGCATTTGTGAATTGCTTTGAATTCTGGAGACAAGTGCTGAACACCTGCTGCTGTGAGGTACTGTATAGAAGAAATAGTCCTCGGTGGAGGAATCCCCCAGAGACTCTGCTTTCTAGACTCTGGAGACCTTTAGTAACCTCAGCAGAAGCTGTGATAAAGCAAACTCTACAAAAGAGGTTTAGACACAAAGAGGTGAATTCCCTTCAACTGGGCTTCAAGAAATCCTAGCCGAGTTGGCCAAGCCATGCGGGTTGGGGGGGGGGCTTTGTCAATGGGTTTTGAAAGGTGCTGGAGTCAGGAGGGCATTTTAAGAGGAAGAGGTGGTGTGAGCAGAAAGGATGCAGGTGGGGATGTGGTGAACTTGATGGGGGAGAACGTGCTGAGATAGCAGAGTATTCCGCTGAGAGAAGGTCATGGTCAGGCTAAGAGAGTGGAATTAAATACATCAGATGGTAGAGAGTTGTGCCCTGTGTGTGCAGGGTCCTGAGTTTGAATACTAATTTTGGAAATTGAGTGTGAGCACAGAGTATGGTGGGGGAGGGGAGAAAGAAAAGAGTGTTCATGGAGGAATTTTAAGAGGCTATTTTCAAAGTCCAGTCAAGAAATAATGAGCAGTTGAGCCCCTGGAGTGCTGGAGGGGCTGCCTGCCAGCAGCGCACAGAAATAGAACCCATAGGGGTTGGCAACTGGCAGAACCTGGGGGAAGAGGGAGGAGCTGGGATCTGAGATGCCATCCACGTTTCAAGCCTGGATGAGTAGGAAAATGGTGGTGACATTAACAGAAATAAGCAAGTCAGCGGGAGGAACAGGCTTGGGTGGGGGAAATAATGAATCTGTTTGGATGTGTGGAGTCTGAAATGCCATCGAGCCATGTAAGAAAAGATGTCAAGCAAGCGGATATAGAGGTAGTTCCAGTCAATAAACACCTTCAACGAGACTGAAAGGCACACCCTAACATATGTGGCCGGGAGAGGTTAATGTGTGTTCACGGAGCGAGTGAGCGAGCAATGACAAGCCAGAAACTTCACACCCAAGCTTAATGGGGAGGAAGAAGCAGTTCATCTGTTCCTGTGCAAATAAAGACCAATGGCAAATTAACACTCAGCATAAATGTTTGGCTGCACTGGAGAGCAGATACATTTAAAATCAAACAAAACCTTACCTCATAGCTCAAAATGATCAATCTCTGCACTTGCAAGATTGGAAAGGGGAGGAGGAGGGAGGGGGAGGAGGAGGTCCTTTTGCACATGTCTTGTGGAAATGTAATTAAGTCAAGACTTTTTAGGAGGTAGTTTGGTAAAAATTCATTAAGTGCATTAACAAGCACAAATCCTTTAACCACAATGGCTTTCTTTAAATTTAACATCAGGAGAGAGCCATTTATTGTCCTAAGTATGTAGCTCTCTGAATTGCATGATGACCAAGATCAAGTCAATTTACATGCTTCATAAAACAAAATTGGTTACAATCTATGGTGAGCATCTTGCCATAGAATGCTATGCATCTCTTACAAATGCAGGAAAGGTGTGTTGGAACACAAATGTGAGCACAATAGACTGTTGATTAAGGAGGCCACACAGGAGAATAGACTGTGTGGCCGTGTCTCCATTAAAACCTATTCATGCTGGTGCGTGAAGAGATGAAACTCATGGAGGGTTCCAGAATTGGCAGCGATTGTCACTGGGTATCAGGTCATGAATAATTAATTCTTTCTGGTGCCGCTTTTGCAAATAGCAAAAGTTATATATTGCAAAAGAGTATAAAATGCAGTTCCAGAGACCCCAGAAGGGAAACTGAGACTGAGACTCTCTCTCGAAAGCCATCAGAAAGGTGGAGGTGAAGTAAGGGTCTTACATTGGAGAGACCACAGTGGAAAGAAAGGATTCGCCTAGGAGAAAAGCCATAGTCACCACCTTTCGAGGATCTCAGTAGGCTTGGGTGACCCAGCGGGTTGACACAGGAACAGGGAAAAGTAGAGAGAGAATCTGTGTCTTTAGACTGCCCTTCTTCTGGGGACATGTGACCCAGGTATTGACTTCAAGGAGGGGACTCTAAGGCATAAACCTTCCTTCCTGCACCTTGATCAGGGCCTTCATCTACCCAGAATGTCAAAGAGCTCAGAGGGCACCCTAGAGTTGTCCCCCAAAACTCAAAGAACCCCCATACATCCAGCTGTCACCAATATTGACCCTATTTAAATCAAATGAAAGGCAGACTATGTCTAATTTGTTCAAGCATCGCACCTGGTCAAGGTCTCTTTTTCATGGGGCTCCCTGAGTATCTTCCCAGCAGCCCAGAATATGTCACATGCCACCAGTGCACTCGTGAGACAAAGGAGTGCATGAGTCAGGAGAGGCAAATGAGATGAAGGGGTGACATTAGCCCTGGCTCACGTCTAGTGACCTAACTGGAATGCCTTGTCCCGGGGAGATGGGAGTGAGTGGGCAGGGTGGAGTGTCCCTTTGCCTTATGCAGCTACCTGATGAGCTACAGGGCACTGTGTCTGTGCTAGGAAAGAAACATGAGACAGAGGGGCCCTTGGGGGAATGCAGCAGCCATTCTAGGAAGATGGTTCAGCCACAAATGAAGGCTCACTCTGGGAATTTGGCCAGAGAACTGGCTCAGCTGCTGGCCCACGTGTCTCTAGAGACACTTGAGGAACACAGGCAGTCAATTCTGATAGTCATTTCTGTAAGGTCAGAAGCCTAACTCCTCCCTAGGAAGGAGGCTCAAAGAGGTACCAGAAAAGTCTTCCAACTACTTGGTAGAATACACGGCTGCGAAGTCAGGAAAAGGGTTTGAAGGTACGCTGGGTGTGGAGCCCAGCTAAGCCCCAAATTCAGCTGAGGCCATTAAGCTCCCTACCCAAATCCCTTGCCTCCATGCATAGCCTTCTGACACAGTATCCATTCCAGTAGGAATGGACCCCAATCCACCCCCCATTTCTGACCCTGCCTGCTTTTAAGACTGTCCTGCTTAGAGAAAGTGCCTCTGCACAGTGGCCGTCATCTGGTCCTGCCTATGCCTGGGACCCTAGGACATGCAAAGAGCCCTGCGATGTTTATCTCAGCCCCCTCCAAGATGCTTAGGGTGCTGCTATTTCCTGTGACTCTTCAAACACAGTTTATGATTGTGTTGAAAATTATGGCCACTGTCTGCCAAGGTCCAGAAGGTTGAAGGCTTCTGGAGAAGAGACTCTAAATTGGTTCTTCAAGGAACAGTAGGACTTCCCCAGGTAGGGTGAGACTTTCCAACCTAACTCTTTCTCTACCTAGAAAGGGAGGGAGCTAGTTGGTGATTTGAGGACCGTGGTTCTGATTGAAGGCCCATTCTGCTAAGCACTTTGCAAACATTGCCTGGTGAAGGTGTAACAACATGACAAGGTGCTGAAATTCACAGACAAAACAAAAAAACCCTAAAGCTCTCAAGCTCTAGAGTTATTGGCAAAGGTCCAGAGCTAGCGAGTCACAGAGCCAGGCAGTAAACCAGTATCTGCAAAAACACCAGCGCCCATGCCATCAGTGTTGACATCATAGCAAACTTAATCCAGCCCAACCATGCCTAACACAGCTGTTGGCTCTGCCAAGGCAGGCTAGCTCAGAAGTTGGGGCAGCACTCAGGGCAGAAACGGGGTCAAAGGCAGTGACCAGCAAGCTTCAGAGAAGCCACCACTCTGAGAATTTTAGATTTCAGGTTACAGCAGACTTCAGGTTATAGATGGAGAAACTGAGACCCATGTAAGAACAGGGATCTTTCTAGAGTAATCTAACTAGAGCTGTGAGAAGCAGGAAAGGCATGAAGACAAAACAAAGATCAAGGTGGTCCCGGAAAGAGAAAGGTAGACTGCAGGACAGAGAACTGCCCAGCAGGTCTGTACCCAGCAGTCAAAGCTGACCTGAGCCCTTTGGACTATAAATGACTCTTCTTGGCACCAGATCAAGATTTGAAACAATCCCTGAAGACACAAACCTACTACCAAATGCCACGAGAGCTTCTAACATCACATGCTTATGGGGCCTAGAGCTGCCACAAAAAAAAGGAAGTATAGACTGTGGAAGAGCCCACAGGAGAGCAGGGTGCCTTGACCTCATTCCTGTTTTCTCTCCCAGTTGTCTTCATTTCACCCTCCTTGACCATCTCACCTAGCCCTGCCACCAGAGTCACACACAGACATTCTTTGTACCCTTCTGCCATTCCATGCACACTTCCAAGGCTGTGATCTAAGCTGCAGCTGTGTTGTTGACAATGGCATAAACAGCTGTGCTAGCAACATCTGTCATCATGGGTACCAGAGCTTCACACAGAGGGACACAGTCTCACAGTGGGCTTTTGGACAGCTCCAGCTTCCTAAGATCACACCAGAAACAGGGAGCTTTCAATCCTATGTGCAGCCACGGGTGGCCAAAGTACATCCTCCCACCAGCTATCCTGCATTCGTGTTTCCTGATAGTTGGGCTACAGGATAAATTCCTGGAGGTCTGTGAGCCTGGAAGGAAGCAGTGTTTCAGTAGGTGGGTCTCACTCACTGCTAAGACCAGGATGGGGAGAGCTAGGATGGTGACATCCAGGACAGGGACAGTGGCTAGGATAGCAACATCCAGGACCAGGGCAGTGGCTAGGGTGGTGACATCCAGAACCAGGGTAGTGGCTAGGGTGGCAGCATCCAGGACCGGGGCAGTGGCTAGGGTGGTGACATCCAGGCACTACATGTCCTGCATGTCATCTCCTCGTACTCAGTCACTGGCTCAAGATCATCCACCTGTAGCCTCTCTTATGCTCCCACTAAGTGGGATGCCCAGGCACAACCACCCCCAGATGCTCTTTCTTCATCCTGGAGGTAGGAGCATGACCCTCCCTTGATGCCTGTCACCCCTGTTCACATGCTGTTTTATCACCATGGATCCAATTACTCTCTACACTACCATCTCAGAACCCTTCTCTCAGGTCCAGTCACACCACTCATCACTCTTGGTTCGTTGTGATTAGGTGGAAGCCCCGCCTCTCTCTCTCCCCAGACCCCGCCCCCTCAGAAAACCTACCAAAAACCAGTCCCTCCCTGGGGCTGCTCAAGACTATGCCTATGGCTATATAAGACCTGCTCCACCATCTTTGACATGTGACTCTTCTCCTGCCTTTCCAATGGCCACCCAAAATTGCTTTGTTCTGTTCATTAAGCTTGGATTTATTCATTTGGTTTGATTGGCTTACTACATCAGCAGCAGTAGATAGCCAACAACTGGGAATTTAAAACTTAACATCTTGGGATTCAAAACTTATCATATTGCACTAAACAGGGTAGTATTGGGGAGACAGGAGGCAAAGGCAGTGGTCTTCAAAGTATGAGTCCTGTACCACCAGCATCACCCTCCACAACTCTAGATACCACTGCCGCAGAATCTCCAGTGGGATCCAGTGGTCTATGCTCAGAATGTTCCCAGGGAATTCTGATGCACTGTCTCCACACTGAGAACTGCTGGTCCCTATAGGCACTTTTACACCCAGTATGTCATGGAACTGCAAGTCTCAGGGGAGAAAAATCCATGGTCAATTGTAACTGGACATATAAGCCAAGTTCTTTGTGATGTTTTAAAAGCTTTGATTTGTGACAAATGAACTGTCAATCTCTGAGAGGGACATTAGGATGTCCATTGGTCCTCAATTTCTGTCTGGGTCCCAAGAGGCAAGGCAGCATGGTTCTGAGGAAGTGAACCTGGGCTTTAATCTAGACTAGTTTCTAGTTACCAACCCGGTGGACCGTCACAGACAAGTCTGACACCCTGATGCCCCAAAGCAAAACTCGTGGAGTGAGCCTCACCATTGAGATGCCCATCAAGCTGCCGGGGCTGATGCTCATGAATGCTGGCACTGACCATGTAGACTATGGCTACTTGCCTTCCTCGGCCCCTCTGAGCCCTTAAAAGGCTCTCAACATGAAAACTGGATACTAGCTGGGTGCTACTGACATTGACAAAAGACCAGAGCAGCCGCAAATCCTGGGAGAGACAACTGAAGGTCTCAGAACACACCTTAGCTCTGCAGTAGGTGACTGGAGATTGGGCTGTGTGGCCTGGGCGGATCCCCTGACTGACTGGCAGTCACCGTGAGAACCCCCTACAGTGTAACTAGAAGGCAGTCCTGTGTCCCAGTGTTTCCTGTCAGCCTCTGGCTGTCTCTGTGTGGTACAACAGCATGCCTGCTTCAGATCAAAACCACATGCTCCCACACAGTACTCCCTCTGGCTCCTGGATCAGTAACCACTGGGAAAGCATCACTTGGATTTGGTGGACCTGACCTATTTTTTAAATAAACTGGGGCTGTTTTCCATTCTTAGTCACTTTTCTCTCAAGCCTCCACATATTAAATTCTCTTCTTATATCCTCAGATATTTGGGCTGCAAATGATGTCAGGTTAACTGGATGCTTGGCTCCTGATATTTGGGCTGCAAATGATGTCAGGTTAACTGGATGCTTGGCTCCTGGCTCTTCCTCTTCAATGAGCTTATAATGAAGACTTCCCCAGGCTAGCATCTCTCCTACTCATTCTCTCCTCCCTAAACCAACAGGATTCTCTCTCCCTCCCCCCTCCTCTTTCTCTCTCTCCTTTTCCCCTCCCTCCCTCTCTCTCCCCTCCCCCACAGCTGGAAGGAACTCAGTTCCTCTCTGCCACTATGGGCAGATGAACCTCCTCTCCCCCTTCTCCCTGCTGGCGTTAGGGAGCCCCTTCACCTGCAGAATTCAGTCACATCATCGCCATGGGGTCTGTGCTGAGCTCCTGACTCTGATCCTCTCAAGCTGGGAACTTCAGTGAAGGGGTCTTTCTTTCTGTATCTGGTTTCTATTTGCACAAGCATAGCGCCTGTAGATTCTGCTCTTGAGAATATCCCCCCTTTTATGTCACTACACCAAAGCCATTTCTCATCCCTACCTCCCCTTCTTCATAACAATGTATTCTGCCATTAGGATGACTAAAAGACTCTGGATGTACCAGCAGTTAGAGGAAATTCTCAAGTTGTGACGTGGGTACCATGAGATAGCCAGTTCTGGCCACCTGATTTCATGTTGTGGAGCTACTTTGGGGAGTTCCCTGGACCCCTTAGCAGCCCTGGGCACAGTGTCTCTGGCTGTTCTTTGTGGGACATCTGTTGGACACACATACACTGTCTGCTCTCCAGGCATCCACTCCACTCCCCATCCCACCTCCCACCATTCTCTGAGCTCCCTAAGTTCTGGGGAACTGGTCTCTGCAGGAAGGGGTCACCATTGCAAATCAGCCTTTTCTCCTTCTCCTGGGGCACCTGGGTAGCAGCCACTTCTGCTTCTGTTCTGAAACCATAACTACTAGCTGGTCTAAAGCTAGTATATGACTGTGCTGTGGCTGTAGGTGACATGTGTCCAAAAAGAAACTCCCTCCGACTGCACAGAGGATTATTCCACAGCACGAACAGATTTTGTATGTCTCTGGTTCCCTCTACATGCTGGACACAACAGTGTGCTGATGGCATCCCTCTTACATTTCGGTGGGTCAGCATGACACTTCATTAATGAGACCACCACCCATCTCTTCTGCTAACTGAGATCCATAAGCCCTGCCTGGACCAAGGGAGGGGGCTCCCCTGACTCCTGACACAGGACAATGGACACTCCCTTGAGAAGGTATCAAGATGGACGGAAGAAAGACAAGGTTGAGTACCAATATTCTCAGTCCCTTTGAAGTGTTCACAACTCCCAGATATTCCTACCAGAAGTGTCTCACTTTCTCAGAGAAATTCCAGGGGAAAAATATCTCAAAAATACAGCTAACTTTGGCTAAAACTCATAACTTCAGTCTTGTAGACTACAAGTGGTTTCAAGGGCAGATTCAAGTGCATCTGTTAGGCATTTTCCCAACCATCTTTTCACACCCCAGTAGCATAGGCACAGACTCATTGTCGGCTCATCCCAGGAGCTGGCTCCTCACAATCCTCAGGCTGTATCATTTGAGTATTTACACTGATAGCCTGGATTTCATTTTCTTTGGGTTTGGGGCTTTGTTTTGATTTTTGGTTTATGTATTGAGACAAGATCTGACTTTGTAGCCTTGGCTGGCCTGGAAATCTTTTATGTAGATCAAGCTACGCTTAAACTCAGAGAAATCTGCCTCCTGAGTGTTGAGATTAAAGGTACACCATGACACCAGGCCAATTAACTTTTATGACATATTAGTGTGTGTCTGTGTCTGTCTTTGTCTTGGAAGGGGAATGTGCTTTACTATGAAGTACCTGTGGGGATCTCTGAGGATAACTTATGGGAGATGCTTTTCTCCCTCCATTATATGAATCCTGGTGACTGAATTCAGGTCATAAGACTTGGCAGCAACTGCACAATCATCTTTCTGGCCCTCAGTTATTTTTTTAAAAGAATTACAGGTCATGTGAGAATACAGAAGGAAGTCTCAAGTGGCTGCCCAGATCATAACCACTCAAATTTAAACTGTCACCTGGCTTTCATGGATTCCTTCAGACACTTTTCATCTCATCATAACAAGATTATTTCTACCTGAAATCTTAGCAGAAGCAATTGACTTAGATTTTATGAATCTGATATTAATATTTCTTGACAATACTGGCACGCATTGGAGAGGAACAAAATCTGTCATCAGGTAATAGCCAACCCAAGTTGGATTTTTATAAAGAAGCATCCCCAGGCCACTCCAATAACTATTTTAAAAGCCAAATGAAACATAAAAAAACAGAATTAAACTAAGTGTAGTGGTACACACCCTTAACATAAGCACTTAGGAGGTAAAGGCATCCAGTCTGATCTATATAAAGTGCCAGGCTTGCAACGGATACAGAGTGAGACCCTGTCTCAAAAGAGAAATAATGATTCTCATGATACTGAACAGCAGACAATGGAAAAGGTGACACCTGAGAGATGTATTGTTCCATCATGTGGCCTGGAGGAAGTTTATCCAGGCACAATGGAGATCTGTTGGACCATGCCAGGCAGAGCTGATGGACCTCTGTTGCTAAGAGAGATGGAGGTGAGGATCTGATGCCAGAAAGACAAGAGTTTCCAAAACAAAGTCCTAGAACAGTCTTCAGGGCATATGCAGTTCTGCTGAGTGTTCCCAAGGATTCTGCCAAGGCTGACCACACAAAGAATGTGAATAAATCACATAAAACCAGGAGAGGAAGGGCCTGGAAAAATCCTTGTTCCTCCTAGCCAATTTGGAAAGCTCATAATTCATGAATACTCAGAATGTGTTATTGTTAAGCCCCCAATACAAAATACCTAAAAATATTCAGTTTCCAACAACAACAGCAAAAGACCCAAGTGTTTGAGATCCAATCAAAAATAATTAGACTTTCAAAGAAGAAAAACACTACCCAAAACTGCTTACACTTAAGAGCAAAACCTGCCACACACGTTACGGTATTACCTGAAGGCACACTGTAAGAAGTTTACAGTATACATTGTTGTTCTTTGGGCCTTTTTGATCAACTTGATGCAAACTTGAATCATCTGGGAAGAGGGGACCACAACTGAGAAAATTCCACTATAAAATCCAGAGGCAGATAAGCCGAAAGTACATTTTCTTAATTAGTAAAGATTGTGAATTGTGCCACCTTTGGACATATAGTCTTGCATTCTGTAAGAAAGCAGGCTGAGCAAGCCATAAAAAATTAGCTAGCAAGCAGCATCCCTCTAGAACCGAGCCGTCAGATTCCTGCCCTGAGATTCTTCAGTGACTGTGATGTGGAAGCATTAAGCTAAAGTTAGTTCTTTTCTCTCTAGATTGTTTTTGGTCATGACTTTTTTTTTTTTTTATCATAGCAAAATAAACCCAAGACGAAAATTGGACCAGGACTTTACTGATCTGACCATGTATTTTGGGGAAGACTGAACTTTGTATTTGAACATCATTGAGTCCTCAGAACTCAGCAAGCTGACCTGTGTAAATTTAGAAGATAATATTGCGAGCAATGCAGACAACGAAGGCAAGTTTCAGGGGAACGTTTGAGAGTTCTTCAAGAACCCTTCTGGGACTGTTCATGTGATTTTTAAAAAATATTTATTTTTTTAGACTTACTTATTTCTTGCATGTATTTTGCCTGCATGTATGTCTATGTGCCACATGCATGCCTGGTGCCCTTGAAGGTCAGACTGCCATATCTGATCCCCAGGAACTGATGTTACAGATGATCATGAGCTAATATGCAGATGCTAGGAACTGAATCCAGGTCCTCTACAAGAGCAACAGTGCTCTTAACCACTGAGCCAACCCTCCACCCCTCCCTCACGAGATCCACTTGGGGCTGAAGAGTTGAATAAGAGGTCTGCAGCACTGGATTGAAACTTTTGCTTTATAGGTAACAGTTGGTGCTGGTCAGTTGGAGCTGAGGTGATGGCAATTAGGAAGAGATCAGCATCATTGAGGTAAAAATCTGAGATTATTTATTCAGGTTTAGCACACTAAAGCTGTAGCCTACAAGGGACCAAGGCTGCATTTCGTGAAGGTAGTTGAACTTGGTCATATGTAAGATCCTCTCAAGTAGTAATGATTTTGAAGGCATGAAAGGGTCATGGAAAGCAGCTGAGACATGGCACTGTGTGAGGCCATTGGTGAAGGGGAAGCCTCTATATCAATTGAAGGCTCAGGGTTGAAGGGTCATGGAGAGACTCTGGAACAGGATTGAATCTCCAGAGAGCCCAGTAGATGCTACTGGCAAAGGAGCAGCCCGTTTGCAATGGAGACGCCAGCATTTTGAAAATGTCAGTAAAATGGTACAGCCACCAAAACCAGTAACACGTATGTAGTGGCGTTTCCTGAGCCCATGAGATAAGCTGTGTGTGCTATGGATGGAGAAGAGGAACTGCCGAAGCCCTTTGGCATCTGAAAGACTGTGAGTAGGCACCAGGAGCCAGACACTGAGCTTTACACTGTTAGACTTGGGCTTTACTTTAATTTGGTTGTGAGTGTGCCCTGGTTATTCCCTCTTGGAGTAAAAATGTATGTAACTTACTTGATTTTTATAGAGACTTTGAATTGTTAGAGTCTTTGGAATTTTAGGGAAACTAGATATTTAGGAGACTTTCAACTTTTGGACTTTGGTCGTTTTAAAACAGCTTCAGAATTTTAAGACTTTTAAGTCTTGAAATGTAAAAGGCTGTGGGACTTTTAAAAGTCAGAATATTCTATATTGTGACAATGATATTAATATGTGATCTTGGGAACAAAGAAGAAAGGAAAGGTTATAGCTAAATAGCAGTGTATTTGTGTGTCAGGTTGACAAGGGTCACTTGTTCTTGTTGCTGTTTGTTTGTCAGATTGACCCAGTGGGAATTAGTTAATAAGAGGGAAGCAAAACTGAGAAAGTGCCTCCATAAGATTGGCCTCAGGCAAGCCAGTGGAGGGACATTTTCTTGATTAGTAATTGATGTGGGAAAGCCCAGCCCATTGTAGGTGATGCCACTCCTGGGCAAATGATCTTAGGGTATATATAAAAAAAAAATCATTCTGTGGAAGCCACCAAAAAGTTTTCCTCTGTGACTTCTGCTTTCTGGTTCCTCCCTTCAGTTTCTACCCTGACCTCCCCATGGACTGTGACCTGAGAGCTGTGAACTACAATAAACTTTCCTCCCTAAGTTGCTTTTGGTCATGGTGATTTATCATAGCAATAGAAACCTTAAGACAACTGTGAACCCTGAAATGACTACTTTATGGAAATAAGTGCATAGGTTACACAGACATGTAAATACACAGAAAAAGGGAAATTAAGGTGACAAAGAAATAAACAGCAAGATAATGAGTTTAAACCCAATTGCATCAACAATTACATGACATAAATGGTTGAAACCGCTGTATAAAAGGCAGAGGTTGTCACATTAGACTTCTAGAAACAAACAGATGCTTCCATGTCTGAGATGCATTTTAATGGTATAATCGAGTCAAAGTGAAGGGATGAAGAGACGTTACCATGCTGACGCCAATGCAGTGGAGTTCTGCAGCTATGCTAACAGCAACACATACTCCACAGCAATAGCATCAGGAGGAAATATCATCATTCCTCAATGTCCACTTTAAAAGGATATAGCAATTCTATACATTTATCCTCCTTGAAAACATTACAAAGGATGTCAAGAAAAACCTGACACAATGATTTAGGCCTTAAATCAAAATGTGAATCAAAATATACAGGAGCTAGGAGTGCAGCTCAGGGGTCAAGAGTTCATGCTGCAGGAGCAAGCTCTTGAGTCTCATCTCCAGAATTAGAAAAATAATCTGCAATAATTACAGACAATTATTATTATTGTCACACAGAAGACAGCAAGCATAACTAGACTGGAAAGAAAACCAGGTGTGCTACTGGTGAGGAAGACAGTGTTGCTACCATGGGGAACAGTATAATGGGTCCTCAAAAATTAAAAATAGAACTATGTATAATGCAGTGATTCATTTTTAGGCCTGCACTCAAAATAACTGAAAGCAGGTTCTAAATGAGACAAATCTTCTTCCGTGTCCATTCTGCCATCATTCACAATAGTTACAATGTAGAAGCCATCCAAGGCCTGCTGATACAGTACATACAATGGAATATTATTTGCCTTTAAAAAGGAAGAGAATTCTGTTTAGGAGTGTGGCTCTATAGTAGAGGGTAACCTTGCATGGAGAATTCCCTGAGTTCAATCTCCAGTACTATCAAGAGGAAAAAAGGAAATTTCAATTCATGCCACAACACAGAGGAATTTTGAGCACATTGTGGTCTGTAAACTAAGACGGTCACAAACGCCAAATACTGTGCCTGCCACCTCTGGGAGACTGGAGTAATAGATATTATAAAGGCAGATATCATGACAGTGGCTGCCAGAGGCTGGGCAGAGTGAGAGATGTGTGGTGTCAGGAGTATAGTGTTTCTGTTCTGCAAGATGCTGAAGTACCCAGGGATGTTAGGGATGACTGCAGAGCAGTATGAGTGAGCTTGGTGCTGTAGTGCCTGATACTGTGCCTTCGTATGCTTCACCAAATTATAAACATATAGAGGAAAAGTCTGATGGAATGATAAGGAAAGGTAGAACAATCCCATTAAGTGGTTTTAAGACAGGACAGCCTTGGACTAAGAGCCTATGAGTAACATTACCCTTCGACCACCCCCAAACTCTCCTGTTCAGGCATCTAGTTAAATAAACACCATAGCCCGAACTCAGTCAGGCTTCTTCTCCTCTGAAAGGAGGGGAAGAAGAAAGACCAGTTTTAAAGACTGTTTTCCCAGGGAATGGCTCAAATCCTGAAGGGAGGAGACAGCAGTCACAGGAAGCAAAGTAGAGCTGCGGCTTAAAAGACACAGGAAGGTTGGAAGCACATTCACCAGCCTTGGGGTGCTGAGGCCCTAAACACATACCCAAACTCCTATATCATCTACAAAACCTTAGGAGCTGCGGCCTATGCAGCTCCCTGGGGCTATTTGACCTTTGCTCCCCTGGCCTGTCTGCTGCTCCTCACACACTACAGCCTCCTCACCCCAAGGCTGATCACCAGCTACTGTCCTCACACTGAAGTGCTAACAGCGCACATCTCTTCCCACTTGGGTGTCTTCAGATGGCATCACTCTGAGCACTGTCTCCAGGCTACCCTGCAGGCAAACACTGCCACTGCTGTCACCTCCATCTCTCTATCTGCTGTTTCCTCAAAGCTTTTGGTTCCTGACTCCATTTCACGTCTTTGTTTGCTGTTTGTCTCCCCCGTGAAATGAATGTTCTCTGCTGCCAGTGCCAGGCTCCTCTACCTTCACACCAGTCCTCAGCGCCGTTCCTCATACTATGTGGGTGTTTGATAAATCCTTGGTAGATGCCTGGATGGATGAGGGGAACCCTTAACCAATTGCCAACGGGGGATGGTGCAGAGAGAAGCTGGAAGAGCCACAATCGGGACAAGGAGCCTCTTCCGTGCCCAAGCTAGAGTAAGCCATAGGAAGCCCCATGGATAAAGTTTAAGCTTATTAGCAAAGAGTTTAAGGTGGTTCCCACCTGCTCCTTGGATTCTTTCTTGGACTTAATCTCTTCTCAAATCTGCCCAGTGTCACTGGCCTTGATATGTCCTTTTAAGATCATGACAGGCTTGGTAGCCTTTGCATTTTTTCTCTGCCTGGAACGACCTCTCCTCCCTTTCTATTATCCACAGACATGCTCAACTCATACCTTGACATCCCTGCAGAGTTCACAAGGAGGTCAAGACAGTGGCTGTTAAACGCGACGGCGTCACCACTTCTGTGTATGTCCCCGTCCCCTCCCCATCAGAGAGAGCATCATGGAACTCTGTCTCCCAACTGACCACAGACAATCTTCTGAGGAAGGTTTCTGCTCTGACTCTGTGTAAAAGAAAACTGTGGCTTTGATGTGTTTTCAAATGGCAGAGTGAGGGTGAATCTTACAGGCTTTAGGGGGAGGCCCTTGGCTCTGCCCACACTGCAGGTGTGAAGGCTGACTTTAAAGGTATAAGTCTTTTTTTTCTCTAGTTTTTCTATGGGAGCCCAGGCTAGTTTTGAATTTACTATGGAGCCAGAGCTGGCCTTGAGCACCTAATTTCCTACCTCTGTCTCCTGATGGCTGGGATCATAGGCATATGTCACTATATTCGGCTCAGTTCTGAGTCTTAATTTTCCCCCAGGAGCTCCTCTGGAAGATGCTTCTTGATTCTCCTCCTGTGCTTTCCATAATTCCCCTGAGATTGATGGTATCCTTACCAAGTTCTCAAAACTCTGCTAGAAGCATATGCTTCTCAAAGACAAAGACCAGCAGACATCTACAATCCCTGCTCTTGAAAAACTGAGACAGGAGAATTGCCCTGCGTTTGAAGCAAGCTTGAGTTGCAGAGTAAATTCCAGGTTAGACTGGATTACAGAATGAGACCATCTCAAACATTCAAGAATGCATGTACACCACACACACACACACACACACACACACACACACACACACACACACAGGGTGATATATTGAATACTAATAGAAATAGTCTGGAATATCAGAGGACAAGCCACCCACAGAGCCAACCCACGAAGATCAGGAAGTGGTGACCCGCACCTTTAATCCCATCACTCAGGAGACAGAGATCTATCTGGATCTCTGTGAGTTCAAAGCCTAACAGCCAGTGGTAGCGCTCACCTTTAACCCTAGCTCTAAGAGAGTTGAATCAGGAAGTAAAATAGCTGGGCGGGGAAAGAAATATAAAGCAGGAGAAGAAGAACATCAGCCCTTTTGTCTGAACAATCAGTCAGTCTGAAGATCTGTGAAGATAAGATTTACCCCGTTTGGCCTTTGAAGTTGGCTGAATGAGAATTGTCTGTGGTTTGTTCTGTCTTTCTGATATTCCAGATTACTTTTAATATATCACCATACACATGGGGGTGGGGTTAGGCCCATGTCTTCGTTTTAATTGCATCCTCTCATCCTCATAAATGGCATGGGACTAGCAGCAGGCAATTTCATTTGTTGAATACACAAATAGGTGGGTGGACAGATGACCCTGAGGAAGAGACTGAGACTCTGAGAGTCTACTACGTGATTTTACACTGAGTCTCTCTTCTTCAGAAACTATCACACCCTCTCCCCCTCATTCCTTGGGCATTGTCTCAGACAACCAGGGCTCTTTGTTCTCTTTAAACTTAATTTTAGCTTGATAACTGGACCTGCTTTTCAGGTTTCATATAAGATGTAAGCATTTAGCAACCCTAAGCAGCTATCCACCATCACAACCAGAATGGCAGCCACCCATCACTGAGTAGCTGCTGTACCAAAGGCATTGTTAATGTCTTTATTTGACCCTCACACAAATCTTTTGAAGGGGGTGGAGAATGCAATGCATGGAAAACAACTAGCCAACTCTAGACCATATAGTTAAAAGCTAGGAGAACCTAGACCCCAGCCTTAGGGAGCTACCTCTCATATTTTGATCAAGACATGAAAATCAGTGCTGTTCCAAAGTCATTGGTGTAAGGGCCAATAATAACAACAACTGCCTAGGGCACTTCCTAGCCAAGGTTCCTTTTAGACCCCATTATAAGGTGCTCTGAAATATCCATTAAGTACCTTCCCACTCTCCTAAGTGGACACGAAACTTTGACCTACAGTTGAATCCCAGCATCCAGAGCCCGTCTGCCTGGCCATGAGAAAACCTTTCTTCAGCTAGATTCATTAAAAGAAAATCTTGAAGAGAGCTTCTGCTTGGAACGTTCTAGGGGCTTCAGTGGAGCAGAGATTCTGACCTTCAAAGACCATATTGGACCAGAGTCTCATTTCTAGTCCCAGCTTGGCCACTGATTCCATGTATGACCTTGAACCTTACCTTTTATCTCTCTGGTCTTGGATTCTTATCTACTAAGAAAGGAGGGACAAGATTAGATACTGTTAACCCTAAAGATCAAATAAACATTTCCAAAGGTGACAACAATACAACGTGGGTGTTGTGAGAAGAAGGAGGTGATAGCACCCACCTATGAGGTGGGCAGTGGCTGACTCACGCTTGAATCTTCTGATCACACAGCTGTTGATTTTTAACTGGTGGCCTCCATGAGGCCACATGAAGCATGTGTGGGCAGGCTTGGTCCACGACTCCCCATTATTTTGCACCACAGCATTCATAATTAAGGAGAGAACCAATGAAAGGCTGTCCCTTACATAGCTCTAAGAAGCCAACCCCAGGGACAGCCTGGACTCTGGGGTGAGCACAAACTTTAAGAAACTGCCAAAGCCAAGGGTAATGAGTAGACCCTAAGGGCAGCCTGTTTCCTGTAAGTGAGCTAGAGAATAGGCTAGGCCCTGATCAGTGGATAATGGAACCTGGATTCCCCTTTAGGGTAATGATAGGGGAGATAGATGGTAGGTGGCAGTTCAGTGACGTAGGCCGGTCTTCAGGTGGCCATGAGAACCACCTACAGAGGTGATCACTGACACCACCTCTAGAGCCTTTAAATCCATGAGGACTGTTCTGGGGGATCTCACACTTCCAATTCCAATAGCTCCAGGAAGTGTTGCTGTGTGTGTCTGTGCCTGATATGGGGGACGTCAGGGTATCCAGGGGCCATGTAGGTTCTGGAAGATAGCTGTTTCCTCTCAGAACCAGCTATGTGAATGCCAGAACCTGGGAAAGTTCCTGAACCTGTCTGGATCATCATCATCTGTAAACTGAGGTTAGGATTCATATGGGATTATTTAAGATTTAAACGGGATGATCCCCACGGGGTGTGTTGAAAGGTGCCCTACCCCAGCACAGGATGTGCTAAGTGAATGAGACTCATCATTTCTGTCTGTGAACATAGGGGGCTCCACAATGATCCCTAGGTCTCAGGTGAGAAGAGAAAAGCAGCCAGAATTTAGAGCCTGTGTACCTTGGGGAGAGATGTAATGACAACCCAGTTTATAAAAGGAGCCTTGGTCTATTGGGGCCACACAGAGAAGGAACAGAGGGATACTTAGTTAACTGTACTCTCCTTTCCGGATGCTGCTGCTACCCCAGGACAGTCCTAGTCAGTTAGGGGCTAAGAAGAGGCTGTGAATGCCTGGGAATGGGGGAGTATAAAGTTACTTTATGTCCACTCTCCACAGGAAGCCCCACAGAATGTCCTGGAGACAGATGGAGGGTGGAATGGAGGAGCAGACTTAAGACTACCAAATGCTTCATTTCCTTCAGTGAAAACGATATAGTCAGAAGTTTCCACTGGCTGGGCCAGCAACTGCCCCCCATTCTGCAGCAGCAATAGCCAGCACCAGGCTGTTCTTGGCTTTCCCGGAACCTCTGGCAAGATGAGCTGGAAGGTCCTGGAGCCACAGCCAACTCCACCACTAAGCCAACCAGGCACTAATATCTTTGTCCTCAGGAGGGAACAGGCCACCACCTTACAGGGAGCAGTGAGGCAGGGTGAGTTCAGAAGAGCCTGGAAAATGAACCCAGCACCTGACATCTGGCCCCAAAGCTGGCTCTCTGACTCAGACAGAGCAACCTGTCAGCAAAGGACAGTCACTGCCACCCTGGCCCTTCCTCTACGTCTGACTCTTCTTTGTCCTTCTGGATTAAGGCTGGAGAAAGATCCCAAGAACTGCTAAGCCACTTTATTCTCCTTAGAGAAAAGCCCTAGAGCAACAAGCTACAGTGTAATATTCATTATCTGAAGCTGGACAGAATAAAAGCCTCTTGAAAGATAGGGTACTGGGCTGCCTGAGCCAGGTATGGGACGAAAGTCACAGGCACTATTAAACATATCCCTAAGGCTGCTGGCATTTGGTGTTCTCTTCTTTAGATTTCGACTGTCTTTGTTGGATGTTTAAAAGGAACTGGTAGTGGGAAATGACATGCAAGAAGCCCAGAACTGGATTTCCAAAAATATCTCAGAATAAAGAAGTTCAGGCGATCTGATAGACTGCATCATAAAGAAGTACCTGCTCTATTGGGGTTCAGTTGGAGTCATTGAGAACCGTGCTTGGAAGAACAGATTAATACACAGGAACTCTAAAAAGGACCTTCAAAAACCCCTGCTGTCTGTCTATAAGATGCTAAGCAGGTCTGAAGGTCTCTTCACTTGCCAAAATGTAAGAGAACTTAGCCAGGCATGACCAGTACAGAGGATGAATGCTCTACCTGGCTAGCATCAGAACTCTAATGGCAGGACAGCTGAAATCTTTGGGTGCTTGGCTTCACAGCACTCTGGGGGACAAACACGGTCTCAGCAAAGCCAGCCACACAGTAAGCAGTTGTTGTGTGCAAATCTAACTCCAATGTTTTGAAATCTGTGACCCTCATCCTAAAATTATTTAATTCCCACTAAGGTTTAATGAGCTAGAGAATGTTGATCTTCTCTGACAGCACACTTTCAAAGTATTCTGATGCCGTTATCCCTGGTTACTAAAGGGCCACTCCATAAAGCAGGATGGATAGGAATCACCTTGCCTGCTTTTTAAAGAAGCCATCATGATCCCTGTTTGCTAGCTTCCAACAACAGAATCCAGACTGTGGCTTCTGCCTCTTGGTTTTCTACTTTGGCTATGGTGTCTGGGATCACATAGGGACCAGAGATACTGGAGTGAATGCACAGGTAAAGTGGAGGCAGTTCATCGCTGGGGCTCAGGACATGTCTCCACTGGCCTCATCAGGTCATGTGGCCTACAATGTAGGATGGACCTGAAGTGCTCTAAGATTCTGGGTCACTGAGGGAGTGAAACAGGGTGCAGGCTCAACAGAGCCTACGAGACAAAACCACCAGAGTGCCCTGCGGCAAAAATCACAGTGCTCCTCAGTGCTGGCTGCCCACGCAGTTTGGGTTTCTTTACATTGGAGAGTAGCAAGTATCTATTTTTAACCATGCAGATAAAGGAGTAAAAGGCAATGCTGAACCAAGAGCAGGTGAACATCAAAGATGGCTGGGCCAAAGCAGAAACAGAAGTCTGATGCCTTCTGTATGATAGGTCCCCTAGAGGCTCCTGTGCTTACACACTTGATCTCAGCTGGTGGGGTTGTTCTGAGAAGTCACAGAGCCTCTGGGCCCTATTTGGTAGAAGTAGATTGCAGGTGGTATACCTTGAAAGTTATATTCAACTCTTACTCCAGGTAAGTTCTCTCGGCTTCCTGACCCAGCCATGACGTGAGTATCTCTCCCACAAGCTCCCATATGTACAGAACTATTTTACCAGGCCTTCCTTCCATCATGGGCAGTGCCCTCTGAATGTTTCTGTCAGATGACAAGGAAACTGACTGATACAGGGCGTCATGTCCACTTCCCTTGCAGAGACACTTCTAGATTGCTTTTAGGAGTTAGAGTCTCAGGGCCGTTCTGATCCATTGACTGGGGACATTTCAACTCAGAGCAGCCAGTGATTACAGATGTAAGTAGGGGAAACATTCTGGTGGATCCAAATTCTTAGCCCCCTGCCTCTAGTCAGGGTTTTCCAGACCTCTCTGGTTATCTCTACTGTCTCTTGTTGCGACCAAAGGCAAGAAAGTCCCAGTCACCACACACAAAGCCTTGGCTCCCGGCCCTTACTAAGTCTTGTATCTCGACAGTTTTCCTACCACAGTGGGCCTAGAACATGGAGGTCAGACTTGGGATAGGGAAGTAACAGTGCCTAAGGTGCCTAACTGGGAAAATGACTAACTGGGTAAAAACACTTCCTATGCAAGCTCAAGGGCATGAGTTCAAATCCCCAACACCCATCGATATAAAAAGTCAGGTATGACTGCACATCTGTAACTCTAACACTGGGGGAGGGGCAGATTCTGAGAGTTTGGTGACCAGCTGCCTTAGCCTTCAAGCCTTCCCTGCAAGGAGAGACCTTGCCTAAAAGCAATAAGGCAGAAAGGAGGAGTGAAAAACCCCCCATGACCTGTCTTGTTCTAGCCTCTTTATGTTTGAACACAAGCACCTACATGCACATGCATACACCACACGTGTGCGTGCACACACACACACACACACACACACACACACACACACACACACACACACCAGGCCTTGTTGAAGAAAAAGGAAGGAGAAGGGTCTAGGCTTGTAGTTTTGGTGACTTAATACTCAGCAAGATGAAAATATACAGAGCAGAAGAAAGAGAGGAAGACTGGAGATATGCACCTGAGAAAGCCAGGGTTCCGATGAGACATCTAAGTGGAGAGGTCCAGTCAGACATGCCGGGTGAACTTGGAGGAGAAAGCTTGGCTGCAACTCTGAGATTGAGAAGCAGCTGCAGATGAGCCAGAAAAGAAGCTGCAATAGTCAGTAGTACCACAATACTGTGACAAACCGCCTGAGGCAGGTTGTTTATGAAAAGGCACTTACACTGCTCACAGTTTCAAGGTTCAAAGTTTGAGGTGGGCTGCTGCCCTGGCCTGGCCTCTGGTGAGGAAAGATGGTTAAAAACCTACTAGGGCAGTCTTATACATAGAAAGGAACCATTTCTTCTCAAATCAGGAAAGAGAATGAGGCTATAATCCCATAGTCTGTGCTGAGAGCATAACTCATGAGACTCAACTACCTCCCACTCTGCAGCCCTTCTTTATTACTGTTACATATGTGAGTTTCATGAAGATAATTTTTTTACATATATCATGTTATTTGAACCTCTTCACACCAGCCACATCCTCAAAGGTCCCTCTTCCATTCCCACCATTCTGAGGTCAAAGTTTCCAGATACATTAAGCGTCTGCTCACTAACCACATACAGACCTGGAGAAAGCCCGGGAGCGAGAGGAGGCAGCCCAAGTCCCAGCCCTCAGGGAGACCATTGCACTTTACATAACACATGATGGAGATCTGAGGCTGCAAAGCGTTTCTAACCCCAAATTCAGGTCTCTTTCCACAAAGCTCTGCCTGTGACAGGCCATCCAGGCTACAAACTTGACAGAATCTAGAACCATCTAGGAAAGACACCACTGGGAGAGTCTGAAGGGGCTTTCTACATTGTTTTAAATATGGGTGACACCATCCCATGGGCTGGGTACCTGGACTGAATAAAAAGGAGAAAGCAAGCAGAGCACCAGCAGGCAATTCTCTTTCTTGCCTGTGGACACAGTGTAACCAGCAGCCTCAGTCATTCCTTCACAGCGCCTTTCCCCGCCCCCTTCCCCGCCCCCTCCCCGCCCTCCCCACCTCTTTCCTGCCTTCCCCCACTCCTTCCCTGCCCCTTCCCCCACCATGATGGACAGTACCCTCAAACTGTGAGCCAAAATAAACTCTCCCTTTCTTCAATTCCTTCTGCGGGATACTTTATCTCAGCGACAGGAATGGCAGCTAGGACGCCAGCCTCATTCTCCATGGAACATGCTCCCCTGTGCTGAGACTTCAGACGCCACCCCATCTCAGAAGCTCCAGCCGGCAACTAAAACTGCCCTCACATAGGAATCTCAAGCCACACCTGATGAGTGTATAAGGATGCGAACATGCTTGCCTGTGCACTCTGCCTACCCCTCAGACATGGGTGTGTATACCCCTACAAAGCACGTCCACCCCATTCCCACAGCCTGCCAGGATTCTCTCATTCACATCCCATCTCCTAGCACATTAGAAGCAACCGTTCCCGCTCTGAACTGTAAATTTTCCACTAACAGCAAAATAAAAGCTGACGAGTAAAGTTCCAAGAGGAAACAAAAAGAGAAAACATTTGTCAGGCTTCTTTATGTCCAAAGTCATTATTAAATGTAACACTCCTGGCTGCCCTGTGAAATCCTGTGCTTTGTAATCCTACAGGGATAAAACTCAAACGAGCCTATTCCACACTAAGGTCCTCAGCTCTAATTTGAGCAAAGGGACATGGAAATCGATTACAAGTAGATTGATGCCCGTGTGTGGGACACAGGTGTAATGTCACTCGGTCATTAACTGGTCCTCGGTTTCCCTAGTTTGCACATGCAGGCAAAATCTGGACGAATGTGTGTTAATGTTCACACAGGACAGTCCTCAATTAAAATCCTATCTGTACTTGTCCTGCGCTATAATCATCTGTGGCTCTCTGATTGAGACTCTTCAGAGAATTGCTGTCATAACTGCTTGTTGGAGAGAGATGGAATCCTTGAATTGAATGCATCTCTGGGAATTCCAGTCTTTCATTTTTCTGGGAGCCCCAATCTTGAAAGGCCATCACTTTACTTCATCAGGAAATTATCTCCCACAATACAGTGGCAAGCATGGCCCTAACTGGTGAATTTGTTAAATGTCACCCCGCTTTGTAGTACCATTAGCCCGATGTGGTTCTACTTAACTAGACTAGCCTGGGTCAGGGCAATGCACAGAATCTTCTCCTAAGGGGTTCATGGCCAAGAGGGGAGGATGATTAACTCATTGATTAATTGCCCAATCAGTCCCATGAGACTGGGCATCCCTCTTCCGCTTATCTTCTGCCCTGTGCCTCAGTTTCTCTCTGTTAAAAATGTGAAGGAGAGTGCTGCATTCGTACAGTAATTAACAGGTAAGGGTTTGTTTTCTTTGTTTTAAGGAGACAGGTTGTGGGGGATCTCAGAAGCACCTGAGCCATTGAGTGCTTCCTCTGGCATACCATATTCTAGCCAACTGATGTCCCATCTCCACTTCCCTCAGATTTGCAGAGATGTTCTGAGATTGCACTACTGTTGTAGATGTTACTGGGTACCAGAGTGCTGACCCTCCAGGGATGAATGAGCTCCCAGTGTAGTGGGTTGCCCGTGAGTCACAGAGAATTTCCATCCTCCTGTGACAAAATTGTTGCCAGGGAACCAGGGCAGCAATACTCTGGAGTCCTGGGTCCTGAAGTCTTTGGACCATCTCACTTTGAGCCTTTCCTCAACTGCTCAGCTCCTGCCTCTGCTGTACTAACTGCATGACGTCACCAGCTAAGGCTCTTTGTCTGTTTCCACTTTTAAGACTCCACTAGATAAGCCCAGGTGATTAATGGTAGCTCATGCTGCTGAGCACAAATCTCATGCATGCTAAACAGTGTACTTATATGATCAAACCCACTTAGCACTGAGAATGACCCGAAGTGATGAAGTGCTGTTATAGATCATGAATGAATGCCAGGTATAAATACTTAGGATAACCTGTGAGAGCTGGCAAGCAGCAGATAGCTAAGGTCACCAGAGAAGTCAAGAGTTTTCATTCAACTTCCACTCAAGGCTAAGATCAGTAGCTCACGCTTTAACTTTTAGTAAGTACTGAGAGGTTGGCTATCCCTCTGTAACTACACCACTGATGGGCTCACAACTTTGCCACATAAATAACTCTACTAGCAATTCCCAGACAAATTTCCCTGGGGAGCTAACCCTCTGGTCCAGTTACAAGTCTGCATATATCAATTGGCTGTTGCTCTTTCCCATGCCTGCATTTTATCTGATGGGTAGGAGCTGGTGTGGAGCAAAAGGAAAGACAAGCTTAAAGATGGGAGTGTCCATAAAAGAGAGGACAGAGTCAGGAGGTGGCATCATTGATAAAGTGCTCGTCATGAATACATAAGAACCTGAGTTTGGATCCCCAACACCCAAGTAAAAAGGGGAGCTGCAGATAAGAAAATCTCTGGGCTCACTGGCCAGTTGATCTTGCTGGACAGGCAAGCTTCAGGTTTAGGGGGGAGGCTAATAAAGACAGATATCTGATACAGACCTCTGGCCTCTACATGTACATGTAGAACATACATTTGAGCAATGCAACCACACACATGCACCAAAAACAAATGAGAGAGACAGAAACAGAGAGAGAGAGAGAGAGAGAGAGAGAGAGAGAGAGAGAGAGAGAGAGAAGGGGGGAGAGAGAGACTTTGTGTCAATACCAGAACACATTCCAACTCAAAGCATTGCATCCTGCTCCCTACCAACTGTATACTCTTGGTCAAGACAAGTTGTAAATTAATTTCCTCAATCCAAAATGAAATTGATAAGACCTGCTTTTTACTGCTGTTGTAACGGTAAATAGTGCCCCACAACATTTATTGTGCTCAATGGAGATGAAAATTCAGATATTAAACATGATACCTCTTATGATAATTGCTATAGCTCAAAGAAAAAGCCACAATAAGAGACCCTAGGTGAAGTGGGCAGATAAGGGAGGGAACGAGATCAGTGTGGGAGGAGAAAAGGGAAGGAGGAATAAAAGAGTCTTCCCTGGAGCATCATCCAGCCACTCATCAGTCAGATTCTGAACTCAACTTGTCGTTGGGGGCATTGCACTGCATGAACCCACATGTTGAACTGTGTCCCTCAAAAGGTGTGTTTATGAAAGCAACTGTCTTGGATGTTTTTGTTGTTGGTTTGGGGGGTTGTTGGTTGTTTGTTTTTCTTGTTGTTAGTTTTGTTTTGTTTTTTTTTTTTGTTTACTGTTTTTTATTTTTGCTTTTGCTTGAGTTTGGATTTTGCCAACTTGACACAAGCTAGAGTCATCTGGGAAGAGAAGCTTTAATTTGGAAAAGACTTCCATCATATCAGCTGTAGGCAAGTCTATGGAGGTATTTTCTTGATTAATGATTGATAGGAGAGGGTCCGGACCACAGTGGGTGATGCTGTCTTTTGACCAGTGGTCCTTCATTGGTAGGAAAGCAGGTTTAGCAAGCTATGTTGAACAAGCCAATTAGGGTAGCAAGCTTTTTTGTCAGCAACCTCAGCTCACAAATAACAGCACAGAAACTTATTATTAATTATAAAGCTTGGCTTTAGCTTAGACTTGTTCTGAACTAGTTTTTATAACTTAAACTAGCTCGTATATTAATCTATGTTCTGCCACATGGCAATATCTTTCTCCATACTGCACATCACAATTCCTCTGCTTCTTCTTCCCTGAGTCCTCCCTGTCCCAGAATTCCTGCCAAACCTCTTACCTAGCTATTGGTCATCCAGCTTTTTATTTCACCAATTACACCAATACATCTTCACACAGTGTACAAACATTGGGTACCATATGAAATGTTTAAATATTCTTAATCATTTAAAAACTTGAGAGTCACATATTGGAGTAAGAACCCAATGATGAGAGAAGCAGCAGAGAAACAACCAGTCCCCCCTCCCTCCTTCCTCAATCCAATAGAGTAGAAATCTCCTAAGCCTGTCTCTACTACTTCCTACATCTCTCTTATGCTCCCTATGTTTAATCTTGGTCAGCTAGTAGATAGCTCTGCCCTCTGTTGCAAAGTAAACTTTATTGTCAGTCTCAGAATTGTCAGAGTGTGATTGAAATATCCCACAACCAATAAGCAGCACTCCTGCACGGCCTCTGCTTCAGCTCCCGCCTCCAAGTTCCTTCCTTGGGTTCCTGCCATGGTGGCCCTCAGTGATAAAAGTATGGCCTGAGATTTTTAAGCTGAAATAAACCATTTCTTCTCTAATTTGCTTTTTGCTTTGGATTGTGGTGTTGTATCGGGGCCATAGAAATCCTAACTATGACAGTGGCTTATTTCATTTGGAATTGCAATTTTAACAGAAGTAATCAAGTTAACATGAAATCATGAAGTCCCACTGCAGTGGGGGAGGGCAACATGGCAATGGCCTTCTAACACACACTCTCTCTCTCACACACACACACACACACACACATCACAGCAGAACACCTTGTGAAGATAAAGGCAGACAATGGAATGCCCAGCACACTAGGCAATCATAGGGAGCTAAGAGGCGAGAAGGGAACACGAAAGGGTGCTCGCCAGCACCTCTAAACTGAACCAATTCTGCTGGCAGCTGGATTGCAGACTTCTGGCTTCCAGAACTGTGAAAGAACTAATTTATGCTGTTTCAAACCATCCAGCTTGTGGTGCTCCACTACAACACTAAGAAATGCAAATAAGTGATGAAGCCAAAAAGATGTTTAAAAAACAAACAACAATAGAACAGTCTTTAGTATGCATTTCGTTCCCACCAAGTAGCAGCTTAGAGTCCAGGTTAAAGCCCATAACCTTGAGTCTAACTTCCAAGGTGGTGCACTTTATTAGACAGGAGTAGTTTTCTCCTCATTCACCAACACAGTCTCTAAAAGGAGTTGCATAGATGTGCAGGGGAAGGGGAGTTGTCTCCGCCACAGGTTCTGATATGTCCTTGTTATCCACAGGGCCGTTACTGAGGACTTTGGAGGTGAAGGTGGCAATATAAGGGTGGAGATGAGGAGGATGCCTAGAAAGGGGAAAGCAAGTCTGAGGTCTCTTTCTAGATGCCATCCAAGCCCACAGATTCTCATTATCCTCTAGATTTTTCCTGCCTCTGTTCCCATCTTTCAGTTCTATGCCTTTCCAGACACATAAAGAGGACAATATGTTTGTCTCAGTGACTAAAGAGTCAAAGTTTGGGATCTTGGTTCCATCATACTCATTTCAGGGCACTTGTTGTCCTTACCTTGGCTCCTTAACGTACACAGTGGGAATAGCCTGAGTCTCACAGTGTCCCACAGGATGGATGTGTAACAGGGCATCTAAAGGTCAAATAAAAAGGACGGAGCTCTTATTGTGTGCAATTTGCAGTGTCTGGGTGGAGAAGAATAGAGCTTTGGATGATGCGATGGGTTGTGATATACCAGGAAACATGTGCAAAAAGTCAAAACCAGAAATCTGATGCTCTCTTTAAAATGGGCAGAAACATTGCTGCTCTGTGAATTAAGGAGTGAGGGTTGTCCTCTCGTTGTCTAGATCTGAATTTCTTTCATATGTAAGATTATGACATCATAAAAATGTGCAGATCAAACTGTTTGCATTTATCAAATAACCCTTTGAAGGAGATGGAATTTTACTTATGGGCAGCCCATTACAAATCTGAGGAAAGCCAACTCCAATAACAAGTGAGATATGAAAAGATATTTGATGTGTGAAAGAGCCAAAAGACTGGCTGATATAGATCAGAAGAGTCTTCTCAAATGGTCCCTTCTCCATGAACCCCTAATGAGAAGCCTAATCTCAGAGCAGCAGAGAGAGGGAGGCGGAATTTGAACACAAACTAGAAAAGAAGTTAATAGGCTTGGCATGATGGAGGATGCTTTTAATCCTAACACTCAGGAGGCAAAGGCAGGTGGAACTCTGTGATGTTGAGGCCAGCATGGTCTACATGATGAGTTCCAGGCTGGTCAAGAATACATAAGACCTTGTCTTTAAAATAAAGAGGAAAAAAATAGAAGTCAGTAGCTAAACCTTAGCTAGAGACCTAAGGGCCTAGCTTTGCAAAGGTAACTGTAACTACAATATGAGGAAACAGGCTCAGAATCCACAAAGAACTTCTCAACTCCTGAGATAATTGGAAATCAGGGGACCCATTTTCTCGGAAGCCTTTTGCCAAGAGACCACTGAGTGGACAACTAGGCATCTTGGGTAAGGGCATTCAGGGTCAAAAATCAATGACAAAACAACTTTTTGGAGATCCTTCTCCTTGCATTGACTGCTTCAGTTTGCAAGGATGAAACAACTTTTTGGAGATCCTTCTCCTTGCATTGACTGCTTCAGTTTGCAAGGATGAAACCCCCTGTGTCTCATACACACAATAGCCTCTTGCAGTTACCTTGGCAGCTTACACATTGTCAGGCTGCCCATTTCTTCTCTGCTGGCACAGTACAGTCCAAGGTGTAAGTAATGTTTTTACAGATTTTTGCATGTTCCACACTGGTATGTGAGAGTCGCTCCGCATTGCAGTTAGCAAAGAGGAGGAAATGAAGCTTCCTCCCAAATTGGAGACAGGAGTGTTGTGTTTCACCCTTCTTGACAGCCAAAAGCCAATTTAGGACTCCCTACAAAGCCAAATTTGCCAGGGGGGAAAAAACATGTGGGTATCTTCATAATTCTCTTAAGCTCACTTCAGGGTTGAAATCAGTGTTTGCTAAAGAAGGAAAAATGAATGTGGATTATGGATTGGGGGGTATTTCAACAAGAGAAGCAAGAAAGCAAGGGAGAGTCCCCCCAGAATTAACTCCCCCGACAAGATTCTTATAAACCAGCAGGACGATGGTCAAACACTGAGTACTGGCCAGGAATGAGCCAGTCTCTAACCCCATTACAACCTGAATGTATTTAATTATAGCAGCAACCTTAGGATTTTGGCTGATTTAACATAGCAACAGACCTAGGGAGCCCAGAACTAGACTTAAAGGCCAGCCGCCTGACTCCAGGGCCTGAGCAGGTTTTGGTGGCCACATTCTTCAGAAGGAGACATAGAGGCAAACCATCCTCAGAGAAGCAGCTGCCTCCTCCTCCTCCTCCTCCTCCTCCTCCTCCTGTCTCTCAGATTCTGACATTGGGATGATGAGGTCATGCTTTTCAGCTAAAAGTGAAGCTGAAGATAATGGACATTACAAATCTACACAGCACTTGGGAAGTCAGCTCATTTACCCCATAACTCCATCTGTACTCATGACCACCCAGACTCAGTCATCACTGTAGGATCTTCCTCAGTCTGTGAGAATTCTCTTTCTGGACCAGCAAGTCAAGAGAACATCCAAGAAGCATTCTTTGAAATTATTATTGCTAAAACTGTTCTTTCCCCCTAGCCTCAGTGTTCTCTTTTAGGGTGATGGATCTCTAATCACTAACCATTAATAATGCATTGGGTTTTCATCAAGAACCAGTACAGCAAGAAAAAGAGAATGCACCGTTAATCCCTGGCTTGTAGAAGGCCCTTGTGATTGATAGATTTATCTTATTTAGATGAATACCCCATAGCAAGAGGCAATGGTTACCAAATATTGGATAGATCAGAGAATACCCACAATACACCAGAGTGCTTTGAGTGGTTGCAACATCTAGATTCTAAGAATCTTTGTCCATTGTGAGCTTTAAAGAACTACATTAGCTCAAGCACAGCAGAAGTTTAGAAAGCCAGATGGCTTGAAAAGCCTTATAATTACACAAATCAATTCAATCTACACATTATTTACTGTGTGACAGATACTGTGACAAAAATAAGACATGTAAAAAAAAAGTTGTATATCCAGTTGGAGAAATAGACATGTATAAAAGACTATTATCTTAAAATAAGAAAAGCAAGAGTCAGGCAGTACAAATGCCTAAGAAGAAGCAATAGATTGCATTCCCTAGGCGGAGAGGTTAAATCAGAGGTCTGGGAAGGCTGCCCAGAGGAAGCAACATTTGATTTGAGTCTTGCAGGTTGAGGATAACTTTTTTTCCCCAGAAAGAAGAATGAGAAGAAGCATCATAGATGGAGAGAAGAACATAAAAGAATTTAGGCCTAATTCAGCCATCCTAGAGGCTCCTATGGGTCTTGTCCCCCATGCTAAGAACTTCACTACCGTATGTGAAATAGAGTAGCTCTTAAGTTTTGAGAAAGCTGATCTATCAAAGCAGATTTATCCTTGCAAAAGCCAGCCATGCAAGGATGGTGAGACTGGACCAGACATGGCCAGCTGCTGGAGGCTAAGGTCCAGGCATAAAAATAGAGGGCCTTCCTTGGTCACTAAGTGTAGGCTGCCAAGAGTGGGGTAGAGGCTCTGCAGATGTCACAGGAGGCCCTAGCATGAGGCTGAAGATGTAGTTCAGTTGGTAGAGTGTTTGACTAATATTTGCAAAGCCTTGAGTTTGATCCCCAGCACTGCATCAATCTGAATGCAGCAATATCACATGACTATGATCCCAGCACTTAGAAAGTAGAGGCAGAAGAATAAGTTCAAGGTCACCCTCAAGAGTTCAAGGTTTGCCTGGGGTATAGGATACTGATGAGAAGAAGAGCGTAACGGAGGGCATACAAGAAAGCAGGAAGTGAGGTCAGAGACCGCCCTGGTGATTTCTTTGTGCCACACACAGAATCAGTTCAGATTCACAAATTAAGAAACCAAAATCTAAGTGACTGAAAGTGTACCCAGGACCCTCTGCAGCTCCAAAGCCTTGCACTGGAGGCTCCATGCCCTAGCTTCTCACATTGCTCCTGGCCTAGAGACTATGGTCACAGTACATATAGTTACATCCCTCACTCCCCATCCCTTACCACCCCACTTCTGCAGGATGACAGCCATCTCTTTCCAAATCTTTACCTTATGAAAACAAAACAAAAATGTGACTCCTCTCATGTTGCCATCCTCTGAGCCTCCCTCCCTCCTCATTGCCTCTTCCAAAGTAATCCTCTCCTCCCACTCCCCATCCTCTCCCATTCACACATGGCGTCTTGCTAGAAATAGTAGGGCAAAGAGCAGTGAATCAAAAGTGAGGGCAATCCACGTTTCCAAGCCTGATTTAACTCACCAGCTGGCTGTAGACACTCCCTTACCTCAGGCTGCTCCATGGCCTCAAATCAAAGGAGAAACTAACCTTTGCTTCCCTTTCAGCCTTGGTATGAGGAGAGAACACAAGGAGTGTGCTAACAACAGCAAGAGGCCAGGGAGGATGCAACAGTGCTCTCCAGCAAGAGTGTCCACTGACCTGTGAGTTCTTTGAGGGCAAGTGCCAGGCCACTAGGGTACTTTTGCCTGGTACAGGATGAGGACCTGCTAAGGACTGGGCACGGACCATTGGCACCCAGACCTCCACACATGCACAAGGTTGCTTTTGCCAATCCTACAGTGTGCAGGCAACGCACCCCCACAATACCCCACTTTGGAAGCACTGCTTTGCTCCTAGCCTATTCCAAAAACAGCCGGTTCCTGGAGGAAAACCAAGCAGTAGTCACGAGGCCTGGATGCCTCGCTGGGCACGTTTGTTTGACCAAGTCTATGTTCCATCCTTTCTCCAAGGAAGTTGCTGAAAGCTGAGCCTCCTTCATTCTCCTTTGATTCATGCCGCTCCAAGGGGATCCAACTGCGTCTTTTCCTATCAAACTACCTTTATGCCCTGGCACAGCTCTCTTCTCTCTGTCTCTGTCTCTGTGTCCCCTCCCGCCCCCCCCCCGCATCCCCTCCGCCGCCTCTACTGCTGTTTTCATTGATGCCTTGAGCAGAGCTGGCATGTGCGACTGCTAAGAAGGGGGAGCATGGCGGGGGAAGCAAGTAAAAATAGCCTGTCGCGCGTCGCTCTGCCTGCTTCAGATGCCTTTAACCCTCACGGAGGGGGAGAGAGCCGCAGCCGCCACTGCACACTGCGGAATGTGGACCGGGTCTGCACCAGACTCCACGCTCCAGTCCGAGTGATGGCGGACCAGAACCGAAGAAAACTTTTTTAAAATTTTCTTCTATTTTTTAAGAGCAGCAGAGATGAGGTGGGGTAGGGAAACGGGAAGAGCTACAGCTACCGAGCTGCAAGGACTGCTGCATGCTGTCTGGTCCTACACTTTACCAGAGCACGGCCTTGAGACTCCAAGCTATTTTTAGAAACCTGTTCATCGGGTGGGCGATCAGAGGGCAGAGGGGGAGGGGAATGGAGAGAGCCGCTTTGCTGCAAAGCTGAGAGCCTGTACTCAAAGGTGCTCTTTCAAAGGTCTGCTCTCCGGCTCGGGGTGGGAAAGAGGATGGACCAAGGACCGATATGCGAGCTGGCTTTGCCCTAACTCAAGGAGAAAACATTAGCTGCTGAGTGTCCCGTGTCTTTCAAGCTCCAGAACATGTTTGGTTCAAAAATCGACAGTTGCCGGAAGCATGCTGCCTCTAGTGCCCAGGAAATGAAGATTCTTTTGCTTTGCTACCTACACTGTGGGGATGAATTGTAACCTCTAGGAAAGAAGGTCAGGAAGGGTCTTCACATTGTTTTTACATTCCTGCAAGGCCAGGACATTTCCCGCGCCACACCCCCCATCCCCGCCCCACGCTGCATATGGGTTACCGTATGTGAAATATACGGCAGCCCCACCAGACACCGGGCTATTAATAGAGCCCCGGAGTTTGCTCTGTGTCTTTTTCCTGCCACCGAATAAGGGATGATCACACACACCCCACTCCGCCCCCACTTCGGCTCACGGTTCCTCCGCAAAGGTAAAGGGGCTACCCACGCCGATCCCCTCCGTGACTACAGGTGCCCAGAGCCGAGGAACAATCCCGTTGTAATGACAGCGGGGTCAGAGAGAGGCGAAAGAACAGACTTGCTCGGGACGCAAAGCCCCACTGGGCTCTTTGAAGATCAGGGCCAACTCCGGAGTAGAGAAGGAGCATTTAAGGGGCTGCCGTAAGGGCTACCGAAAACAGAGGATAGGAGTATCATTTGTGGAGCGAGAGCGGCCTCCTTTAAAAAGCTGCTGCGGGACAAGTGGCCGCAGACCCATTTCGCGCCGCAGCCTAGGGTGCTCAGCCCCCACCGCTTGGCTGCGGCAGGCGCGGGCGCTGTCCCTGGTGCTGAATGGGGCCGCGGTCTGTGCGCCCTTCGGGAGTTCTGTGCTCCCACGTCTCCGTTAGCATTCCAGGACTGCAGACCTCTGATTTGGGCTGGAAAGGTCTGGTGGCAGGTGCTCTACCAGGTCGGCCCCCGGAGGCAGAGAGCTCTTCACGGTGCTGCAGGGACCCTGAGGTTGGGAACCGCCTCGAGCTTGAAGGGTAAAGCCTAGGCACTGGTGGGAGATGGTCGAGGCACTGCAGGGAGCAGACCTAGCCTTAATACAACCCACCCCAGCTCTGCGTAAAGCCTGGATCCCGGCTTACTATCGGAATCCAGTGCACAGGGGTAAGGGAGCAAGCGGGGCTGCCCAGGGGCTGGGGCTGGGGAAGCAGGAAAGGAGCAGCGGGTGGCAGGAGAGGGTGATGGGGGTAAGAAAGGACTTACATTTTCAAGAGGGGGAGCTGAGACATGCACCGTCGCCCCCCACCCCTACACCACTCCTCTACTACTCTCTCTCTCTCTCTCTCTCTCTCTCTCTCTCTCTCTCTCTCTTTCTCTCTCTCTCTTTCTCCCTCTCTCTCGGGAAAGTTTGGCACCGCCGTAGCGGTAGTGGCAGGAACCAGCAGCCGCACACGGGGGTCCGAGAGGGAGCCAGGGTCACCTAAAGCCCCGGCCCGGTTGCCTCCTTACCTCCGTGCTTTCGACTGTATTCTCCGCCATTTTCCTCCGGAGGAGCAGGCAGCGGGAGGAGTGTTTCATGCCCATAAGAGCCAGCAAGGGTTTGGGGATTCGAGATAGTGAAAAAAGAGAGAGGGCTGGTATGGCTTTAAAAGAGAGCCAGAGAATGCCCGAGGAAGGGGGGAAAATCCCCAGCCAGCCCCTCTGCCAGAGCGTCCTCCGCGACAATCAAGCTCCCTGGAGTCCCTCCTGCGGTCGCCACTTTGTTCACGTTTCCTCGCTCCTCATCTGCCTCGCATCCCTTCGCACACTTCCAAGTTCTGGTCGAGCTCGCGACCCCCTCCACGCTCCTCTCCCCTGCTCGGCTGGCTGGACGGGAGGGAGGCGGCCCCGCGGGCTCTCCGGTTGTAGCCGCGGTTCCGAAGTCCAGCAGGCGGGAGGCGGACGCCAACTCTCCCAACTTCTGCCGATCGCTGGGCGAAGCAACACGCGTCCTGCTCGGCGCTCCTGGGGGCTGAGCGGGTGAGTGGGGGCGGGGTGGGAGGTGCGCGGGAGCGGGAGGTGGTGGGGCGCTGACGGCGGGGACCCCCAGCCCGCCCCGGTGCCCGGGATTGCGGGGTCTGGGGGCCGCCCGCGCTCCGCTCTGCTCCTGTCGCTGAGCACACCTGGCGCGGGGGCTAGGGCTGAGCGCACGCCGCAGGGCCGCGCGCCAGGCTCCCGGAAGCCTGCGTCCTCGAGGCTGTCGGAGGTTCTCAGCCTGGGCGCAAGTCTTCCTAGCTAGGGCAAGCTCCCGGCAAGACTCCGCCACCGTTACCTCGTCTTCCTTGTCCCCTCCGTCCCCTCCCCCTCCCCGCGATTCCTGGATCCTTCGCGGATTACAGTTTGGGGAGTGAAAAGGATGGGTGTTCGGACTGGGGGGGGGACCCTTAACTCTTTCAACTCTAGGACTGAGTAGGCCGTCTCTGTCTAGTATTTCCTTCACCCTGGGAGCCCAAGACTAGGACTACAAACCCCTTCTCAGAAGGACAGGGCTGGGGTGACGCTCCAGGTGGCTTGGGAAAACAATCAAGAACAAGTCAATGAAAGGGCTTGCAGTCTAGCTCCCCTCATTTGCGTCTTGCTGACAGTCCCCCTACCCTGGGCCCACATGTTTCTACTCCCTCCCCTTTTTCGGCCCCTCCCCCACCGTCACCAGATCTTGAAGTCCCTTTTATGGGAGAGAGCTGTGAGGATGTCACGTACCCATTAGGATTCTCTCGATCCTTTTTTAAGGGAGTTTGGGCGGCAGTGGAGGGGTGTGTGTGTGAATTTTTATACAATGCATTCCTGTCTTTGAGAGCTTTTTTTTTTTTCTCTTTCGGACCATCTGTCAGGCACTGGGGGATAGAACAATGGGAGAAAGAAGCCAGACCCAGGACACTTTAGCTGGCTATCTCAAAGACAGCTGAACCTTCAGGCTTTCAAGCCCATAGGTCAATGACAGGGACTTCACAGATGCCCCTGCTGTCTTCACTTTGGTTCCTATTTGACTTATCTAATATAAATGCCCTGCTTACTCTGATCATAACCTTTGATAGCCAAGAAGTGTAAGAGTGACTGTCCTCAACTAACCCGGATCCATTGAGGAAGAGGCTGCCAAACCAGGCTCAGCATCATGAATGCCTCCATGAGAACAGATCCTCCGGCAAAGAGAAGAGACACTGCTGTAAGTGGGGGTGAGAAGTGAAAAACGGGAAGAGGAGACATGGAGAATGAGAAGCATTTTAAAAATGCAGCAAGAAACTTGGGTTAAACAAACCACATTTATTATATGCTCTGAATAAGAGTAAATTCAAATGAATGACCTCAACCTTCTTAGTCCACAGTCCTGACTTTTAGTTGGGCACGAATGAGCAGATCTTTGGCAATACCTGGTCCTCTTCACTACCAATCCTGCCATTCTTTCGAAAGCTGTATAGGGGAGTTGAGCTATAAGCACATTTAAAGAGTGACTCTTATCCTCTGGTCCCTCCTGTTTTCTGAGCATCTTCTCCAGATAAAAAGACTGAGATGCTGGATCAAAAGAGGATCAGCACTTGTACAATCAAATAAGACTAGAAAAGCAAGATCCCCACCCACACATTGGGCCAGTCCTCTTGTAGATGGAGACCCTGGATCAGAGAGAAGGGGACATTTGTCTATGGTCCCCTGACAAGCTGTGGGAGTGGCTGCAGCTCTCCAGTCTCCCGACTTTCACCCCAACACTGTCCCCACCCCACACTCCTTCTGCTTGTTCATCCATTCTGTGACTAACAGGGGAGGAGTGGAACTGAAGCAGGCTCCCACCGAAATAGGCTGCTGCTGTGCGTGATTATGTTGCTATGAGAACCTCAGTGGGGGTGTTTCCTCAGTTCTCTGTTGAAATCTTTTGCTGTGCTTGGCTTCTCCCCAAGTACAGACACAGCTCCTGTTGCAACGGGGAAGGGACATGGAGGGCTGTGTTTTTACAGCAAGTTTTCAATTCCAACTCACAGCCAGTCTGGGGCACCAAGCGAGCTATCTAGGCCACAGGATTGCTCTGCAGTGACCTATCACGGTTAATGCCCCTGCCCTCCTTGAACCCCCCTGGAACTGAGATGCTGTCCCTGTTGCACACTCACCTAACTACAAATTCACAAACTGAAAGGTGGAGTTGCAGTGATTTGCTCCATTTGAACACTGCAGGTTGAGAGATGGCTCAGGCCTCCACATGCATACACACACTTGGACACGTACACATGCGTGAACATGTATACACACCCAAGAATTACCTGAATACTCCCCTGCTAGGGTTGTGAAAATCCATGCTGTCTGAAAATGCATAGTAGGCCCTTTAAAGGACTGTTTTCTCACTATTCCCTCACTTTTGAGAAGCTAGGCCTTTTCCCTCTCCTGCATGAGTATAAGCATATTCTCTTATCAAATTAGTTTAATTATTCCACATGAGACTGACTGGGCATCTCTTGGGTGCCTCACTCATAATAGGAACTTGGCTTAACAAGTCAACAGAACCCAGCAGACTTCTGCTGAGTTCTCAGTTTTTAGTCACCTTGAACACTTGGAACAGAATATTTATAAAGCTTTTGGAGAAAATTTAGTGGCAAGCAAAAATATAAAACCATGGAATGAATGACAAAGGCATTCAGCATTTGTCAGGATGTGTGTTTGTTGTGTGTTCTATGGTCAAGTGGTCCTGAAGATCCATTAACTCATCTCCCTCACACTAGACCTTCACCAGAACAGAATGTATTGAATGGCACACAAAATGTGCTCAGAACAATGCTGACCTGATGGTAAGAACACAAATATGTGAACATTTGCTAAAGCTTGCCTTGGAGCATGAGTTAAACTTCATGGGCTATTTTTCATGCGTTGTAGTCTCTATATCTGAACAGCCTTTTGGCTGTTCTTTATGGTATTGTCTCCACTGAATAAAACACAGGAGAGATGCACACAGAGAGACACAAAAGCCAGACCCAAAGAATTATCCTCAGAATACAACAAAAATGGAAGTCCAGGGTGTCTTATTCCATACACAGCTCTGGAGAAGTTAACTGAGCTCAAAAGACAGAACAGTGGTTTCCCACCTGAGCTGCAGCATGGAACCCCTAGGGAGTGGTAAACACACCAATTCTTTGGTTCCTCCTCCAGAGATTATTAAGGTGATGGGGGTTCAAGGGTAGAGAGCTGTGTTGATGACAAATGGACACATATTTGGAGGCAAGAACTGTGTAAGGTCCATGAGTTTATAGGAAATGCCCTCCAGAATCACAGGAGCAGCCCCAGTTTGAAAGGGTCTGCCTCTAAAGCACAGCCCTTGTTTTCCTCTAGTACTGGGTTTCAATCCTAGCAGGTGCAACAACAGCACTCTACCACTGAGCCACAGCCCTTGGTTTTGAGATAGGAACTCCCTATATGCTCCAGGATGGGCTGGAGCTAGGAAAAAAAAAAATCCTGCCTTTGCTTTCTTGGTGCTGGAACTGCAGATATGGTCCGTGACACTGTTATTCACACTGGCTCTTGAGAGCTGTGGAGTGAAGTTATGTAGTGGGATGCAGGATTGAAATGAGACCCCTGGGAAAGGATATCATGGGGGAAAATTTGCTAGTGCAGTCACTGAGCTGGGGTTGCGGTAACCAGATTTAGTTAGACTCCTTATGTGACAAAGGAATTGAAGAGGTTGAAGCATCAGAGGTTATTTCATTATTAAATAAAATTTGGGAGTCAGATATTGGGATAAGAATCTGATAAAGAGCAATGGAGAAACTATGAGCCGACTCTGCCTTTTCACATTTCCAAATTGAAAAAGTTGAGAATCTTTCTAAGCCCCGCCCCTTCCTTCCTTGTCTTTCTAAGCCCCGCCCCCTTCCTTCCTTGTCTTTCTAAGCCCCGCCCCCTTCCTTCCTTGTCTTTCTAATCTGGATTCACTAAAAACTCTGATTAATTTTGGACAGCTGAATGTTGACTCCACCCTCTGATTCAAGCTTTGACTTTGTCTTGGGAGTGTCAGATTATAATCAAAATATTCCACAACCTGAGGTGAGTTGCCAACACGGGAGGCCTAGATATTCCCACCCATCCTACCCCAGAACCCTATAATTTTGCCTGAGAGCCCATGCTGGGATCCCCAAACCAAACATTTTCTTGGCTACCTAGCCAATACTACCCATCTAAAGACCTAGAATAAGGATGCAGCTCACTCTGCTTAGGAAGATGTAGGTGCAAATGCTGGTCTGCTCAAGCATGTTAGTTCTATCTTGCTATCCTTCACATGTAGCTAGGGCTCACATAGGACACTAGTGTACATGGCAGCTAACCCAACAGTGTTCTGAGTGTTGTCTGGGCCAGATGGAGTCCAGCCAAGGCTGCAGTAGTCATATGCAAGCAACCACACACCTGGGCAGTTCTCCTGCACAAAAGCTTCTGCAGCTCTTTCTCCTTGACCTGAGGTGCCCACTGTTTTGTGTGTGTGTGTGTGTGTGTGTGTGTGTGTGTGTGTTATTCTTTGGGAAATTCATATACCTCAATCATACTCTTTTCCAAGTCCTTCCATGTCCACCCTCCACCTTGTAGCCTTCCTCCCAAAATAAAATAAAAATGATAAAACCCAAAACACTTCTCTCCACCTCTTTTGTCTCTCCATCACATATCCATTGGCCATGGTAGTACTGGGAGCTTTGGTGTTCGTTAGTCTGCCCTTTTGCCCAAACGGCTTTACTTGCAAATGTTCATTGCAATGAGTAGGTCTGGTTCAAGGCCTCTGACTTCTGCTATACCACCAATACTGGACCCTCACCAAGACTCATCTGTGGCTATTCATCATGCTGTTGCCCAGAGTCATGGAGATCCTTCAGCTGTGGTTCCTCAGGACCGGTCCCTTCACAGCTCCAGCAAATTATAGATGTTGGAGTAGGCCAGTTCGAAACTCTGGATGTCCCAGGTAGTAGCTGAATTGGTTAGTCATAGCCTCTGCCTGAACCTAACTCAGTCAGGGACAGGTCTCCCCTTGGCATCCAGCGAGGGGTGAAGCCAGCGAGGAATAGAGCCAACTCTCCCTTGACCATGCCATTGGAGACAACTCTGCTGTGCTCACACTACCACCTGCTCTGCCACATTGCCACCAACCAAGGGGCAGGATCAGATTCCCCACATGTGGCAGCCATCCAGGGGCAGGGCCAGCTCTCCCATGCTCAGGCTACTTTTCCACACTCATGCTACTGGGGCAAGCTCTCCTGTGAAGGGCAGGGCTCTCCCTGCTGCCAGTGAGGGGGCAGGGTCTGCTCTCCCAGTGCCAGTGAGAAGGCAGGGCTGATTAAGAGCTTCAGGTGGCAGTTCCTACCTCAGGCATTCTCATGGCCTTTGGTGGTAATATGAGCTACAGACATCAACACAGAGCCCAGCTACAGTGTGACTACAGGATCAAACATGTCCTTCACTGACAACATGGCCTCAGGTGGCAGCACTGGTCACTCATATCAGCCTGTTTCTCATTGCTGCTGTGTCCAGTTCTCTCTCCACAGCACATGAACCACTCTGCTTCTCTTTCTTCCACATTTCTCCACCACATATTTGCTCATCATGGCGCCCAGAGGCTGCTGTCTTCTGCCTGCTTGCAGGTCCACAGTATTTAAAACCATATTCTGAAGAACAACTCACAGAAGCACCACCAGGACCTGGGAAGCATTAAGTTGCCTTTTCTCCTTTAAGACAGGAATATGTCTTTCTTGCTCTGACCATGTCTGATCAAGTCATTGTGTAGTAAGAAGCTCAATGAATATTTTCCCTAAGAATCCTTATGCAGAAATGACTATGGGTCTTATATGTATGAGGCTTTCTGGACTAAGAGACAAGCTGAATGCCTGGCCTGGTGGTACTTATCTGGGAAGAGTTTGTCAAATAACCAATTCTAGCACAACCAGTGTTCTGATAGGCTCAGAGACTTTGGGAGTCTTGTGAATTGGTTCTTACAGATTAAATATAGCTATGATTAATGGCTTATCATAAAATGTTGATATGAGCAGGAAGACCCTTGAAAGCTGTAAGATCTGCACCAAAAACATAAGTCTCTGTGCCAGGGAAATTAGGAACACATTCCATTATGAAGATACGATTCTGGGAAGTACTACTGCCTCAATTCTCCAAAAGCATTGTGCTTTCACTTGATCTTAGCACAGACTTCATGCAGGACTGATCTCAGGTAGCCTAAAAGCTCAGTGAGCCTGTACAGCCAAATAAAACCATGGGTATTCTTCATGGACCATCCTTCATGGGCACTTTCTTCTATCTTTGTTAGATTTTCATTTAAGACTTTACCTGGCTCACTGGGATATCAGGGAAGGGCCTTGCAAGTATGAAGACCTGACTTGGATCCTCAGAACCCATGTTAAAACAGCCAGGCATGGTATTATGTGCTTGCAATCCCAACACAGCAGATGTGAACACCAGAAGGTCATTGGGACTCACCGGCCAGCCATCCTAGTCTTACTTAGCAAGCATCGGTGATGTGAAAGACCACAAAGCAACAGTTACTGTAAACAAGACCTGAACAACCCAGGCTTCCTTATGGCCTCAAATGCAAGTATGCATGCTCTCTCGCTCTTACACACACCCCTTTATCTCTCACGTGTCACTACTGATATTTTCCTGTGTGGCTTTGGAATTTTGCTTCTGAAAAATCTATATAAATATGCAATTTTGTGAGAACATGTGTGTATATGTATACATAGTGTGCATGTATGTATGCACATGTATGCATGTGCACCTCTGTGTGTATGCATATATATGCATGGGTATATGTGCTTGTGCACAGTACATGCTGTTGCTATGGCAATTAAATCATTTGAAACTTGTTTCCCTTATTAAATAAGCCTCTTTCCAGGTTAATATATAGCCATGTTAATTTTTAAAATTATGAATATCTTGCATAGATGAATCCCATATTAAAACATAAGCAGCCCCTTATTGACAGTCAAATTTTTCGAAGTTTCTTGTCACTCTAAGAAATTTATAGTAAATCTTCTTTTACACATACCTTGTGAATAGAAGCCTTTATTTCCATGTGATAAGTTCCCAAAAGTAGCATTGACTTCGCATATGTTGTCAAATGTTAACCAAACTGCTATCTGGAGATATAGCCCAAATCCACGTAAGACAAAAACTCAGCCCCCCTTCCCTTATCTGCCTTAATGTCCTGAAAAAAAGCACCCATTGCAACCAAAAGTGAGGTCAGACTCTTGTGGCAGATCTACCACATTGAAGTCTCAATCCTGTCAGAAAGGCGTGTTCGTAGCATGAGCCTTTCAGGGCTAAGCAAATTCAGAAGAGTCACTGAGACCTGTGATGCTTTTCAGTGGTCATCTTTCCAGTGTTCATGGTGCTCCCAAATGCTGGACGGAATGTATGATTTCATTGTTTCCAAGGCCTTCTGTGATCTGAAAAACAATAAAACTCTTTTTAATTGGTGCCAGTCTTCTGTCTGGAGAGACAGCCAGGACTAACCGGGCATTCTCTTTTCTTCCAGGTTATGCTGTGGCCATACCTGGACCAATAGCAGCTGTCCCTGTTTCAACCTAATAGAAACCTCATCCCTGAGAAGCCCCATTCTACTGCCGGGAGAGCTGTGCATCGCCCTTCCATGGAGCAGTGTTTCCTGAATTCGGGGTTGCCCTGTCAGGTGTGACTCATCTGTTACTTTTCACAAGAAGAAAGCTCTCAATTTAAAATTTTCCACTTGAGACAGTGCTTCAAAATATGAGGCTTTGAGTGGAGGACAGTAAGAGGAAGGAGGTGTCCACAGAGCTCAGAGAAAGTTCTGTGGCTTAGGCTATGAGTAAACTGCTCCACCTGTGTGTGCACATGGAAAATGGCGGACTCTGGTTAGCAGAGGGGTGTGAGGCACACAGTTCCTGGGTTGCAGTGTTTTAAGGCAGGGATATTTCCTTTCTAGTTTTGCTTCTCAGATGCTTTCAGTATTAGAGGTGTGTGTGTGTGTGTGTGTGTGTGTGTGTGTGTGTGAGAGAGAGAGAGAGAGAGACAGAGAGAGAGACAGAGAGAGAGAGAGAGAGTATTTTATCCCGAAAGCAGATCTGTGGCTGAATCTGGGTTAGTTGTCTTACATATTATGACCCATTTCCTGTGCTTAGGACAGGGATTTCCATGGGAAAGGCCTACTTGCATTTCTGCTTTGTCACCTAGGAAATCTGTAACAGTCACAACTGTATCCTAAACCCCAGTCACCATGAAGACTGACCAGACATGTCTCACACAGTAGTACAAATAAGGAATTAATCAGAGTACTCCCAATTGTCAGGGTGCCCATGAGCTCCTGTGTCTGAAGGCCTGGTCACCAGCTGGTGGTGCTATTTGGGTAAGTGATGGAGCCTGAGGTGGCAGAGCTTGATGAAGAAAGTGGGTCACCGACACAGGCCTTGGGGTTATCCACCAGCCCCATTTCCCATCTCTGTTCCTTGCTAAATGTAAGAAGTTCCAATTCCAGGTTTCCCCTGCTGTAGAGCTGCCTACTACCTGCCTTTCCTGCCATGATGCACTTAAGCCAAAATCAAATCTTTCTCTTCAGTTGTTTTTGTCTGTTATTTGGCTACAGCAATGAGAAAGTAACCAATATAGAAAGGAAATCCAATTTCTGTGTGGTCAGAGGCTGATGGAGGCCCATTGCCCTGTTAACCACAGTGTGTACCCTCAGTGAGCCATGCCTTGGCCTTTCCAGAGATCAGAATGCATTTCAGTGACAGTACTCAAGCAGCCAACACCACAGTTAATAGATTGTTCTGCTGCTGGTCAAGAGCAGAAGGGCCCAGTGGGAAAGCTGATAAATTTCTCTACAGCAAGCTGGTCTTAGGTACAATAGCTCTTGATGTCGGTTGATGCACAATTAAAGTAATCCACAAATTGACCTGCTTCAAGGATCCATAAAAGTTGTTGCTTTAAAAATAAAGGACTTGTCATCAAATTTCTTGACATCAAAATCCATCCACATGGATGGATGGCATGGCATGGCATGGCATACACAATGAGAGTCAACAAAGATGTTCCAGTAGCAGCCATTTGGTTGCATTCGAGGCAGCCAAGGATCATCCCTTTTGGGAAGCAATCCACTCCAAAGTAGCCTATCTGCAAGGAAACACATATTGCTCAGTCTCCTGGCTAAGCTCTCAACCAGCACTCCCAGTGGGGCTATGTTGGGTCAAGTTATTCCATTATTCCACAGGAGAGGTGGCAATGACTCAATAACACTGTAAAATCACCCAGTAGAAGAAGAGAGTTCTGTTTCTTGGACTTACCAGTATATCTGTGATCCAAATGCAGCTGTGGCTTGCTCTGGCTCGCTCTGGCTCGCTCTGGCTCGCTCTGGCTCGCTCTGGCTCGCTCTGGCTATCTTCTCTTGGACTGAAAGTTTTTCAAGTAGATCTGTCTTCTGTGGCTGGGATTATTCCTTCCAGAGTGTCATAAAGATTGAGAGCACCAAGTGTTAAGAGTGAGGTGTGCACAGCAAGCACTTTGTGATGCATGGGTTTCAGTCACTGCTCCACCAGATCCTCTTGACAGTTCCAACTTCCAGTGGCCACCCTTACCCCATTGTGTATGTCAAGGGCAGATGGCTGTGAAAGGCTGAGAGGTTTGAGCTAAAGGTCACACATTCAGAAACTTCATTTCACATAAGCTTGTTTTCCTTGACACCAGCAGTAGAAGGTCACAGACTATGGTCTTAAATCTGGGCTCTGGCATGTAACTAACTCTGTGACCTTAGACACACCTTATTTCCCTAAGTACTTTCTATAAGAGTGAGTGGAGAACTGGTGAACCTTACTATCTGGGGCTGCTCTGAAACACACAAACCAAAAATAAGCTCATCGTAGTCCCTAATAATGAGAATAGTGATGCACAGAATACAGCAGGGTATGACAGATCAGCAAAGCTGGACCTGCTCTTGGACTCTCGGGTACAAGGGACAAATGCAAAAAGTACACCCTCTCCCCGAGGCCAGAGGACCTGTCAACTTGGGAATGGCTATCGGCAAGAGCAACCGCACCTACCTGACACCTATCAACCCATATTCCCACCCTCAGCACTGTCTGTCACATCTGCTTAGTAAGTTCTCTCCAGGGTGTCACTCAGGTTGCATAATATCTTTGCAGGTATGGAAGGACATTGTTTATTAACTGCTGGAAAAACCCAGCTTATACAATGCCCACCCAAAGACACCCGAACTTGGCTAGTGGATCCTGAAAATAGAGTTCATCACAGGAAGAAAGAAAAGGGTGCAGCACATTGGCAAGAGGGTGCTGGGAAAAAGTGAGGGTGATGATGTCAGGATAAGCTGCATGCGAAGACAGTCCTCCTGTTGCTCTTATTTCTTCTGCCATTGCTTTTCTTCCTTCCCCTCTTCACTAATTTGCTCACAGACCTTGCAGGATATCTTCTTTCGTGACACTGAAATGAATTCAACTCACCATCTGAACTTTTCCTCCTGGTCCGTAAACCATGTCTTGAAATGCTCACAGTTTCCAACTGAAAGACTCTAAGTTCAAATCTTCCCCTCTCCCTTACTTCTCCTTTAGTCTCTCACATCAGTCAGGACAAAAAGCAGCCTTTTCTCTTTTCCTGCTTGTGTAGTGGAGTCTTTGAGACAATTCTTGTTTCTCCTGTCCCCAATCTTTCCACATCCACAGAATCACAGCCTGAATTCAGGTGTGTGAGATGTCAAGTGAGTGGATCAAGGAGCCCAGCATTTTAGGTAGAGCTCTGATGATGTTGCTAGGAGACTACGGCCTGCATCACACCAAGTAACGATGCTCTGGGGTCCTTCCTAGATGGAATGTCTGTAATGATCCTCCCAGAGGTTTCTAGGAGACTCACATCATGAATATTCACAATAAGCCTTCACCTTGAGCTCCCCTAGGTCATCTTCTGGTAACCTTACATGGCCTTGCTGCCACCTGCAATGGCAATGACCCTTGTGAGAATGTGGAGGACTGTGCGCTGGGCTGTTGAATGCTGTACAGAAATGTGGGTGGATTCAGTGAGCTACCAGAACCCACCTCTGTGTTCAGAGTCTCACTAGATCTCTCACAGAAACACCCATTTCATCCCGTTTCTTACCACAAGCAACCCTATCGTGCAGAAGATAGAGCATATCATGGTTTCTGTCATCTCTCTCCTGTCCTCTGCTCACAGAATACAAATACAAACTCCTTCCTCTTTAAGCCACACACAAAAACTCATCTTATGGTTCATCTACATTGTCAATTTGACTGTATTTAGAGTCACCCAAGAGACATACGAACCTCTTGTGTGGTGTGTCTGTGAGGACGTTTCTAGAGAGGCTTAGCAGTGAAGTCCTACCCTGAATGTGGGTATCACACTCTAAAGGCTGGGATCCCAGACTGAATGGAACTGGCATTCACCTCTCTCTGCTTCGTAAGTGTGGAAGCAACGTGACCTGATCCTTCACACTCCCTCCTGCCACTTCCTCATCACGATGCTGAGTCCTTCCTTAAGATGACTTTGTCAAGTGTTTTGTCACAGCCATGAGAAAAGTAACTAATGTAGTGATTATACAGGACAGATTGTGGGGAAGGGAGCTTTAGGGTGAGGGTTGGCAGGTCTGGTGGTTCTCACCAGATCTCAGACTCAATCATACAGGAGTTAGAGCCTGGAGACCTTTTCTGGTGGCTTGTGCATGTGCACCGTCTTTCCCTCTGGGTTCTGGCTCACTCAGGTCTTGTGCAGGGTATTTCCCACCAATGTACCTGGCTCCCATTCTGTGTTCTATATTTAATTTGGTAGGCAACAGCATTTATGGAATATCTGCATCAGAGTGGGAACCATCTCCTAAGTTCCCAAACTGTCCTTGGTACAGTTTCCAAAATCCTTGTCATGGCTTCTCCCCAGTCTCATCATCACCAAGGCTGTGTGACTCTTGGGGAAGTAATCCATCCCATCTGTGAGCTGCTCCCACCTGTTGGTGATGAGTTTGCATTCAATGAAGACACTTTGGAAGATTGTCCAGCCTCCACAAAAGAATGAATCTCTAATGGTGGAAGGTCAAGCATCAGATACAGGGTGGTGCAGCCATGATCTGGAGTGGTTCCAGACGTGCTCCCAAGTGATTCCAAACCCATAAAATCATTTCTACCAGTATATGATTATAGTTATATAATTCTAATTCTTTAGCTGACTGCTAAGTTGTGGCCTCATAAATGAGCTTCAGGGAAAGTGTAGTTATAAGTAGGGAATAAAAGTACTATATGAAATCAGAAGAATGTCAAATTCTAGTTCCAATTGTACTGCATGTTGCTGAAGGCCCCAAGTAAGTGGGTCAGTTAAGACAAAAAGATACCTGGGAAATTGGGACTAGTGGCAGCTACAGCCTGGCTCGCTCCTTAAGGTCCTCTATACTTCCAAGGTGCACATCTTCCTCAACATTTAGAGATGTTGGGCAAGGCAAATGTGTGGGTCATGGCTCAAGTCTTTGGTGGTATTATTGTCAGAGTACAAATACTGTTCCTAGCTCTCTAGGCAGCCACAGGGAAGAAGTAGACAATATTTAGGAAGCTTGGTTACCTGGAGCCCAAGTATATGGGTCTCAGGTATATTCAGCCACACCTGACTTAAAACTTTATTTAATATCAGTAGAAATTTATTAAATACCAGTAGAAATAATCTATCTTGTAGTCAATCCAGGTTTGAAGAGATATACCCTACAAAACTGGACCATTCCCCATGTACTTCAGAAGAGATGTGTTGGGGACATCCACCTGATGAGACTGATGCTTCTGGGTGTCCACCCTGCAAGGTAAGATAGCCTTATATAAAAGCCTCCTCATTGTCCAACTAACTCCACTTTATAAGTCTCAACTGCTACCATGGATCTCCCATCATTTCCTCTAGCTGTATTCAGAGGCTTTGCAATGGGGATAAGGTACACAAAGCATGGCTTAAAAGCCTGAGGTTGAATGTAACAAAAAAAACTTGACTGCAGCTTCAAGAGGACAAAAATGGCAGGAGAGCATGTGATGCCATCAGGGCTCTCAGTGGATGGGAAGACCTTGATGCTGGTTATTTCCTAACTCATAGTGGTCTTCAGGGGAGGCATGCCATGTCTTGGTTAACAGCAAGAGAGGCAGGCAAGCTTTCCTGGTGGGTACTGTAGCAACTGCTTCCTTAGGAGTATTTAAAAAGCAAAAAAGCAAAGATGATTAGCGGGGGAAAACTGCTTTCAATTTGATTCTGCCTGGAACCAGGAGCTAAGACATCACAGCTCTGGGGGCCTCCTTCTACACTCTATTTTCATGATTACGGTAAAAGGACTAAAACATATTGTCCAGGTTTATGGCGCAACTTGGAACACAGTCAGCACAGTGCCTGCTCTCCCACAGACCTGGAGAGCTGGGGACAATGAGGAGCAAATGGCTAGGTGAAAAAGGACAAAATGGGACTCTGTTCTGCAAGAACTAGAACCAGCTATGAACTGCACAAACCACCACAAACTCAAGGCCGAAACAGCCCCACTTGGCTATTCCAAACACAACAGTAGGCAGAGGACAGAAATTTGAAAGTGAAGAGTTATCTTAATAAAAATTTTGTTTCTGAATCCTGCCCTGAATAGGCTTCCCAAGGGATCCAAGATGGCTGACTGTGCCCTTGCAGGGACCCTGGCAGCTGGACACACAGCTGGAACAGCTGCCTTTCCATTCACAGCCCCAACCAGGAAGGCTGTCAGAGGAGCATGCTGTGGGTCAGCCCTGGTCATCCAGAAAGGACAGCCTCCAAGTCTGCCAGGGCCTCTTTCTGACTAAACTCCATTCTTATTCCATCCTGGGCCATGTCCCAGGATGCCAAGCCACTGGGTGCCATGTCTCTCTCTCTCTTTGTACAGTGGAGTATGAGCCTATGGTCCTGGGCAATCAAGTCTGCCTCTGTGATTTTTTCCAATAAGAAAAAATAATTGAGGTGTATTTGTTACAAACTGTAACTTTTGTCTGGGGAAAGAATTGTTTCAGCCTCACTTCTAGGTATCCCAGCGTGAACTTAAGGGACAATAAACATCTAATGAAGGAGTGGCAATTCCAAACAGGCAGCCATACTCTTTCTCCTAAGATTTCTAAAATTTTAATTATGTGGGGAGCAGAGGGGGTGTCAAACACACACATGCGAGCTGTGAGTGCACTTGCCCTTGAGAGCCAAAAGAGGGCATCAGATCCCCTGGAGCTGAAGTTACAGGCAGTTGTGTGAGCCCCTGATGTGGGTGCTGGGAAGTGAACTCAGATCTTCTGCAACAGCAGTATGTGGTCTTAACCACTGAGCTGTCTTTCCAATTCTTTTTCCCACAAGAAGCCATAACTGCTCCCCAGGTACAAAAGAGATAAGTCTATTCTAAACTTTAATACACAGTGCGGCTGCCAAGACGGAAGACCTTACACAGCCACTGGTACTGACTAGCTGTTGGTCTCTAAAGAACTCAGTTCACAGCTCCTTAACCACCACTTGGCTAGTGAACATGGGGGCCGCCTTACTTTGATCAGTCTGTAAAGCACCACTGTGTGGGACACAGCTGTCCTATTGACTCCTCTTTCCATTGTTTTGCTTTTAAATAATAATCATTAGTGAGAGAGAGTGTGTGTGTGTGTCTGTGTGTGTGTGTGTGTGTGTGTGCGCGCGCGCACGCACACCAGGAAATGATGAACTCTGAACCCAGGATGCCCAAAAGAACTTTCCGGCCATACACTTGAAATTTGGATGGATATATAGCACCAGGCCCAATATCTTTCCCACCTTCACTGATTTTGTGGTTTTGTTGATCCTTTACATGCACATTGTTGGTGAGAGATGTCGTCACACTTGTGCTTGCTCCTGCCCCCCCCCCCCCCGTACTGTCTCAGTACCATGATGTTTTCATTTGGTTAAGGATAGTTTCTCAAACACTCTTACTTGGCAGTTGGTCATGCTATTTAATGCTTGGATTTCATCTTCTTTCATTTTTATTGTTTCTGTTTTCATGTCATTGCCCATCCTCTAAATCTGACAGAGATGTGCTGAACTGCCCAGGCATTCTTCCCACATCAACCCTTCACTCTAAGTCTCCACCTCATCATCTTTTAGGTGCCACAGTCCCAAGAGAATTCCCATCCAACTTCACTGCTTTCCACTACAGTTCCATTCACTCTGCTATGATCTGCTGGTTTTTACATGTTAAGCAAGGCCTCTTTGTGTATCTGCTAATCACATTGATTTCCAAGTTCCATTCTGCTTACACATCACCTTTTCTTTGCTGTGAACTCTGTTGATATCAGTAAAACTTCTCTGATTCCTCAGACATAAGGTTCATTTGTGTATAGGAAAGTTTCTGTGAGCCTGACAACAAAGAGAAAATGGCTGTATGTACTGCGAGCAAGTTTTGCTTCCTTCTGTCCAATACAGGGAAGGTATCTGTTGTTGGTAGAGTGGGACAGCAGAGATGTCTGACTCTTGGCTTGTGTAGACTGAAGAGTTCCACTGGGTCAAGTGCAGCTATGGAGCAATCATCTTGGCTATCGGATCATCCTGGTGGCTGCAGCCACTCCACTCCATTGTGTTCTTTGGGCTTCTTTCCACCCAACATCTGTCACTTAGAAGCCCAGGCACAATTTTCATAGGCCACTTTTGCAGCAGTATTCACAGTGATGCTTCCTTCAGAAAACTGACTCTGCTGATTTCCCAGGTTTCCGAGATTTCTTCCAGTTTTTATGTACCAAAGACAACTCCAGCTTCCTGAGCCCATTCATGGTTTTAAAGCACATACTGCTCTTCCTCGGGATTTTTGAGTGGAAAGGTAGGGTTGTCAGCTCTTGTTTCATCCTTCCTCTTGATCCAAAAGTCATGATATGTTCTCAATAAATAGTTGTTGGATGGATGGATGGATGGATGGATGGATTTATTGTTTCCTTATCATTTAAAACAAAGTTTCAACTTTGAAAAAGAATTGTGAACTAAACAGAATCAATTCTAAGGCCCCAGAGAGCAGATTTTTTGTTTGCAAGAATTTCTAGAAATTGTTCCAAGAATTTCTAGATCCCCCAAGGATAACCTGGCAAAGATCTTCAGGGTTTTATTATATTACTAAGAAATGTCACAGCAGCCCCCTACATGGTGACTCCAGATTGCAAATCTAACTTTTTACTTTTTTAGAGTACTTGGAAAGCTTTGATTCCAGAAGATGACATGGGCCTTTGGCAGCACATGAACTTCAGTCATCTGGGTAAAAGTCAGTCTATAGGATTCTTATCTGCCATTTACCTTCCTGACCAGGCAACAGCCAGAGCCAGAAAATGTGCTGTAGCATCTCACAGAAGGGAGGGACCGGGGCCAAGCCAAGGACATAAAGATGGACAGACAGACAGACACACACAAATTATGAAGAATACTTAACAAAAAGTGAGCAGATGGAGAAAAAAATGGCATGCTATTTAATCTGTAGGAATATCATGCAAGAATTTTTCCCCAGAATCTGGGGGATGAACCCTCACATGGACTGGCAGCATAGTGGTACAGTGTCACTTTGTAACTTCAAATGTATATGAACATCTCACAATGATTCCACCTGATTCCATTGGAGGGTATAGCCCATCCTTTTCTTGAAAATGTGATTCCTCTCTCAACTCATCTGGGCTCTACCATGTCCCTAATGCCCAAGTTTCATTTACACAATTTTTTTTTCCTGGAGCTTTTCAGTAAATGGAGATTCTTTCCTTGCTCTATTTGGTGCATCAATGTAGATGCCACCAGTCACTTTGACAGATCAAGTATTGGGCCACCTTAGTTTAAAGTTATGTCCTTCAGCTCCGATTAAAGAAAACACAGAAACTTGGCGACAGAAGTATATGCACACAGGAAGGTAAAGAGAGACTGGTTATGATTACAAAGTAATCAATCACCACTAAAGCAAAGCTCCATAACCTGGAGTTCAATGCAAAGTTTGCTCTTTAACCAAAAGTAGGTCGGTCTTAGCTACAATCCAGTCACTGGTTCTCAGTGAGTCGAGTCCAGTAGGATACAGCCACAGTGAGACCCTCAACAAGAAGTAACTGCTGCTGCTTCTAGAACATGGAACCAACAATGAAAAAATGCTCAGAAACATTCAAAGGGGTGAAGGAGTAACTAGGCATCTAAAATAAGGCTGTCTCCAAGACAGGGAGGGGCTATATTTTTAAACGGCCCTTCACATGTCTTCATATGAGATGTTTCGGAACTTGAAGACAATAATATCCACTGCAGGGAAATCGGTGAGCAAGTGGAGATGAAAACCAAGCCAAAGTCTTCCTGAGCTGCACAAGCTCTTGGTCACTGTCTTAGCTGTAAGCTCCAGAGGCCAGAGCCGCGCCTTCATTTCATGATTTTTAGTCCTCAGGTCAGTACTAAGCCTATAACCCATAGGTACTTTAAATATACTGGTTGAATGAATGAATGAACATGTATCAGTAACTCCTTTTTTAGGCCCTCTGCCTCTCCTTACTCTAAAAACATTTTTTGCACTAGGAAAGCTTGTCAATAAATCAGTTTTAAGACCATTGATTTGATGACCCCCCACAGCAATTCCCATTCCTCTCAGTCCGTCGAGCCTGGTGATTTTCTGTACATTGCTGCTCCAGGTTTTCCAGATGGGGTCCTTGAGGACCAGCTCCTTCAGGACCTTTTCCCTCCATCACCCATCAGATGGAAAGGAACTCAGCCCAGACCCTGTTAGCTCACAGTACTGCTCCATGCTTGGATGCTCACATCTAGAACCATAGTTGCAGATGTTGTCTAGGTAGAAGATAGGAACCAGTCAAGGAGCTGCTGTCAAACCTAATGTTCTGTTTTAATGATTCTGGGGAAGGACTGTGCCTACTAACAAGACACTTTTGCAAGGACTTGTCTGCTCTGCCGTGTCTTGTAACTTACCTAAAAGTCACTGAGCCAAACACTTGAGAGACAGAAAGAGAGAGAGAGAGAGAGAGTAGTTTAGGGGCTTCTACACAGGCATGAACCTGCTAGAAGGCACTTCCCTGGTTCACTGTTTATGAACCCATTGAATGGAAGACATTAGACTTCATGAAAGAAATAGTCTGCCTAGGACTGGCTGCCTTAGGCACCGTGACCCAGCAGAGCCCATACATCAGCCATGTCAGCCTGGCACCCTGAGCAGAGGAGAAATAGTGTCCTTTATTAACAACCTCCAGAGAAAAGGCCTCCCCTGTGCCCAGACATTCAGCTGCCCCAGCAAGAGGAGCTGGCGTGTGTCTATTGGGGATTCCCCTCAAGAACTGACATCCCTTCAAATACTCAAAACACTTGGCCTCAGAAGTGCCTGGAGAACATTTTTATTTCTGTCCTGGACATTCAGAGTATTGGGAAGGGAGGTGAAGTGGATTTGGGTTAGAACTGATCTTAGGAGCAGCTACCCTTGAGAGCCTTAGTATTTTGAAGCATCTAGACATGTTTCGACTCTTAGGATACTGAAAGACACTAAAGCTCTGACATGGAGAAAGGTGTCTAAAAAGAGAACTCGAGGCACAAAATCCCTGACTCTTCAGCCCCTCTTCCCCCACATCCCTCTCCAGCCAGGAAGACTTGGAGGAGAGTGAGAACTCAAGGGGACACTGGACTAAAGCCCATTGTCCCTTCCCCATGAACCAGCTGCCCTAGCTGCTTATTACAGGCCAGGAGACAGCTTGGCCTTTTCACTGTGGCCAGAGGCTGTGTCTTTGCTGGGGCCTTACAAATAGGTAGTGGCTTGCCATCCATTCCCCACTTCTGCTAGTGACACAAGCAGCAAATGTCAGTCATGTCTAGCAACATGGGAGATGAGGCTCAGTCAGATGGCAAAGCCGAAGAGGTCCCCAAGAGACTAGTCCTCTAGCAATGGCCAGACAGTGAGCTATGCCTGCCAGAGACTCTTGGATTTTTTAAAACATAATCAAAGTCAGGGGTGGAGGTTTAATAGCCCCTGGGACAAATTGTCTGCGTGAGAACACAGAGGCTCATAAAGGATCCCCACACCTCCTTTGAGCGGAGCCCCAGACAGCCAGAATAAGAAGCCTTAGTCTCTCCGATGCTCAGCCCATCCCCTCTCAAATTTTCTGTACCTTCTACCCCAGTCCTCTCCTCAAACACCAGCCTCCTCCAACCCCACCCTGGACCTCTAAGGCAAACTCAGGACCCCTCCCTCTGGGGCCACTGGATTTAATTGGGACAAAGATTTGATAGAATTTGATGTCGCCCATTGGGTTTTTCTCCTTGCTGGAAGTAGCCAAGTGGTCAGTGATGTGCAGTGTGAGTTTCCCATTCCCAGTTCTCAAGGTCACCATGCTACAACGAGCCCTGCCCTGGGGAACTTGCCCATCCAAACTTGAGCTAACAGTTCCTTGCCACCAAGAGGAGCAGAAAGGTGAATAAAACAATTGGGCAGAAGTTTGAATGCCACCTAGAAACATTGCCAAGCTTGAACTGGTTCATTTCCAGTGTCTATGATAGCTTAGCATGTTCAAAGACCATGTTGTGTCCTAGGGATATAGAGATAAATAAGACATGATGACTGTCCTAGAAATTCTTTGCCCAGGGAAAAGCCCTGACTGAAAGGTAATTGCCAGATAGAAACTGAGGGCCTTGGAAGGCCATCTAGTAACAAACATCCAGGAGTAACAGCACCCAGGAGAAACTTTTGTGTAACTCCTGAGAACCACCTGAAGCAGTGAGGGGAATTAAGTCAGGGAGAGGAAGCTGCTGAGCCAAATGTGGGTATAGACTTACACATGGTATAAAGGGATGGAGATGGGAAAATGTCCACTCCCAGGAAGGACCAGTCACTCAGGGTGGAAGTAGCAGAGGGCAGACATTCGGTGCAAATGTCTGCAAGCTACCAGGAAGAGTGGGCAGGAGAGGGGAGGAGAAACAGTGAGCCAGCCCTATGTGCTGTGCCGACAGGTAAGGCAGATGCCAACAGAGTATACAGAAAGGCGAACATGTATGTGACTCCATTTGATCCTTTGTGCACGCAGGGAGGCAGGCACATTAGCCTTATTGTATGCATGAGAACACAGAGGCTCATAAAGGTTAAGTAGCCCCCTCGAAGATGCATAGCACAAATGTTGCTAGGTTAAGAAGTGGGGTCTCTTTAAACACCATTCTCATGGTCACTGTGTGATGGGAGAGGCCTGGGCCACTGGGGAGTTTGTACTTTATCATAACATATAGGAGCCCTAGAGGATTTTAAACAGAAGGAAAGCATGATCAGATCTGCATTCTTAATCATCCTGCCAGTTGTGCAAGGAGTGGATAAACTGAGGCCCCACCCAAGAAGGCTGGAGTTGGCTGTTGTAAAGATGCTGAGTCGGAAGCTAGGTGATACAGATAGATAAGCAGACAAGAACCACCCTTACAAGCAGTCAGAAGGGGAAATCAATGGGACCAGTGACCATATAAGAGAAGTCACCAAAACGAGAAGGAGCCGTGAAAGTGGCCAGCTGGGTTGCGTTATCATTAAGGTCTCATAATAATTCAGACCTTGAGTCCTTGAAGACAGTATTTACCAAGACCACAGGTAATAAAGGAAAAAAAGACAGAGGTGTGGAGTTGTCCAGACTCCAGGCAGAAAAAGCAACCGGGATTCGGGTTCCACTGCAAACAAAAAGTGTCAGAAGCTTCCGTAAGAGGCCTGCTAGCTCCATCTTCCAGTGATGTAGACAGAAGAGGACAAGAAGGACGACCGGTCACTGCCAGCTAGAGAAGCACAGACCAGGAAGGAGGTGGCACTGTCGTGGAAGGTGAGGTGCGAGAACACTGCAGGGGAAGAGCAGACCCCGGTCTCCTGTTGAGCATCCTTTCTGGCTTTTGAGAACTGAGAAGTGGAATCCACTGGACTTGTGATGTCAAAGTCAGTCATGAAGTGAAGGGGCAGGGTGGGGGCAAGGGGATGCCCCAGAGACACTACCTGCAGGCAGTACTTGTAAGGCCTTTGACTAAAACAAGTGGTGAGAGGCCAGTGTCATAGGGTTTAGCTTTGAAAATGGGTAGTCAGAGCCTGGAGAAGAGCTGGTAAAACATTCAGAAGAGGAAGGAGAAGAAGGGAGGCTGTGTAAGCTCCCTAAGGTTCAGCGTTAGACAAAAGCAAGAGATAGAGCAAGTTATGGAAGGAGGTGCCACTGTGAAGCGTGGACAGGAGGGGACTGGCAATGAGAAAGTTCACCCTCATACAACTAAAGGGACAGTGACATTAGCCTTAGAGTAAGGAGGTGAATTTCCTGACAACTAGCATCAAAGCAGCAAGTAGAAATTGGCTGAGTAGTCAGTCCTGTGTGAGTTCCCATTGGTTAATGTGAGGGACAGACAGAGTTGCCGGACAGGAGATAAAGGCTTTGGGCAATGCTGGGGTAAGCCAAGATCACAGATCTTGTGCTGACCAAAGTCCACCACACTGTGCAACCTTTAGCAGCTCTCAGTCACCCAAAAGGGAGCAGATAATATCCGTCTACCTAGGGCCAAGACTTCCTGTGTGATGGCATGGGTGTGGTGGGTGAACCACAGCAGACCCAGAGAGAAGCAAGCCGAGATCCCAAGGGGCCTATTGAGAGTCTCAGGAGGAAACAAAGGCCTAGGCCTCAACACTGGAAGCAGACTCTGCGTGATGCAAAACTGAGATGAGGAAAACTTGGCATTGCCATCTTCTAGAGGAGAGGCGGTTGTGGAAGCAGAAGGGGGTAAAGTGGCCTGTGGTGCAAGAGTCCACTCAGAAACCGGCAGACACTCATGGGCCTCCAGACCTGTATCTGTAAGTCAAGAGAAGTCCAAATAATATAGGCCTCATTCATTCCCAGAGACTGACCTCTTCCTTAGCACCCTTCCTGCTCAGCCTCTCAGTACACTGACTCACAGACTTGGGCTCTGACTCTAACCCTTCATGTATCCCACAGAGGTTTTGATACCTACTGCTGGCATTGTCATGGGTGCTAATCTGGTGTATTCCCCACCCCACCCATGTACTCCCCACCCCACACCCTCACCGCTTTTTTTCCAAGGTCTAGCTCCTAGAAGACACACTGCCCTCTGCTGCCTCACATCTCAGTCATGGCCTGGTTATATACTTAGGATTCTGCTTGGACCTCTCAGTGGTGAAGATCAGACATGCATCCCAGGGATGGGCCTATCCTCAGTTCGAATGATGCTCTGTGGTCATATACAGCAAACAGAAAGACACCTGTGAACCGGCACATATATGGAGGCCAGGGAGGCCAATGCAAAGGGGAAAACTGGCACCAGAGGACACTGAGATCCTCTACAGAGTTCAGCTTGGACACTGCACTGTAGTTAGTAGAGGTGAGGCTCTAACTAGCCAGGGTACATGCTTTGTCACATGGTTCCTGTAAGAAATCCTTAGCTTCTGTGGTTTCTCGTGGTGATGAAAGTCAGACCCTAACCAGCAAGGGCCTGTTTGCACAGGATTCTCTTTCCATATTTCTCATTAGATTCCACTTACCCCTGAATTCCTGTCATGGAGGCTAAATCTGAAGAGCTCTGTATAATATATTAACAGCAAAAGAGATTTTTTAAGCCAAAATGAAATAATTTTAATTTCTTATTCTAGTAACACTTAAATAAAAAAAAAAACAAAGGCCAATGTTTCTAGCGAAAGTGGGAAAACAAATGGAGACTGAAAATGCCAATTTTTTAAAAAAAACAAATGGGAGTGAGCTGGTCTCTGTGGTAGCTACTGAGCAAAAAGGTCTCCATGTACTGAGGATGCTGCTCCCAATCCATGTCCTCTTAAGCTGGCCCATCACCAGTGCTGGGTAACAAAGAGCCCAGTGATAGGGAATGAAGGGGGTGTTCCACGGACTGACTTCCCAAAGATCTTTGGCGCACACAAAGTTGAGAAAAGGGAGGCTCAGAGAAGTTAAATAATCTGTCCCTTTGTCTCACAGCTTGCAAGCAGACATGGGCTTCACATCCAGGCCATGTCTTCCACAAAGGCACTGTGCGCCTCCCCTCCTCCACCTGCACCCCAGCCAGAGCTTATGACAAATCCATGTCATTATTTATCCATCCATATATGTGCTGATCCATTTATCAGGGCTGAGCATTTCTGCGGCTGGCTGCTAACACTATCTTAAGGCTCAGGGTGGTCGTGTTGAGCATAAAAAAGGCTCTGAGGAGTGAGGTCACAATCTACACACTGCCCTCCACAATTAGAAACGCTCCACAAAGAAACGCTCCACAAACCCTTCCAGTCAATCACCTCTGTTCTTTCCTACAGACTATGAGAGAGAGAGAGAGAGAGAGAGAGAGAGAGAGAGAGAGAGAGAGAGAGAGAGTTGGTGAGAACTGACAGGAGCCCAGTGGCACTGTTGTCTATCACGCTCACTGCAGAGGCCTTGGTTTTTCCATTTATTTCCCTTTATTACTGTGACAACACTTCAAGCCTGAGAGAGTCCAGAAGTTTCCCATTTGCTCCTGTTCACACCCCATCCACCCTCCCTCCTAGATAATCCTAGGTGGACAATCCTATCCACCTTGACTCGACACGTCCCTGAGCCCTGCTCTCTAAGCTGAGCAAAATGTGTAGCAGGAGGGGACTGGGCAGAAGCTGGATAGCAAAGAGACTCTTCCAGAGTAAGGGAGATCTGGAGAGCATCCGAAATCACAAAGTGGAGAGTGTCTGAACCCTCCCTAGATGGAAGAGCTGCTTCTGTGATGTTTCTGCAGCCACACTGGCCATACTCAGGTCCGCAGGAATATGAACTAGGCTAGGGAGGGATGCTCTTCTAACCTCCTAGCTGGCCTGCTCTTGCTGTGCAGGGACTACTCACTTCTACTTTAGCACTCTGTCTCAAGAGGCAAGAACCTTGGTTTGTTCCTGCTGTGTTAAATGGTTCTTATTCTTACCACCAAGGCTGGGCACCCAACTGGGGGCATACTTATCAGGCTCCAGTGCACCTGACAATACACTAATGTGTCCTACCTGCCTGGGATAACTGTTCAAGCCAATTGGGTGGATCCAATCACTATCTCTCTACTGGATTCATTGTCATGGAAAAAGAAAGCAATCTAGCACTTCCCCCCAGAAGAAGCCATTTGGAACATGGACGAAGATCCATGCTCATTTCAAGGACTTCAGTTCCCATAGCAGGTATTAATGCAAGCTCAAGCAAACAGTCTGGATTTCGTTCTGGATCCTGACAATGTCATATAAGGAAATAGACTGTGATGCCTCATGTAGAAGGCAGCAAGTCAGTTCCAATTTTATGAGCCAGGGCTGGCTGATTACAGATGGCCCTTTGTTGTTAGGTCCTGAAATAGAACCCTCTGCTCCAATACTTCCTGCTGTTCTCATATCATTGTGACAAAGTTAATACTACCCTAGAACTAGGGTAGAAGCCCCCTGGCTCTCTAAAGTGACCCCAGATGATTTTGGGAAAAAAGTTCTGCTGCTTGAAGTTTCTGATTTGTCTTGTGGGTCCCTGAGGAGTGGGGGGGCATAGGGATCAATCATTCTTATGCTTCTCCTAAATGTCTGTGTTTCAATCAGATGATAAGTGCTGTCCAGGCTCACTAAGGGTCAAATTAGAGAAAGTCAACTCTCCCTGCAACAAAAGCCACCAAGGGTGGACCCTGCATTCCAACTCCACAGCCCATACTTTGGAATCATTTTTGGGTTTTAAGCCAGAGCATTAGCTGTGCTCAATAGCTGAATGTCAAAAGCGAATGATTCTTAGCAGTTTTTGTCTCTCTTGGTGGGGGAGAGGGTTAGGGTAGGGGGTAAGGAGTGCATTTTTTTTATTTTGTTTTGTTTTGTTTAAAAAAGGAAACAGAGGCTCAGAGAGGTTATACAGCTTGCAATAATGTGCAGATCTGGCCATGGTCAGGGGCAAGCATCTTGTATGGTTTCCCTTCTCATCACTGAGAGGAAGGAAAAAACTGGGGCTCCATCAGACCTGACATGTCAGACTCACCGGCAGTCTCACTCAGCCAGCATAAGGCAACATTAAAGAACGTCCTGCCTCACCTCTTTGTTTACAGATAAGGAGACTCAGACCCCAAGAAGAAAAGTGACTTGTTCAAGGTCACACAGCAAATTAGTGGCAATGCCCAGGCTTCGGGACAGACTGGCAAAGTGTGGTGAAAGCCAGCACCCAACCCTCCCTCCATCAAGTGCACCTGGACTCTGTGCTGGATCATATTATGGTCTTCTGTTTCTATTCCATTCCTCTTAGGGAGAAACATGTCTGCACTGGAGTAGCTAGGGCTTCCCTTTCAACCAGGTGGGAGGTCCGTCTCTTATACTCTTAAATGTCTAAGTCTGTCTCAGGCCTGGAGATAAACCACAGGAGAATACAGACCTTCCTTTGTCCATGTGTACAGCTGTCCTGGCTGCACAGAGGGAGGGTAGGTAGGAAACAGCAATACCTTCATTAAGGAAGAAGGCAAACTAGGCTGATGCTCCCCACTGAACAGTAGCAAGTCATTCTTAAACCTACCTATGGCATCATTATTTAGGGTTCCCTCACAGAAACTGAATTCCAGATTTCAGGATCTGATGTTACATCTGACAGTGGTGATATCACTACTACCCTGTCCAGAAAACCGAGTATATTCATTATGTCTTCAAAATCATGTGGCCTAGGGCTGCCTGGGATCAGCTTTAATGCCTCTTATAGTGGAATCACACACTGTTTCCATGTTAGGCTCTCATTGTCTACCAGATATCCTAGAAATCACTGCAATTCCTTCCCGCTCCCCCAAAATTTTTATCTCCCTCTTGACAAACACTGTCTACCCAAATGCAGATACTAGACTTTTTTCTCCTTAAATGCAAAGCCTCTCCGGGTTATTTTTGTCATCCTGACCTAACAGAGAGCTTTAGAGCGCATGACAGCTCTGAACAAACAGTAAATAAGTGAATGTGTGCGTGCTGTGGGAAAAATACGTTCTCCCCCAATCTCTCAAAGCCTGGGAAGAATCAACTACTACAGAAGAGAAAATAGATGTGGGAACCTACCCAAAAATAACTCAGAAAGGAAAGGAAGGTACTGCCTGCTTGGGACCTTTCTCAATACACCGAAGAGTAAAAAACGCTCCACATGACTTGAAGATGAGAAACAGGATGGAGTTATGGTTTCCATACACGCTGTGTCCAGCATTTGTGGCTGAAGAAACAAAAGATACCTTTTGTCAGTTCTTTCCCCTTACTTTGTTGCTTAAAGGAGGCTGATGTGGTTTACGTTTTCTGCTGTGACTGACTGTTCTTTTGTTTGTGCTCCTAAACCAAAGTCATTCACTGACCACCCTGCTCCCAAGTGTTGAGAGATCCACCCTGCTTCTTCATTTGGCTCAACGCCAAGGTCAACAGTGCTATAGACGGAAGCTGCCTCTGCCCAAGTCTACTCAAATGAAGCAGTAGATGGTGGGTCTCACCAGGCAGTATCCATCATTCTTCTAGCTATCCCTCTAGAAAAGAAAGTGCACCAGTCACACCAGGCATATGTGTAAAGATCGCCACCACTAGAGAGAGGAGGAACCTCTTCACAATTTACAGCTCTTTTCCTGGTAATTTTCGCTCGTAATCACCAAAGAATCTTTTCAGAGCACTGTTCTCCTACAGTATGTGCTTAGCTGAGCCAAGAGGAAAAGTTAAAACCAGGACTTTCCCTCTATGTTGCTTCAAACTGCAATAAGAATTCATGAAAGTCCGACTTCTTTGGCTTATGGAGAAAAAGCAACTATAACCTTCCTTGATATTTTAATCTACCTCATGAACTTCAGCCTGGAGAAAAAGCTTCTAAAGGCCAAGACAGGTACATGAGTATGCCTGTGTGCAGGTATTTGCCCATCAGCCTAGAGCAAATGACTAAGAAGACACTCTTAGGACATCATGAAGCCTACCTTTCAAAGCCAATTATCATGAGAGTTATGTTATGTCTTCATTCTTCCAGAAGGCTCTGTCTTAACACACCTAAACCATGGACCCCAGAGCTTTTCTTCTGCTAATTTCCCTCTTTCTATACACATTTTCCCAGATGTGTGCCACTCACTGCCTTCCAAAGGGAACTGATTCCTAAAGGTTTACAGTAATGAATACTTTCATCTGCCTCCAGCAAGGCTACTAGATCTCTGGGGAGAAGATTAGCCAGGTCCGTTGAATAAATACATTCATTTGACTCAAACTGATTCCCACTTCTCTCAGCAGGAAAGTCAACAAAGTCAGTTGAAGCTGAGGGACAAATGGCCCTGACCCAAAACATTTTTTTATCACCCAGAATGGTCTGTTCTCTTGTCCACTCTTGCCAGCCTCTCCTTATGGAAATCATTTGTATACTTGTTATGGGAAAAAGAGGTCCCTGTGGGAATAGATGAATAGCTAGCTCCTTCTCTGTCTGATGCTTGGACTCCATACAAGAGGACTGCCCACTCTCAGATACTGAAGAGATTATTTCAGAAAAAAAGAGGCGTTTCTATCTGCTGACACCGTGGGTTCTATCCAGTGAGGTCAGAGGAAGGCTGTTGGTAGCTTCTGTTAAATTCTGTTGGAGCAGGCCAGTGGCAACTGGCAGTTAGTTCTGAGGTGACGCTAAGGATGCTGGGATAGGGCCCAACGAAATGGAATACAAGAGTGAAGGGTAGTCACAAATGATGCCAAGGCCTCTTGTTAGTCTTTGGCTTCCATAATCCTTCTTCAAAACTTCAACCCAAGTGCTCATGACACAGCATCTCCATCTCCTGCCCAGGCCTTTTCGGCAGGGGTTCCTGTAGGTAAAGCAGAGGAGAGAGGAAGATAGAAGATGGAAGCCTTGCCCTAAGCTACCAAACATAGTCAGGACACAGGCATCTGTAACTGATCACTCTGATGAGAAACTTCTCTCAACCTCAGTAGAAGTAGGCAGGTTAAAGTAAGTCCTGACTGATTCCAGGGGACAGCCTGGACTCCTTCCTTTCTACTTTTCCCACTTAGTGACAGAAAGTTTCATGAAGGCCAGCCACTCAAATACCAGGATATGAGGCCATTTAGACATGTCTTCTAGGAAAACTGGTTAGATTCTGCACTAGCATGTGGTACTGGAGCTCAGGCTCCAAAATAAGGGAGCCCTGAGTTTTAATTCTGGATCCTGTTGCATACTAGACACGAGACTTTAGACAAGTTACTTAACCTCTTTAAACCTCAGTCTCCTCAATCTGTAAAATGGGGATAATATTGGGTAAAGCACTAAAGAGTGTGTATCATATTGTATCACATTCATTTTGTAGTGACTTTGATATTCTAGTGTCCCATTCTAACACTCCTCTCTTCCTCTCCCTAACTACATCATTGCCTATGGACAGCCAGAACAGGTGTCCGTCAGAATTACTCCACCTGCCCTGAAATTAGTCACTATTGGCAGTCCAGAAGTGGCTAGACAGTCATAGCAGTTCAACCACCTGCCTGGCTTTGAAAAGCTTAAGCTGGTGATGTCCAGAAGCTCACATTATTCCTACAAAATTCAGCTAAATTATTTAGAAAAATGACCCTCAACCCTCCCTCAAAAAACCACAAGTACATTTTTCTGACTGGGTATCTCAGAAGGGAGCTAGACTGCAAAGGTCATCTGAGCAATTAATGGTGTTACCCAGCACCCAGTCTGTTGGGTAGAAGAGCCAGCCAAAGGAACCCACCCTGACTCTGAAACCAGTGCCAAAGAAACACACTATGTCTGTAAGCCACTTCAGAGTGACTTGATGTCCTGATGGTAAAAAGTCTTCACACTCCAGGACTTCCAAGTTTAAATGGTTTAGTGATGGCCAAACAAGAGATCACAGAAAAACAAAATCCCAAAGGACCGCTGGTAATATTTCTGTTGAAAGTTAACTGTGATATTTGCTTTCATGACAATGTGATAGTATGAGGCTTCTCTCTCCTAACTTCAATATATAGCAAGCATGGAGTCTAGGAAGGGTCTCAGTCCCTCTTCACCTCAGTGGAACTGGAACAGGCTAGGCAAGGACTCTGTCAAACCTCTCTGCTCTTTCACTGTTCACATTCAAAGTCAGGAAGCCTGGAGGAGGGTACCTCACCTTGTCTACTGCTGCAGATGCCAGTGAAGTCTCTCCTTCGACTTTCTTGCCTCTGTTTCAATGTTCACTTGAACCTCTGCCCCAAATTATCCCCTGCTAGGTAGGCATCAGCAGTATTTTGTCTGCCAAAGTGCATCTTTTCCCCAATTTACATAAATTTGTGGGTAGGAAACATTTAAGGGACCCTGGTTCCAATTCCTTAAAAGAAAAACACAATGGCTACATTCCCTATCAAAGAAGGTTTTCAGGAGACTATGCAACTTAAGTGCTGGTGACAGGCACACTCATTCATAAGGTTAGGCTGATTAATGGTAGCCATTTGGTTTTCTGTGTTTCTTCCTTCACCATTCAGGAAATCTCAGTTTCTTCAGTCTTGACTTGAACTGACACTTAGGAGGTAGGACAAAAGGCTTCAGGGGAAGACTGGCGATGTGAGGAAGGGTCAGGAATCCCACCCATGTCTTCCACCCAAGAGCAGGCGTGGAAGGGCAATGAGAAGTCCAGCTCTGCAGCTCCTCCAACCAGCGAATGGCTGTCTTCCTCACCCAGACGGCCATAAACTTCCAGTCAGCCCAGCCAGGCTCTGATTTCTGAAGTAAGGAAGGCTAGATCCAGAATCATTTGGGAAATGAAAGTATCTGGTTAAAAGACTAGAGAATATCTCACTCAGGTTCTTTGCCCATTCATTCTAAGAAAACACCCTAAGGGGAGAAGACATCCTGAGTAGAAAAACCAGCTGATGGGTACCAACCAAAGACTAATCAGTTAAACTGATAGATCCTCTTGAGAAACTCTGAAATGAAAGTAGGACTCAATACCCAACTCCCAACAAAGCTTGGGCTAGCACTTGGAAAGGGGAAAACTGCCTACGGATCCCAGGCAGGGATGACTGGAAAGAGGCTCAAGCCATGGGCAAACCCAAAGCAAGTAGCCTGCAGCAAACCTTCAGGCTATTCTTTTCCCCACAAAGGGGAGACCCAATACGGAGAGGTTATAAGGGTTGTCTGAACCAAATGCAAATGAAACAATATATGAAGGAGGGGGGTTTGTTCGGTGTTCTTATTGACTTCAAGGTCAATTTACAAAGGCATCTTTTGGGACTGGTTTTGCACCACAGCAGCATAGACGAATCTTTCACAGGCATGTCTTCAATAATGTTGCAGAGTGTTTTATGTCTTATGGGAAGAGATTTTTCTTTGACATTCAGACCAGTGAAAGGATTCCTGAAGGTTGTGGGGGCAGGCTGCATATTGGGGTCCATTTCTTCAGGTCTTCAGCCCATTCTCTTTGGTGGACGGCAAAGTATCCTCCTGAACAAATATGTTGGCTAGTTCTTGATAACAAGAAGCTATGAGATTTTCTAGACAGTAAAACTGAGGGGCAAAGAGCCTCGAGGCTGATAGGTTGATTAAAGTAGCAAGTAAAAGACAGTGAGGCAGAGATGGAAGAGGAGTTATCAATGTCGGTAATATCTAAATCTGGGTATTGCACGTTATGTTTATTCTTTTCTGTTTTCAAACGTGTTTGGTGTAACAGTACAGTGTCCCAATATTTTCCAATTTTACAATGTGTGGTTTTCAACTCAAATTTACAAACTTTCTTGATGCAGCAAGGATGAGCTCAAGGTCAAGGTGGAGTCAGAGGTGTGCTTAGCAAAGTCTAGATATTGTCCTAGCCAGGGGTCAAACAATTCAGAGCTTGCAGAAGTCCCTTGCTGACCATAGCCTATGGTGCCATCACAGCCACTAAAGGCTGTCTCTTCTCCCCCCCTGGGACCACAGCTATGTGCAGCATGAATCTGGGAACTCCCCACACCGGTTCTTACAAAGCTTGCTCACCCACTGATGGATGAACAAAAGACAACAGAAGAAAATACTATAAAGTTTCTGTTTTCCAAGATTGGTCTCAGCACAATCCCATGGGAACCCTATTTCTGTGGCCCTCATGTTGCCATGGTAGACCCAGCCAGGAGAGGCAACCCTCTCCCTTGCCCTGCCAGAATCTCTGGCCAGCACACTACAGGTCCATCTCCTTTGGTGGGAAGCCCCTAAATTTCGAGAGCCCACAGCTTCTGTTCTATTGATCCCCACTAGAGGATTTCAGTTCCTTTGACCTGGTGACATATTTTTTTTCCTTCTTGTACAATCCTTTGAGGAGGTGTGGCCACTTTGGGTGTTTCAGCCTCTTCTCAGCTGATCCTCGCTGCTATATCTCCTGGGGCTGCGTGCTTACAACCCCATTCTGCAGCCTTCTCTCCAAGGCACCTTCCTGACTCTCCACTTGCACTCCTTACTTTTTGTGTGCCCTCCATGGGTCACTCCCCTTTCTCTTGGTGCTCACTATATCAGGGCCACGCCCTTTGCTCTTGATGCTCACTGTATCAGGGCCACACCCCTTGCTGTTGATGCTCACTGTATCAGGGCCACACCCTTTGCTGTTGATGCTCACTGTATCAGGGCCACACCCTTTGCTGTTGATGCTCACTATATCAGGGCAACGCCCTTTGCTCTTGATGCTCACTATATCAAGATAGCTCCTTTTGCTTTTGATGCTTACCTCATCAGGTTAACTCAAAAGGATGGATCGTCCCAGCCAGTTCACAGGAGAAAGACTGTGAGTTGGGTCCTGACAGGGCAGTATAACTCAGGCACTGGCTGTATGCCTGAGTGACTTGACATTATATCTGGGAACAGAGATTTTGCACAAGGTTTCAGAGTTTTGGTAGTTCCTGAAGTACTGTTGATAACAATGTGGATGGAAAACATTTGAGAGTTTTGAGTGTTCATTTTCTTCTTGGCAAGAGAGGGACATGACCACTAAATAGAGAGGTCTTTGATCTCCCCCTAAAATGTCCAGAACATTTTACTGAGGGACTCTGTCCCCTAAATGAATCACAGTAGCAGAAATTGTAGAGAGCATGGAGGCTTGGAATCAAGGTGGTGCAAGGAACACCTCTGTGGAGGTGTGGTGGGCATGGTTACCCAGCATGCTTGGATGGAGTCCTAAGGAAGAACACCACCCAGGTTGCACACTTAGCTTATGGTCTGCATTGAGATAAGTGGCCCCCATTTCCCTCCCCCTCTGCACTCACCCCCACATGGTAGGCAGGGGGCTCTTATTATCCTCATTTTACAAATGAAGAAATAGGCTCAGGAACATTAAGGAATCTCCTTTATGTCAAAAAGCTAACAAGAGACAGACCTGCACTTGGAAACTGGACCGGTGGACCCAAAGGTTCATAAGCTTTTAGTATTTTACACACCAATTGCTATCAATATCTGTGTCACAGATGGGGCCTGGAAAATACAAGTGTCATGGGCTAATCATCTCAGAGAGTCACATTCTCATGTCTTCAGTGGAAATGCCATCTGCTCTTCTTCCCTCCACCTGTCTGGCAACTGGTCAAAGATTAAGAGAAGATGGGAGAGACTAGGCTTCAGTCTACCTCTTCTTTTCTTTCAATGACAGAATGACAAAATGCTGCAGGAAAGGGGTTGGAGGGGAAAGTCATTGGCCATCTCTGTCCTCAGGAAAGAGCTCAGAGACCAGGTCAGGTCACTATCTCCTCTGTGAAAACTGGGGCAGTGGGCAGAAGCTGTGATGGGTGGGATGAGAAGTGTGACAGCTGAGGGCATATAGCACATGTATAATGTAGATGATGCAGTCTCTCCAAAGACATGATGGACTAGAGAGCAAGATATCCTAAGAACCTTCCATACAGAGTGTGGCTGCTGTCAAGGATCTGATGAACCAAAAATGAGCTTCAGATCATGCTGCCTGAGTAAATGAGTCCCCAGGATGCTTCGACCCTGGGTTCAGCATCTTTTACCTAGCCCATGGGAAGCCTTTTCTTAAATCCACAATGATTGTCTCTAATATGTGCTCCCATCTGAAGATGGTAGCAACAGGCATCCCTTAGACACTGGTCACCATGCTTTGTACCCTGTGACACCACCACCCTAGTTACAAAGGTTTTCTAGTAGGCAGCTGGCATCTCAGTGTACAGAGGCCACCTTGAGGGCTACCCAGCAAAATGACTGTGCTTGAGTATCTATTCCATGGTCTCTAATATGTGATCTCTCTAAGGACATTGCAAATGGAGACTCAACAGAGGAGCAAAGCAAAAGACAACAAGACCAGTAAGAACGGCAGGCAGTGGGGTGTAAAGTCCAAAAGAAAGACTGTGCTGATGGCAGAGCTGGAGAGCTGAGCTGGAGGTGGTGTTCTGGTGCTTAGGAGGTACCCCAAAGGTCCAATTTGAATGTCCTTATTTCAGTCTAGATCCTTTCAATAAACCCTCATCACATGAGGAAAGAACATGACTGCTTTGTGATTGGAGAAGGTCCTTATGAGCTGCTATAAGAAGCCCACCATGTCTGTGAAGCACCAATGACAGACTTCCAGTTTAACACTCAAGCCCTGGACAGATGCTGACAGAGAAAGGGTGGGGATGAGGTGGTGAAACGATTAATGGACAAGAGGACAAATCAGAACACAAACTAGAGGGGCCACAGACAAGAGGTATGAGCAGAGCAAACTCGGATAGAGATACTGGCACTGTACTGGGGATCGGGGCTCCACTTGTGCGTTTGTGGGAACAAGATGGAATCCCTGTGATACGGACAAGAACTGGCTCCCCTGAGCATGGAAGGGTACACTGAAGGGAGTGTGACCAGTTACTCACCCAGACAAGTTATTCCCAGCCCATCCAAAGTTGTGCCGGCATTTGAAACATAGCACCTGGATTCTCCTAGTGAAAGCAAGGTCTTTGAGGGGAAAAAATGACCTAACACTCACTCCTCCAAGCCTCAGAGCAGTGGCCTCAAAAAGACACACTTGAATTCAGCAAGAACTGACTCAGGAGCCAGTATTTACAAGCATTCTTTGCTGCCTACACTAACATTCAGCAGACGTGTGCAAACCTTTGCTCTTGGGGATTAGCCACTTGGTTCCCATCAATGCCCCTTGAGGCATTAAGACTCTCAGATTCTGGGGGTGATCATATGACAAGAGGGATAAGACTAGAGGGGGCAGCGGGCCAGGAAGAAAAAGAAATAAGGCTTCTCCTTGAGAATCTTCCATTGCTCTTGATGACCCCTTAAATTCAAGGAGTTACCCTCTTCTAGGGTTTTCCATTTCCTTTCCTCTCAAGCTTTCTTGCCACAACTTGTTGCGTTATATTTTAAATTGCCCTGTCTGAATTGTTGATGTTTGAAGTTAGGATATTGTGAAAAGACAAGTCTTCCATAGACTAACTAACCTGCCATTCTGCCCTTTGGTCTATGGCACTAGCCTAGTAAACCTTTACCTCTTCTTTTGGAAAACATGGCTAGTAAGAACTAAGTTCTCTGTCAGACTCTTTGAACATAGTCTGAACTGTCACATGTGACCATGTGGTGTTCTGATGTGACTGTGAGAAAATGTCCCCTTTTCTCTATTCCACCATTTGAAAGCCAAGCAAGTTTGACACTTGCTTCACCAAGAAAACTTCAGGCCACTGAGAAGAATTCATCTTTATTGTCATTAACAATTTTGTCTTGGTATTATGTCCTATGTAAAAAAAAAAAATGTGCGTATCCTCTCTGCTCACCAGTTGCCATACAGAGAAAAATGATCATTGTTTTCTACTGAAATATGCCACAAGGTACAGTGGTTCCAAGTTATGGTTGGGATAAAGGCTAGCAGCATAACCTTAGTTAAGCCAGTATCTGTGCAAAACATTCCAGTGGCTTTCTCTAAATGTCCCAAAATGTAGGTGGAAAAAGGGACTCCTAGGCTCACTTTAATTTGATGTGGTCTAATCAAATTGGAAAGCTCATAAAATTCTCAAGATGACACTGTTTTGAGGAGCTCACCAGAGAAGAGACTCACAGTATACAGCCAGTTGAAAGTTTTTAATCCAGCAAGCTTGTACCACACCCAGATGTTCTGGACCCATGTATATAGCACTGAGTGTCTAGAATAAGAATTTTAAAGGCAAAACTACATCGGCAACTACAGGGGGATGTTTTATGCAAGCAAGCAGTTTGCCAGAAGCTACACTGTTAGCTGAAATGGAAAGTTTTGTACAGGCATGCAGTTTAACAGAAGCCAAAATAAGTTAGCTGAGGCATCTTGACCCAGGGTTCCTATAATAGAGTTGGGTGATTTTCTACAAGAGTTTCCACCAAGGAGATCAAATTCTAGTCAAACCTAAAATGGTATCAGCAAGAAAACAATGTGAAGGAAACTATACCTGGTCTTGCCTTACATTCTCCACTGGTTCTATGGGTATGAGTCAAATCATTGCCTGGTCCTGTTCTGGGAGTGTGGGGGGAAACATAGTTGATTCTAAGGACAAGTATTATCTGAATTTATTCTCTGTTTGATGTAGTTGGACATGCAGTTGAGAATGCAAGATCTCACTTATCAGAATAAGAATGCTTGGTTAATACTGACACTAAGGTGGTCAGCCATGGGAAGCAGGTAAACAGAGACTGATGATTTTTTTCTTTTTTAAAATTTATTATGAATAAAGTCTCATTTTTTAGCCACGTATTCCCTTCTCCAAACTCCCCTCCCCTCCTGCCCCTCCCAGTCACTCCCCCTTCTCTCCATCTCCTTATCTGAGTTATCCCTTTCTTTGAGATTTTAGCTAACCATGTCAGGGTTTTCCCTACTAATGGCTGATTGTGTGGCATAGAAACAGCAGGTTTCTTCTAAAGGCATACATAATTCTCCTTGTTTTATCAAGAAAAATCTAAGCCTCTTAGTTTTACAGAACAACTTCTGCTAAAATATCTTCTTGGTTTCTTTAGTCTGTATATGGAGTCTTCTAACATCCCTAAGTTTTGGTCCACTTGTTTACTTAATTCTTTAAAAGTTTTAATCACCAACTATAGGAGTCAATTTTCCTGTGGTTATTGCCCCACAAAATCTGGCTCCAGCCACAAGTAGAACAAGGACACATAGGTGTGGTGTGGCTGACTTTTCCTATTGCAGCCTGAGGTCCATGTTAAAGTGTGTTTTCCTTTTTCCCCCATTATATAAGTACACCTAGGGGCAGGATGCATACTAGGGAATATAAGATGGGCTATTGTTTTGGAATGTCTCCAAGGAGGCATTTACTTAAACCATTTGCGCATGTACATCAAATGATCTAATGGGCCATAAAGCATTGCCGCTGATGAGAATTTACCTGGGGAGTGGCAGGATGACTTAGAAAATGAACTAGTTAGTAAGCAGCAGAGTAAAAGGAGGGTAAGTCTAAAGTTCTGAACCATGCCAGGCAGGTTCCAGCTCCATGCAGGTTTCCCACTGTAATTCTTTCCTGTTCAACCCCAAGATCTCACACTAAAAACATTGTTAAAAAACTAAAGTCCCACAGTCAAATTTAAACACATTAAAATTTCAGTCTCTTTAAAATATCCAATCTCTGTTTAAAATCTAAAGTCTCTTTTAAATTTTCAAAGTCTTTCAGCCGTAGTCTTCTGTAAAAATCAAAATTAAATGCTTTCAGAACTGGAGAGATGGCTAAGCAGGTAAGAGCGCTGGTTGCTCTTGCAGAAGACCCAGGATCAATTCCTGGCACCCACATGGCAGCTCACAACCATCTGTAACTCTAGTTCCAGGGCACCCAATGCCCTCTTCTGGCGTCTGTTGTCACTTCCTGCACAAGGGACACAGACAAACATGCAAACAGAATACTCATACACATAAAAAAAATCAATTCAAGAATTCAAGAGGGGAAAATCAGGGCCCAGTCACAATCTGAACCAAGCAAAACCAAACTCCAACAGTACAAATAACTCAATGTCCAATTATCTGGGATTTGATCATGATCATCTGGGATCCTCCAAGAAAGTGGGTTCACTTCTCCAGCTCTCCCTCCTACAGCACATACAGCTTGTCTTGCAGGCTCTTGCTGGCTCCAGTCCACTGCTGCTGCTGTTCTTGGTGCTCATCCCATGGTACTGGCATCTCCAAAATGCTGGGGTCTTCTGATGCAACTGGGCTTCATTTTTACCAATAGCCTCTCATAGACTCTATGGTGCCAAGTACATCTTCACTCCTGGGCCTTCAACTGCCACAGACTGCACCTTCACCAGTGACCTCTCCTGGCTTCTTATCATGCCAAACCTTAGATTGCCAAATCTCCCTCATACTTTCAAAATCAGTATAACCTGGGTGACTTTTATGCATTACCAAATTTGGCTGCCAGTGTGAGGAACAATCTCAATGACCTTGGTCACCTCTGGAGCACAGGTTCTATAAGCTGACTCTCCAAAAACAGTCCAGAAGATTTCACCTTAATGGTACTTCTCTCTCTCTTCTCTCTCTCTTCTCTGTCTCTCTGTCTCTGTCTCTCTCTCTCTCTCTCTCTCTCTCTCTCTCTCTCTCTTCTCTTCTCTTCTCTTCTCTTCTCTTTCCTTGAGACAAGGGTTCTCTGTATAACATCCCTGGCTGTCCTAGAACTCTTTGTGAGAGTGAGATCAGGCTGGCCTTGAATTCACAGAGAACCACCAGCCTCTGCCTTCCAAGTACTGGGATTAAAGGTGTGTGCCACCATGCCCAGCAATGCTGATCTATTCTTAATCATTGCTAAATTCTCAGCTACAGCCAATCAGCATTAAGCATCCCAGCAAGGCAAAAGTTTCACTTTAGTAGTTGTGATATCTTATTAATCACAACTGATTCTTCAGCTCCAGCTGACCAAGCTAACAGTCTTAAGTCAAAATAGCAAATGGCCCTGATAATTTTTAAACTTTCCTCTGAAACTTCCCAAGCTGGAAATTCATCTTCTGCACTGCTCTCAACTTTCTTATCTTCCAAGATTTCACAGACCGTCCCAACGAACACTCAACATTCAGTGACTTTTCTAGTCTGAAGTTCCAAAGTCCTTTCATAAACCTCTCCCAAACATAGTCAGGCCTGTCACAAAAACACCCCACTCCTGGTACCAACTTGTTTTAGTTATGATTACTATTGCTGTGATAAAACACCATGACAAAGAAAGCAAGTTGGAGAGGGAAAAGCATACTCAGCTTATACTTCCATATAATGTGTTCATCATCAGTGCAGTCAGGACAGGACTCAAACAAGACAGAAACATAAAGGCAGGAGCTGATGCAGAAGTGATGGAAGGCTGCTGTTTAATGACCCACCCACATGGCTTGCTCAGCCTGCTTTCTTATAGAACAATACCAACAGCCCTGGGATGACCTCACTCACAGTGGTCTTGGTCCTCTCCTATCAATATCTAATTAAGAAAATGCCTTAATTTCTTTATCAGAACAGCCAGATCTTATGAAGGCATTTTCTCAGTTGAGGTTCCCTTCTTTCAGATAACTCTAGTTTATCAAATTGACATAAGACCAGCCACACAGTCACCCTCAGTGACCTTCTTTAATTGGGAGTGATGAATTCTGGGGATTAGATGAGCCTACTTGCAGAGCAGTTGGGGTGGTGAGAATAACTGGGTAGGAATGCTTCCAGGCAAGTTCCAGAGCAGGTATCCTCTTTATCCAAATTAAATCTCCTGCCTGGAATCTGGTGGGTGTGTTTTGAGGAAAGAGATAGCAGGATTTCTTTCAGAGTCTGGTGAATAACCTGGCAAGCTTTCTGAAAAGCCTTCAAGGTTTTTTGGAAGGGAATAATTAGAAATTTCTGTCTGGGGCGAGTGAGAGGTAGTCTCCCGTTTAAAAAAAAAACAAAAAAAAACCAAAAAACAAAAAAACTTCAAAGACGGTAAGCCCCTCTTAATAAAGAATACATTAAGCCCTAAGCAGGACAAAGCAGGAGGAAGGATAGTCCTTTTTTCTCCATTTTCCAGGACCAATTTGGTCAAAGTCTTCTTAAGGGTTCTATTCATCCTTTCTATCTTAACTGAACTCAATGATCTGTACAATGTAGTGACACAATGTGAGTTTCAATTAATATTTAATACCTTTGTCAGAGTTTGAGTCACTTTAACTATTAAAGTTGGGCTGTTGTCTGACCCCAAAACTAAGGGAAGTCCAAACCTCAAAATTATCTCCTGAAGAAGTTTCTTAGTAACTATTGGAGCAGTCTCTGTTCAGGTGGGGTAGGCTTCCACCCATCCTGAGAAGATATCTACAAACATCAGCAAATATTTATAGCAAAAATCAGTAGGCCTAATCTCATTAAGGCCCATTTCCTCAAGCCCAGGTCCTGATGGAAGCCTCTTCCCCACTTTGGAGTTGACCCCAGCACAGGTAGCACATCTGAAACTGATGTCTTTAACTAGGCTTTCCATAGTTGGGACATAATATCCAAGTCTGTGGAGTTTAGCTTTTTTTTCATGGCCCCAGGTGGATGGCTTGGTGGAGATCTGTAGCCAGTTGCCTTCCCAGATGCCTGGGAAGAATGGAGTTGCCATCCAGAAGCATCCACAGTCCTTGTGTATCGAGCTTTTCTTTTGCCCAGTCAATTTACCTTGGAATATACTTTAGGTAGTCTGGTAAGCTGGGCTCTAGCACGATTACCAAAACTTGGAGAGGCCCCACTGTTTCTATTTTTATTTCCAGGGCCATTTCCTGGGTGACTAAGACAGACACTTTGCTGTCTCTGGTTTCTGGAGAATGATCTTTTTGGTGTCCTTTGCAATGAGCAATGGCCCCCTCTTTTGTAACCTGATAGCTTCCAATAGGGTTAAGATTTCTTTATCTTTTATTTATTTTTCTGTTGAGGTTATCAAACTTCTTTCCATGTATAGAGGAAGCTGTATGAGCATAGGTCATAGCTAAAGCATATCAATTGTTGATGTACATGGTGATAGCCTTATCTTCCCCCAAGTGGAGTGCTTGAGTCAAAGTGAAAAACTCAGCTCACTGAGCTGAGGTTCCCATACTGAAAGATTGTGCCCAGGTATTATTATATTGAGTCATTGCTCCTACCCTTGCATATCTGATCCAGTCTTGGACAAAACTGCTCTAGTCTGGTGTTGCCAATGGGACATCAGTCAGGTCAAGCATGGTAGATTGAATTGGGTCACTCCAAGACAGTCATGCAGGAGTTTCACATGGTCTACATCCAGCAGGAGACTGGCAGAGTTCATGGTTGGCATCTTGTGGAAGCAAAGGATTGATCCAGAAATAAGGCTTGGTATTGGGTCACCTGGGCAGTAGCTACCCAGCTTTCAGGTACTGCCCTCAAGAGGACCTCAACAGAGTGTCTTTCAGAAACCATTCTAGCCCTAAAGTTAACTTGTCAGTTTTATTGCCATCAGGGTTATGTCATCTATGTCCCTTATCCATGGCTGTTATCCAGCTGTAACTGAATCAAGTCTCTTGAACAGAAATGCTACCAGTTTTTTTCCCAGTTGCTAGCAGGGGAGCTTGGCTATCTTAGCAAATCCCATTGTCCATAGTCAACAATATCCTGTCCATAGTCAATAATATCCAACCACCCCCAGGAATTCCTGTACTTGTTTGTTTGATGTGGGAGCAAGGATTTGCAGGATTGTTGAAATGCTATCATGGAAACCTTTCTGTAGGGTATAGCCTGAGTATGTGACTTGAGAGACACACAACTGAGCCTTTTGGGCTGGGATCTGTATTCTAGGGATGGGAGGTATTCTAAAAGGCCTTCCATTGCTTGTTTATATTCCTCCTTAGTGAACAAAGCTATGAAAAAGTCATCTACATACTGGAGTAGAGTGCTTTGTGAATAGTTTTGTCTAAACCCCAACAGAACTACACTCGGGGTTTCATCCAACAATGTTGGTGAGTTTTTGAACCTTTGTGGCAACTGAGTTCATGTTAGTTGACCAGTATACCACCATCTAGGTTGGTTCATTCAAAGGCAAATATGAGTTGGTTGATGGCAGCAGTGGGCCGTAGCAGTTGATAGTTTACGGAGAGGAGGCAAGGAGTAGGTGAAGGAAGAATTAAGCCAATGTATGGTGGCAGTGAGAATCATACAGTGTGATTAACGGAGCACTTCCTTATTTATACAGAATTCAGTAAGCAGGAATATATTTATGTTGGTCCAGAAAACAGAGCATATCATTTTTGCTTCTGTAAATGTGTTTCACTTTTTCTTTTGCACATTGGGGTCATAGGTTTAGTCATCGTTGATGAACCATGACAGAACAGTTACCTACTATATTTTCCCTCATTTATTCACCACTGATAAACAGTTATTTTATAATAATTTTTATCCATCAACCCTATAACCCAATTTTTAATCTAGAGGCATATGACAGCCTGTTCTCAGGCTGACAGCTCTGGTGACTTCAAGGACACTAGACAGAAAGAAAAATCTCCAAGCCATCCCAGGCAGATTGCCATATTCCATATTATTAACTCTTAATGCTCCAAGTGCCCAAGAAAAATCCTCAGGCCAAAGCTGCTGCAGCCATTATTCAAATTTTGATGTAATACAATGTTTGCATTGAATATATTTATAGGTCTACTCCAGGTATTCTTTTTTCCTTGATCATAAGACACCTGCCCAAGTGGCTCTCCATGAGGTAACTTTACTAAGAAAAGGAAGTCCTAACACCTCATTCTTTTATCATCTTTCTGCACCATTCTTTATCAATGTAAGTCTCTGTGTAGAGCAGAGGTAACCCAGCTAATCTAACTCTGTTACTGTATATGCTATGTAATCACCTGAGTGTACAGCGGGAAGAGGTTTGCGATCTGATCTGTGGTCAACTCCTCTAGCCCACCCAATCTTGTTGACCTTTTTGAGTTTACTTTGTTTTGATTATCTTGTTCTTGAGTAAGTGCAGAGGCAGATGTTCTAAGAATATCTTAGAGCCTCTTAAAGAGACCTCTGGTGTCTTTATGTATGTCACAATTTCCAAGGTGTAAGGAAGACCTTGAAGTAGGTAAGAATATCTCCCTAAAAGTGGAAAAGTCGTATATGCTCAGGACTTTCTTTGGGGGAGCTTAGAAGTAGTACTTCTGGGAGAATGCATAAAAGAAACTTCCCTTCAATCCAATATCCCTAATTTGTGCAAATATTAAAAGACTCCATGTGTACAAGCATGTAACACATGGAGATCAAAACCCAAAGTGACACAGTGGCCATCATGTGGCTCAGTTTTGCTGGATCTTTGTCAAGCACCTGTGCTGGCTTTATGAGTTTTGCTGTTTCCATCAGATACTGAGGCCAGCAGCAGACAGAAGAAAATATACTTTATATGCAAGACTGTATAGACCTTCCTTTGCGGGAGACAACTGTTTCAGAGGGTATAAAGGTTTGCAGTGTGTGTGGAGAGGGGTTAGGGTTTGCATCCATTTGTTGGCCTCCCTTAAGTCCTGTACTGGTCAGAGGTCTGGAGTGCTAGGCTTCAAGACAGGAAACTAAAGAGAAGGGAGTGCCAGGGACAAGAATTCCTGCCTCCCTCAATCAACTGGTGTATTTGATGATCCCCTTCTTGTCCTCCCAGCCCAGGGGTGTTTTTGACCTGTACTGATGCTACAGAAATTATTAACTAAACTCTGATGGGTGGCCAGTGTGCTACTCAGCCTGGTGGGTTCCCCTTGAGGTGAGCATCGGGGAATCTTGCTTTGAGGTCCTGCAGGTAGCCTGAGGGTAGCTTTCTTTCCTTTTGGCTGAATCCTCATTTAAGAGGTACTCCTTGAACAGAGAATAGGTGCCCAGAATACTGGAGAGGCTTGGCCTGAGTCCAGAGTTAGACTAGCCAAGTTCTCCCCAAATAAGAAGATGGCTCTGAGTTTCTGTAATAAGTCTCTTCTTATCAATGGGTTCTGTAGCAGCATAATCAGAAAAGAGTGAGTCACAATATCTGGTCCCTAGGTCTATGATTCAGGAGGTTGTCTACAAAAAGTAGGGCCACTTGGCCTATCTCCCTAGACTGCCGTCTTCATGGAGGAGAGGTGTCTAAGGAGCTCTGTCCAGACAAGAGTGTGCTGCCCCAGTGTCTATTAGAAAGTTAATGGGTTTGCCCCACAGTTCCTGCTGTCACTCTGGGGTCCTTGGCAGTTAAGTCACACGGAGTTCTGGCCCCCATCAGCCTTTAGGTAGCTGTGGCCTCTTCTCTTTTTCTTTTCTGCTGGAATATTCATTCTTTTCATGGCCCTTCTGCTTACGACAGCTCATTGGTTCTTTCCCAGATGCTTTCTTTTCTTTTCTCCTGGTCTACATCTCTGCTTCCCTCACCTGTCTGGTTCCCTAATGGTGGTGATTCTGCCCAGAAGAGTTTTTCCCCATGAGCTGAACCATAGCTGTGGTAAACTGGGAGAAATTTCCAAATGTTGGGAGCTATTCATCCCTTCAAATCTCTCTAATTTCCAGAATTTTCTTCTTAGGTTTGGGCTGACTGCATAAAAAAGACAATATTAGTGACTCTCTAGAGTTTTTTTTTTTTTTTTTTTTTTTTTTTTTTTTTTTTTTTTTTTTTTTTTTTTTTTTTTTTTTTTTTTTTTTTTTTTTTTTTTTTTTTTTTTTTTTTTTTTTTTTTTTTTTTTTTTTTTTTTGCTGGGGCATCTGGGTCTATGGGGGTAAATACCCAATGTGCTTCTCAGAGCCTCTTTAGAAACCAAACAGGTGACTCCTCAGGTCCTTGAAACCTGATTTATCTTGGATAAGTTGGTAGATTTTCTGGTTACCATTTTTAATCTTCTAAGTAATATTTGGTGAAAATGTTCAAACCTCCCTTACCTTCATTGCTATTTGCATTACAATTAGGTCAGATGAAGAGAAAGGTTCTCTCTGTCTAGGCCTCTGCATTGAATTGGCTTGAATTGAGTCTTGCTCCTCAGCTTTAACCGGGCTGCCAGGAGCTGCTGACAACCATTTCACGTTGACTAGCTTATATAGGAAACTGTCTCCAACAGGCTGATGGAGGCCTGTGGTTTCTCTGAAAAGAAAGGGATTGGGGTCTTCTAATTATATAAATCTTTGATAGAGGAGACATATATTACAAAAGGGGTCAGGGGACCTCCTTCCTCTCCCTCATCTTCCTCTTGTGTAACAGGGTCCCAGGGCTTCCATCAACAATAGTCCTGCAGCCTCAGACAAAGCCTGTCTGACATCCCCATAGACAAAGCCACTCTTTGTGTATTGGTGATAGAAGGGAGCATCTTTCCGGACTCTCCTCTAAGGAGAACCGTTTTCTTTAGACCTCTCGAATTTCCCATTGGTCCAATTGGCTCACAAGGAGAAGGAAGAGTATCTATCTTTTTAAATAGAGCAGGAAAAACCTGTGACACTTTCAGCTTCTCAGCGTTACTGCCTGACCAACAGGACCCTGACTCCCAAGCAAAAGGCTCCTGTTTCCAACCAAGGGGGTAAATGAAGGGAAGGATAAGGGCTGTAGATGATTGACATAAGGAAATTGCTTGGGCAAACCAGGAAAGCTGGTCACAACATTCCAGACTACCCTGACTGCTGGGAATCTAACGATTCCTTGGGCAACCACTCAAGTTCACAAAGAGTGCAGAGTATTCCTGTGGATAAATGAATACTATAATAGTTCCCATACAAGAAGCCCTTCCAAGAGTTTTTAACATAATGCTTAGAGGGGTCTTTGGGCAGCTTCCATTTCCTCCCATCACAAGAGCAAGTGACAGACTGACTTAAAGAGATGGAGACAAACTATGCTGACACGACACAAATAATAATAGCAATTAGATAAATTAGGACAAATCCAATGGACTGGGGGTTCTGGTGGCATCTATACAGACCCTCGACACAGGATCTATAGTTACATGCAATCTCCCTTCGTACATCCTAATCAAGTGGCACCTTCCACAGGCTAAATTTACCTCTAGAGGTATTAAAATCAGATGACTTTCAGTTTGGCTTTTGGGGTGGCACTACCAGTACCTCCAGAGTGCTCAGCAATGACTAGTAAAGAGAGGATTTTCCCAGGGACCTGGAATGTCTTGGGATGTGCAAGATCTACTAGTCTTCTCCAGCTCAAGCATTTTCCTCCCTCTGGGGTTACCAAAGCCTCTAAGTGTCAGAGCCCAATCTCTTGAGGATCTCACTGAGGCCTCTAAAGTGTTACAGGGAGCCCACCAGAGAAGCACTCATAGTGTGTAGCCAATTGAAATATTCCAGCCAGCTAGAATACACTGGTGTATTCAGCACCAGATGTAGAGCTGAGCATTTGAGTATGAGGGTTTTAAAAGGAAAAAAAAAATAACCCTGTTATCTCACTGGGTAGCCACAGTGGGAGGTTTTGTGCAAGTAAGCAGTTTGACAGAAGCTACGATAAGTTGTTAGCTGGGAGGGGGTGTTTGCACAAGCAGGTAGTTTAACAGAGGCCAAGATAGATTAGCTGGGTATACTGACCTCAGGTTCCTAGAACAGAGTTAGATAATTTTCTACATTTTCTATCAAAGGACTCAAATTCTAGTCAAACCTAAAAATGACTTCAGCAGGAAAACAAGATGGAGGAACCCCTTCACTGCCTTGCCCTGCCACAGCACACAACCATAGAAAACAAAAGTGTCAGGGCACCAAGTATATCAGACATACCTAGTGTCCTATTAAAAATAGCTGCAGGCCATGGAGAAGCAGACAACTGTATGTTAAGTCATTAGGGCAAAACTCAACAGTATGTGCCACCAATAACAAATAATGCTCACACTGCCCCCGGAAAGGGCCATTTTATACATAAACATGTGTCAAATGCCATAGTCCAAGTCCTGGGTAGTACTGGTGTGTGTGTTAGAAAGAGCACTGGACTGGGAATCAAAAGACCTGGGTTCTAAAACTGGTTCTGCCACTAGCTGTGAGATGTGGGTCAGCGACTTACTGTCTTTGGGCTAATGACACTGCTTATAGGTTAAAGAGTCTTGGCTTACACCATCTCATTGCTTCCTTCCAGCATGAAAATTTTAAACCACTATGATTTATTTCCTTGGCAACCTGTAAGCCAGTCATATAAATAGCACCCCACTGGTCTCGTGTCTCTGACTGTGAGCTATTAAAGTTATTAAAGTAAAATTAAAAACTGGAGAGGACCAGCTGTGCATTATGGGTGCTTTTTAAATATCAAAAGCCTTTCTTATGGGATGGGAATATGGAGGATGTCAATACAACCATTTAAAATATCCATGTAATTATTTCCCTAGTAGCTAATGTAAGACACTACAGTATAGGGTGGGTAAAGACCCAGCCACACATGTAAAGAACTTATTCAAACTTCAATATCATCCAATCTAATACAGGGGGAAGTAAGGGGCAGGGACATGCTTAGATGTGGTTACAGCTTGCCTTTCAAATACCAGCCTTCTGGAACTCCAAATGAACATTAGAGTTTTGTTTTTTTTTTTTTTTTGTGGGGGGGAGGGATTGACCATCGCAACTGAATTTGAACATATGTATGACCTTATCATTTGGCAAGTTCGCTCCTGGGTGTATTCCCACCAGAAACAAAATAGCATTTGTAATAATGTTCACAGACATATGCCCGAGTGTGAGTCAATTATGTGCATATCAGGGATAGAAATGAATGAAAAGCATTCCAAAAAACTCCACAGCTGATCATTATAAACTGGTGCTGAATGATAGTGTCTACACCCAAGCCAGGGGTGCTGCTTAAGTCTCAAACCAAGACAGAATACAATTTTTATAAGTGCTGAGTGACAACTATTCTGCTGAGGGCAGGGTGGGTATGGTGAAGGGTAAGAGGCTCCTCGGGGCTCACTGGTGTTCTGTCTCTTGAAGTGGATGAGGAATCATAATTTTCAGTCACGATTTTTCAGTCACACCTGGGACTAGTTTTCTCTTGTGCAGCAATGCATGTAGTCTGCAATAAGTGTCACGTTTCAAGTTACTTTTAGAATTGTTATCTATGAGAAGGAGGGGGGCACAGAAAAGGGGGGAGAGACAGAATTTAGGTTTCTGAGGCCGGGGAGATGTGGAGAGACATAAAGGTCCTTGATCTCAAACCTAATAATCTAAGTTTAATCCCCAAGATGCACACGGTGTAAGGAGAGAAGCTACTCCTGTGAACTGTCCACACACACACACACACACACACACTGTTAAAAGTGTATGTGGAGGGAGCAGGACTAGAGAGATGGCTCAGTGGTTAAGAGCACTTGCTAACTTGGACTATTAACTTGAGTTTGTACAAATTTGGGTTAGAGAGCCCACGTTTGGCTCCTAGCATCCATGGCAGCTGGATCGTATCTTTAGTACCAAGAGGTCTGATGGCCTCTTCTGACTTCTCAAGTATCCAAACAACATGGCATACAGATCCATAGACACATCCATATGCAGAAATAAGTAAAAATGAAAATGAGGTTCAATTTTTTTTAATATACTCTTTTTCCTTTGGATACTGGTGATGGAAATCAAACCTTGTACATGCTGGGCCAGTGCTCTATGATGCACTGCCCTCAGCCTTAAAGGTACCTTATATGTTTAAAGAAAAAAAGTACCACTTACTGGGTTTTGGCATAGTAAATAAGAATAACTGCATTTCAAAACACATTTTCCTTTTCAAGTGTGCGTCTGTGGAATGCCAAAGTTACAATGTATGCTTCAGCTGGAGCAGGTATGAGACAGTAGCAGAGATAAGAATCCAGGCGTCCTCTCTTAATTGAGGCATTTGAAAGATTTGCAAAATAATTAAAAGTGACCTGGTATTCCCTCCCTCTTTCTGACCAGGGAACACTAGGCAACCTTTTGGTTGTTCACTGAGAATCTATGGGGGTGGGGTTGCTGCTCACTTATGGAGGACAAGGCCAGTGAGGTGGTCCTGAACTCCTGGGGGCCTCCTTTGTCAAAAATTCAGCCCTCCATAGATGGAAGTCCTGATATAAAATGATAGCTCCCCCATGTTCTTTCCACTCAGTGTTTCAAATATATATGAGAATGTAACAGGATTATCTTTAAATAAGTTCATAGTTTTAAAGTTTTTCACCATTTGAACTTGTGATAGCATCAGGGTGTATATTACACATAAACAAAAGCTCTTGGAAGTTCTCAATAGTGTTTTAAGACTTGCAGGGATTCCAAGACCAAAGCTCAAGAAGTTCTTCAAACTTATGGAGACTATAGAATACATGATGACTTCTAATGAGTAGCTTTATGTACCAGTCAGGCAAAAAAAAAGGAAATGTTCACAAAAGATATGACAATGACATGTGGGGGAAGTGTCTAGAGTATAATAAGGTTGGAACCAAAGGCAAAAGACACCAGTCAAAATGAAAGACACATCCAGCAAGAAAATTCACTTGAGATTCCCAAGAGAACTACTATCTAGAAGGGACAAGGAACACAATGAACAATTTCATTAGAACATGAGTGGAAAGAATAGAAACACATACATGTGAAATGAAAAATCTAGACATGCCAGCTTAAAGGAACAGGCAGAGGAGTCGAGAAAGACCTCCAGGCCAGATGTGCCCCCAGAGCTGAGTCTTGAAGGATGAGTAGGGATTTGGTCACTTGAGAAACAGTGAGGCATTTCAGGAGGTGGAGAGGTATGAAATCCTATGGTGTGTCTGGAGAAAATGGAAACCAGGCTGTTACAGCTGAGGAGGCTCCATTGAAAGCCAGGTATCATCTATTTTGGTGCGTGGCAGACATTTGCTCCTGATTCAAGTCCCTGGAAGCTAAGTTCCCAATAACCCTGACACAGGGTCCCTACCCAAAAAATGTACAGCCTTGACTATCTATTTGTTATAAGGGCTTTTTTCTCTTTTCTTTGCTTCTGTAACATGCTTATGCAGATAGATACCCAGAGGTTGTTTCGCGTTGTCTTAACCAGAACCAAACAGAGCAGGTTTTGCTTTCTTGCATAGATATAGAAGGTCATCGTGGAGTTTTCCTCTTTAAAGGTCCTTCTCCATACCCCTCCTTTGGGGCAAACTCAGGTTTGGCTTGGAGGTTTTCCATTCTGCTGGTAAGCAATAATTCTTATGCTTATAACTGGATTGAGTCTATGAGACAATCTCCAGTTAAAGCAAGTTTTTTGTTTGTTTTTTTAATAAAAAAAATACGAACTCTTAGCTAATGAAATTTTTTCTGTCTTTAGAAGCAGCTAGGGTGACTCCTGCCTGGTGCAACAGGAAGATGTCCCCGCTCTTCTGCTTCTAGGCTTCCTTGTCTTTACACTAACACATTCTCTGACTCAAAGGCAGCCAGGTGGTCTAGGTGGTGAGGACTAAAGGGTCTGAAAGTTCCTTCAGGACAGAGAAGGAGGAGAACACCCTGTTCCCACTCTTGTGTGTGAAGCCAGCAGGACTGGATATTCACTGGATAAGTGTCTTTTAGGTCTCCTCTCAGGCGGCATTGTGGTTCCCATTTCAGGGACGTGGCCAAGATGGGTGAATGTTCATTTCAAAGCATCATCGAGCCCTTTCTGAAGCACCTGAGAAGGTGTGAGGGGTGGTGAGGGGAAAGAAGCATTAAGCCAAATCAAAGAGGGGAAGAGGACAGGGGCATTTTCTGATGTAGTCAGCCCTGCATATCCTCACTGAGAGACTTCATGAAAGGCTGAGCCAACCTCAGACATCTATCTGTCCTTTGCCCAGGGCCCCAGGAGAGCCTGCCCCTTGGATTAGGCATTGGACAAGTGGTAGAGGCCATGTGGCCAGAAGTCTTTGGGAATCCCTTGAATTCAGAACCTGTTAGTAGGAGAGAGACAGCAAGATATAGGCAGGGTCTGGTGGGTGAGGTGACAAGGAGTCTCCCATCAGTCTGTTGGCCAAGATCATGCTACAAACAGAAGAGAAGCAGGAGATCCCAGGAGCAGATAGAGCTGAGGATCTCTCAGCAGCCTGGGCCAGCAGTAAGAAAGTGAGGATAACTAAGGAGAAGTGGGAAGCTGGCCTGGTCTGGTCTGAGGAGAAAAAGGTCTTGAGGACAAATAATGCTTGGGCACTGTGCTGTATCACTCTGGCCAACAAACCCGGGTCCTGGTGCACCTACAGAATTTATCTACAGCTGTGGGTCTAAGCACAGGAGGGCAGTGCCAGAGAAGGCAAGCATGGTTGAGAAAATAGGCCACACATCCCTGGAAATCACAGACTTCCCTTTCTTTTACGAGCTGTCCAAGATGTGAGCAGGAAACTTAATGGGACAGACTCACTGTAACTGCATCTAATTCAGATAAAACCATATCGGCATCCCCATCATTAGGGCCACAAGATAGGGGTGTCACAGGAGATTGCCCACACCTGACCCCAGTAAATACCTTTGAATAGATATAGGACCCCTGAATCTGGGACCAATAGGTTTGGTGCTCTTTACAGAAGACAATGTCAGAAATGAAAGTTTTCCATCAAACAGCTTTGGTCACTTGGATCCTTCCCAGCAGCTGCTCACTCACCCTGGTTACTGTAAGATGGCAGTCTGGGTACCACAGCCATTTGAATAATTGCAGTTTTTGCCAAAGGAATGACCAGGTGCCAGGCACTGTTGTTCTAATCCTTACAAAGAGTAATCTGTCAAATTAGCAGTACTTTGTACGGTGTTACAATAAACAGGTGTTGGATATCTCAATAAACCAAAAAGTTATAGTCTCAACTCAGCCCTCCCAAAAAGGCAGTAACAGAACCCCAGGCCACCCCTTCCTTATCTGGTGTGGTATGCACCTCCCTTGCCAGGGCCCAGGATAGTGCTTTTGCCCTAAGCAGTGATGACAGCGAGAAAAGCCTCTGTGTTTATAATCTTAAACCATGTAAAGGCATAGGGAAGGTTACGAACACCTACTGGGGTCTCTGCAAACCACAGTCCCAAATAACCTATTAGGCTGCACTATCTCCCCATCCTAAGAGCCATTTCTGGATACATAGCCTGCCCTCCACCTACATCCAGACCAGTGCTGCCGGTAAACTCTCTCTCCTTTCTGTCTCTGCTTTCTTCCTGACCTGGGGGAAGAAAAAGCCCCTCAAGAAGCCACCTGGAGGAGCATAATCAGGGTAGCTTCAGCCAACTTCACCTCCTTCTGTTGTCCAGGGTTCCTAACCTTGGCAGACTCTTCCACGGACCTGACTTGGTCTCTCATTTGTTTTCACATATCTTGCTGCCTAATACCCTGGGCAGCCTCTCCTGGGATGCTCACCCAGTTCTTTGGGTGGAATTTGGGCATCCAAGCCTAGCCTTAATGCTACCCTTTCCCTCTTAGAGATGACATATGAGACTTCTCCGTATTCCCCTCTGAACCAGACTTCCACTCAGCCGTTCTCCATCCCCAAATCTGCCTACGGGTGATTGAATTGCATTGAATATCTTTTTTCTCCTAGGGTTTTTCCCACAGTAAGGCCAGTTCTGGGGTTGCAAGGGACAAGAGATCCCAAGGCTGTTCCTGGGCCAAGTGTCCCTGATCAATCATCCCCTGAGAGGCTCACAAGGCAAAATAGAACAAAAAGGCAGACGGCAACATCAGAGCAAAGACACACTTATTTACAGGCCCGAGGAGCTGGGGCTAGAAAACTATTCACTGGGCTTCCGGGAGCAGGATATTTCTGAATCTAGGAGGCTGAGATAAAGCTTGATAGCATATCTGATAAGAAAGGAAATTAACCCAAATCCTTGCCTGGAGTCTTGGTAATGAAGAATGAGAGGAAAAGTCACCACCAGTGACCATTTCTATGCATGCATGGTAATAGATGAAGAATTGAAGATGGCTTAGTACAGGGCGTACAGAAAACAGAACAGGCAAGCATGAAAATGAACAGTAGAGGCATCTGAAGCTAAGGAGATGATGGAATTTAAGCTGAAGTCTGACAACCCAAAGACATTTGCCACCTTGGGGGCTAATGCAAGTCCCTGAGGCAGGAATAAAGTTGAGGAGCAGACACCAAGGCTATAGAGGTTGCTAGCTGCTGCGGAGGTGATGCAGTGGTTAACTGGACCCAGGCCTGTGAAGGCAAGAATGAGCAGTCCTGGGGAGGTGTTAACCAAAGCAGGTCCATTTACAAGAAGTTCATGCAGAATGGGGAAGAGGAGAGAGTAAAGACTCTGAGACTGTTGTTGGAGCGCAGGTGGGGAATTTGGATGCTTTTGCCTGGGATGGCAGTAGTGCCCGATGGAGAGGCCATGGCCACTTAGAAACTCCTGAGACCCTCTGGTGGATTGGATGTGAGTTAGATGGGATAAGGAAGTTGGAAGCTGAGGATGAAAACTCCCAGGGACACTGGGTGATGGCAAGACCACTTAGCCAGATAGGGAAGAGCATGGCTGGGGTGAGGCCTTGCTCTTAAAGCTTAAAGCCATAGTGACTTTGAGCAAGAATGGCTCCGTACCCTCTATCATAGGACTCACTCGGCCTCACAGGAATGGAGTTTTTAGCTGTACTTGGAAAGCTTGGGCAGAGCTTACTGGGAATATGGCATGTTCAAGGTCATCAAACAGTGACTTCATCCAGGTATTCACCCATTCATTCATTCCACAAACATACATATGTGCATCCTAGAAGGCTGGTTCACATTTGTCTCAGTCATGCCGTAGAGTCCTTTCTACCAGAATCTACCAGTTCTTTTAACACAGTCTTTTTGGTAGATGCAGGCTCCTCAGTAACTTCCCCAGTAGAAGAAATGTATCCAAAGGGCATGCTAGACCTACTGCGAGTACCCCCTGCCTCTGGCTCACCAGCAGCCTCTGGAAACTCTTGTACTTCCTGTCCTGGGCTGAGTTACTCACATAAGTGTTAGAGGCAGGATAGTGCAATCACTCAGCCAATGACAAGTTGGGGGAGAGCCCAGAGCAGAGCCATTCAGATCAGCCAACAGTCCTGCCTACCTTTGCCCTGCACAGAGTTCTGGCAGCTGCCTTTGCGTCTTTGATTTCCTAGTCTTTCTTTTCCCAGCTTTCCCTTTGAGCCTTTTCTATTAAAAATGAAACAGCCCCCAGTGTCTGCTCTGGACTCTTTGCCCCGTCTTCAGAGCCTCTGATCTCTAAGCATTTCTTTCACGTGGGGATATTCCCATCTATGCTTTTCTTGTGGTTCCGGGTCAGATTATGTACTTGTTTGGGTTTGAGGTTCCCCCCACCATCCCCAGATGCCAAACTGTCTCATTGACTTCCACACTTCCCGTTTTCACTGTTAAGTATGAAGTGCAAACCCCCCTTGAACAGCATTGGATCCAGCCCACAGATCCCGCTCTGGGTATTGTTTGCAACTCCTAGGCTGGGCTTTAGAGACCCCCATCTCAAATCCATTTAGGCAAGTCATGAGATTTCCACAATTACTGGTTTACTCATTTTTTTTTGTTGCTTATTCTGATTTTTAACGTGATTTGGAAGGGGGACAAGCTGTGACAGAGACTTGTATTTTCCAAGCAATTTTATGGTTACTGTAGTTAAAAGAATAAATCTCAAGGCAAGGGATGTACCACTCACTTTGCATAGAGGTTCTGCAAGAAGTTCTAAATGTTCCTCTTGGAACCATCTGCTAAGCTGCAGAGCATTAACTGTGACTGGGAATGTCTTTTCTTCACTCATTCACTCACTCATTCATTCATTCATTCATTCATTCCACAGACAGGTATGGAGCACCCAGACATGGGAAGATGAGAGATGAGACCCACTCAGTGCAGCAATTAAGTTCCTGAAGAACGGACAGGGACAGCCAAGTCTTTCCAGGGCCTGGGACCAGCACAAACCATGAAGTCAGGTTCTTGGGGCAGGGTTGAGGGTTCATCAGCTCCTACAATTTCCTGTTCTCTCAGTTTCCCAGACACACTCTGCCCTGGAGGCCTGCTAATTTTAGAAGCCCTGCAAAGCCCCCTATCTAGCTGGCCTTGGTGGCCCAGGACATTTGCTAGGTGTCCTAGGGAGGCATCTGCTGAGAATCTTTAGGTCACTCAACTTTCATCAAGGTCCATTTGGTTCAAACTAGATGATACAATACAATGGGATAATTTTTCAAAGTATTGCAATACATGAACATTAACAAAACAGTCAGGAGCTCACTACCAGAATCTTGTATAACAAACCTCCTCTTGGTCATATGTGCAAAGTAACTGCTTGGCAAAGGACACCAGTCATTGTTCACAATATCAGTTAAATAATTACCAATAGATAATTGTCATAATATCTTCATTTTGCAACTGCATGGCGTTTGCGGCTTTTGCTATAAGCAAGGCAAGCAATTTGTCTTCCAGATGCAGAAAGATGAGGCTCATAAATGTGGCCTCTTGCTCCAAGTTACATGATTAGACATCACAGGCAGAGACCCTGCTGAATGTAAAAGCAGGTGCTTTCTCTTCACCCTGTGGTGCCCAAGTCCCTTGATCCACAACCACAAATGAGCTTTTTTGGGCACTGATGAGGCCCCTGGTTCCCATGGAAACAACTCCAAAATGAAAGCATCACATTTCACACAGGAGAGCTATCAGATGGAGGAAAGTGAGTCTCCACAGCAGCAGAGTCAGTGTAGAAGGTACAATTTTTTAGTTACTCTCAGGTTAAGGTTGACGCTGTCATTCCCATCCCTGTCTCTCATGCTTCAGTTAAATGGAAACAGTTGTTGCTATAGTTGACTTAGTGACTATTGAAAAGTACAAGTTATAATAGCAGTTGTTGGGAGTGAACTCTGTAACTGACAATGTAACTCTGTAAGCTGATGATGACATTTTATGATAATGAATCAATCTACCAGGAAAGAAGTTGGGATTGTCTAAGGCATCAGAGAAATAGAAAACAATTGGATTATTTCTTTGATTTGCTTTTAAGGGATCACATAATTGACAATACACCTAGGAATGGCTACACCACTTCTCAAGTTTCTGTACTATGTCAGAGAACCTATGAGCCTACTCTTTTGACACCAACCATACCTAGAGGAAGCAAGAAGGCAAGAGGGATCTCTGAAAATAATGTTTTGTAGACACTTGAATTTTGCAAAAAATTAAAATTGTAAACCTTTAAAATTCTACCAATAGTTATCTAAGTTTGGATTTGTCCAAATTAAGATTTAAAAACAGTTTGGCAAGTGGAGCCAGTACATTTTCAGGTAAAAAGAGAGTGTCATTCAAACTTGAAATACAATGTGAAATGCAGTTAGACTCATTTCCAATGTTCTCCTTATCCAAACTGTGCAAAAGCCTGAATACAAATTGCAGCATACATAGTGAGCATTAGAAAGTATAAAGTACATAAAATCAAGTGGTAGATGTGACATTCTTACATCTTCTTGAGAAGTTAATATTTCTACAATATTGCAAATCAATATATAAAACCATAAACATCCAGTAGAATACAGGCAGAGTTCTTGAGCCAAAAACTAATCATAGAAATTAATTTTAAAATAGCATTTAAATTTGTGAAGAAAAGCACTATCATTTTATAAAAAGGGAAGAGAAGATGCTTTAATGCCAGGAAAGCAATTGCTGCATCTCCAAGGGTCAAGAGCAGCCCCATACAAGGCACTATGGAAACTCAGTACTCTGTCCTTATTTCCCCACAAGCCAGCAACTGAAGTCAGTCTGTGACCTGATATTTGGATCAGTGATCTAGAAATTTCTGATCACATGGAAAATCTTTTGCAAACTGAAAAAAGAGTCAGAGACAGTACAGACAGCAAAGAGGACCACCAAGGGTGTGTTCATAGCATGGGCCCAAATGGAGCAGGCTCTGGTGAGGATAGCTCTATGTCCCTGGAGCCCGTTCTTGAGGAAACGCTTCCAAGTCACCATGGTGATCTCTTGGTGAGAAAGCAGATGTGCTCAGTAAAATGCCCATCTAGGGCCAGGTCCTATCTATTCTAAGTTTTTTTTAACACAGAGGGTTAGTAAAACGAGAAGTTTTAATGCCATTTGAGAGCTATAGTGGCTGAATAAACGGTGATTGACAGACAAACACACAAAGCCATTGGCTTTGGTCATTTACACACATGTTTACAGTGGCTGTAGCCCACCATCTGCCTGACAAGAATGTAAGATATCTAAAATCACGGTGTGAGTACCCTCCATAGGGCCTCTTCTCTCATCACAGGGCCTCCCCCCAGAATAGGTACAACTCTCTAGAGTGAAGAGCTGATGAACTAAATAGAGTCAGGGAGCCTACCTCCCACCTACAGCTGTCCAGGAACACCCTACCTGCCCTCTGCTTCATTCTGAAGGCTATACCTTTGGAGATATGATGGAGCTAGATCAAGCTGGACCTGTTTCTCTAATGTCTTCATCCTGAGACCACCCCCACAAGATCTTGCAAGTCCTATCCATATTCAGAAGAGAGAACTTCTATGAAGCAAAAAGACTTCCACAGCCCAATCACCACAGGTGCTAAGCAGGCAATGTCCCACAGATTTTGTTGGACATCTTCTCCTTGTAGCTACCATGTCACTGCAAGCTGATTGCCATCTCCCTCTTCTGCAATTGGAGACACTGACATTAGGGAACAAAGAGAAGGTCTCCAATGTCATACAGTAGATGACAGAGATGTGACTCAAACCTAGTTCTGTCTATTCCCAAATCCTTCATTTAACTTTATTACATTTTTATAATAGATGGGGTGGGGAATGGTATCAATGCCTAGAAACAAACTAAACATGCTGCAGATAAGGAATGACTAAATATACAGTATCAGTATTGTGCTTATTACATGTAGTCATATGCAGGTATTAAAGATAAATAAGCTAAACTTTAAATATATATATATATATATATATATATATATATATATATATATATATATATATATATATATATATATATTGGTCACATCTACTGAGATAAAAACAACTACTATATTTAACCATGCGGGCCAATGATTGGCTTAACTAGTTTGACAAAGAGATTGATGACATGACCAATTCTCTATCAGAATTTAAATTCTATTATCCCATTGGGGATGCCACTCTCAGGCACAGCCCTCACACTCAATATGAGAGGGTTGGGGTCTCCCTTCCTTCCCTCCTCTCTTTTCATTTCTAACTTTTTCTCTTAAGTTTATTGATGCTGGGATGGAAGTATATCCACCAGAGTCTGGAGAAGGGTGGCCTCTGAGTGAGTCCATTCAGGTACAGCCTGAAAGTCCTGGCCTGAGGCTTCAAAGATTCCCTTGATTCAGCTTGCCTCTTGGCCCAGCATTCCTCCATTCTTGGGGTGGTGGTTTCTGTATTTTCTTCTATTTCTTTAAGGCATTTTTTCATATCTTCTTTGAGAGCTTCGATGATTATCATAAAGGAATTTTTGGTGTTGCTTCCTTCTGTTTCCTCTTCATTGCTCAGTTCAGGTCTTGTAGTTGTAGAACCACCACTTTCTTCTGGAGTTTCCTTGTTGTTCTTTACATTATTATGTATATTTTTGCACTGGCATCTGCCCATGGCTTCAGTGGTTCACGATTAGGTGTCTCCTAGTCAGTTGTGGCACGTGGGCTTGTGTGTCTCCTGTCACCTCTGAATAAAAGGTCTGCTCAATCTCTACCTCTGCTCTGGACAGGGGACTGGATTTCAAGTCTTCAATCCTTCTCTGATTGAGAGGAAGGTGGTCGTGCAAAATCCCTCAGCAGCAACTGGGAGGACCCTGGCAGACCGAGTTTATCTCTGTCTGCTACAGAGTGTGTGGGGACAAGCTCCACAGACAGCCCTGGGGTGGTGGTTTCTGAAGGTCATCTGATATCTCCCTTCTTCCTATCCTCCAATGTAGCAACAAACTCCTTATTTGATTTACAAACTGAATGTTTTAGCAATTTTATTTCTCACATTTGCAACTTTGTGCAAATTTTGGGAATTTTCTTGGTGCTATTTCCTCATGTCTTTCAAGACTTGAGGCCATGAGGTAAGATTTATCACCATGTTTTTCTTGTAACTTTTTGAGAAATTCGCTGGAAGGAAGCTGCTTCTGCTTCAATTTCTGGTAATATAGCAGTGTGAGGTAGTCTATCTACACCAGCCTTAGTTGACTAATAAAGACTCTGCCAGGGCTCATGGACACATCACCCTCTGCAGCCAGCATGTGGACAAAATGCATATGTCAAGGCCATGCTGAAATAAGCACTGAGCAGAGTGGCTGAAGCCTTCCATAAAGACAGAGTCCTGGTTGGTTGGAGGGGTTGAGCCTCCAGCTTTGTGGTTAAATGTAATACACTGAAGCTTTTGGTAATCTGTAGGCTCTTTGGGGGTTGGTGAAGAGCATTGTGCAAAACCCCAGGAGCCGTTTTGACAACAAATTTCTTGTATCTGTATTTGCAATGCCCCAGGGAGAAGGCTCTGTTGAATGAACAATGAGGCCTCAAATCTGAAGATATTAATATTGCAAGCACATCTCTTAATTGTGTATACAGTTGGGGAAATGTTGTGAGTTAAGATGTCATCAATGAAGAGACTCACCCACTTTGATCACAGACACTACTTGATGTGTGGCCTAGAGCAGCCACACACTAAGTGTGTGCTTCCTCTTTTAACATCTTTGCCTGGAGGATGACTATTTTAGAAGTGAGCAATTTACCTGGTGATGGAGAGAATAGCAGCCGAGGCTGAAGACCCCTGTACCAGCTTTCTATTGAACTCATGCAATGCTTCTTGAAGGTGCTAGAACTCCCACTGACCTCCATGGAAGGCTCTTCCATATCTAGTCAAGTGGCTTGTAAGCAGTTGTAGAAAACAATGAATGTACTTGATTAATGGAGTTTGAGAAAGCTGAAAATTGTCCTCTCACCTGATCAATATGGGGAGCTTTTCCCCATATCCTCCCCAGTTTCTTCATAGCCCAGAATGGAATAAATGGGATCTTCATAGTTTATGACTCCATTTTAACCTAATATACTCAAAATAGGCCCTGAAGGTTAGCATTTGTGTTTCTGGACGTGGTCTTTACAGTGTGCAACGTCAATGTCACAGGTCTTTGTCCAGGGGCTAACTCAGTAGCCAGCATATTCAGACAGTGATTCTGATGGCTGATGCCTTACCACAGAGATTGCATCCTTGCTTCCTTTGACTCACGCCTGTGAAGAACTGGCAGAAGTCATCAGAGCAGGCAACTGAACCTATGTCAATTGGCGTATTTTAGGTTTGGTGGTTATGGAAGACTCCACTGGAGACTGTGCTTTGAGATACACTTTTTTAGAGTGTAATATTGTCTCTGAGGGGACCTGGCCTATACATGAGGTCAAATGTGGCAACTCAAACCTGGCTATGAGCATACACACGTGATATAATATATGTGTGGTATAAATGATGCATATTCAGACACGCTGACATCCTGAGAGACAGCTATCTTCTTTGTCAGAAGGAGGCAGGGACACTGCATGCTTATAAATGGACTTTGTTTGAAAATCAGACTGAAAGCATTTTTCTTGATATTCTTCCATAAGCTAGAATTTATGCATATGAATCTAGAACTATGCTCTGTGGGTAAATAGTGAAAAAGAAATGCCAAAGTAAATGTGTGTTGCATTATTATTCCATTTTTCTTCTGAGAAAAGTCCTGCCTCTATGAATCTGTTTATAGATGCATAGGCCATGTATATAAGCCAGTGGTATGAACACAATTTAGGTACCTCTGAGGGTGGAGTGAAGAAGGAGAGGTGCACATGCTGGCATAAGATGCAAAATGGACCCCCTTGGTATGTACTTTGGATACACACTAAGAAGTTAATATTTGCAGAATTGAGACAAATTATGTTCATACTATCCTCCGGGGCTCACTACCACCTAGGGAGGCTTTTTAATAAAGGGGAGGAATGTGGGGTCCATGACTCCAAGGTTTTAAGAGTGGAGGCCACCAATGGAGAGGAAAAGCCAACTCACCTGCTCAATCCATATCTCCTGTCACCTAGGCCTTACTCCATTGGCTGAAAAAGTATTTTCACCTTGTTGAACTGATTTTAGTGTTTCTAGGCAGCCCAATTATGTTATCAAGCCCTGAGCACAATTATGGCTAGATGTACACAGCTGAGATTTTTCTATGTAAACAGGAGAAGCTGAGCAGGGCCGGCCGGCCGCATTACTGGTTCCTCTTAGATGTTTCTCTTACAGATAAAGGCTTTGGTCTATTAACAAAGACCCTACACTCTGACAATAGTGGCTTCCAGGGCTGCAGTGGCTAAAACAGGAGGGGCTTCCTACAAGCTAGGCCCCTGGCTTACTCAGGGCCTCTGGTGGTAAAGGAGAACTCTTGCTCTTCAAAGACCTGAACATGAAACTTCCCCCAGAGTTCCATAGTAACCATAGGAAGGTGTGTTCAGAGCAAATGCCTCTCAAAGGCAAATGTGCTGAAGGAGGCTGTGATGAAAGGCAGTTTCTCCCAACTCTGAGCTGAACTTAACGCATAATTGGGTCTTAATGGTCTTCGAACAAATAATTAGGACTATCAGGCAAGGCACTTTGTAGAGCTGATAAAATAGGTCCCATGTACCTTTCATTCAAAATCACAAGGTGCTGAAGGTCAAGGCCTACACCCACCACATCAACATGGACTTTCCATGAAATCACAGCAGCTCCCTCGTGCCCCAAACCATCCCTACTAGAATTCTAGAGCAAAGGATGAGATCTCGGTTATGTGGTCACAGTTTCCTTAATGACCCAGGAATCATCTGGTGCATGTTCTTCGATACCTTAAGGATGAAACAGAACAAGAGAAGCACAACCCTGCCCTTGACCAGGGGTTAACTCCACATGCTCACCCACAGCAGACCTCAGAGGCTCTCAAACCCAGATAAAACGCCAGCCTTTGCCTTAACAAGGAAAAGAATTTCAGAAAGAGCCAGTGTAAAACAAAATTTAGATTTATTTTTAAAAAGAAAACAAAATCTTTTTGTGTTTTGCTGTACTTTTGTTTTATTTTATCAGATGCTAAGCATGAGAATTAAGAGACAGAAAGGAGTTCCAGAGAAAATAAGATTTACCTGCCAGCATGGGTGTGGCCTCCCTAATAAGAATCCTACTTCATTGTCTTTTGACATATAGGCTAAGGGGATTTTTAAAAGTTATTGTCAGCAAAGAGTTGCTAGAAAATTTAAACGAGATCCCAAGGAGTTTCCAGGGGCAGGATGCACCTGAAAGGACTACAGTTGGGATGTCTTCATTGGAAGCAGTTACTCTTCTTTGAGTTCCCAGAAAATATCTGGGAAAGGAGTACAGGAATACTTGAAGGTCATACAGGCTTAACCTTAAGCCTGGGTCATTACTCATTAATGTAAAACATACGTAAAAGGAGTGTTATCTCTGTGCCAGCAGCCTTTACAGGAAATGTTGTCCATTGTGCTGGAATTGTTGATTCTTAGCTAGGGGAACAGACTGAAGGCTCTTTTCCCTTCCCTTGGCCTCATCATTTTTTCTTTCTAGCCTACCTTAATGTGGAACATGTCCTTATATTTTTGGAGCCAGAATATGGCAAGCGTAATCTGCCCCTCGCTCAGACTTGGAGAGAAACCACAAGGACTCAGAAGCGGCATCAAAGAGAACAAGGCATGTGGTACTTCGATGGTTGTTGACACCTTAGTGATTACAAAATAACCCCTTCCCTGAAGAAACAGGCAACTGGGGTCTCATGGTGCTGATTTGATACAGGAAAGGATCAAACACAGACTGAACCAACCCTAGAGCTCTTTTTATTCCCCAATCCAGTGTTCTTCCATCACACATAAAGAAAGAAACCAAGTGAAGTTCTCCAGAGGCACACGCAGCTGACACTTTGGCCTGGCCTATACGAAGACACATGGCCCACCAGTGTTGGGCTTCCAGAAAGGCTGCCAGGCCTCTGAGAGCAGACCCTCCCGCTCCTTTCCTTACCTCAGTGCCAATTACTATTTTCCCACAGAAAAACAAAAACAAAATTACACACTGCTTTTAAGAATGGGAAAACATCACGAATGTCCTCCTTGGGATCTGAAATGTCACGTAAAATACAGAAGGGGGCCAACCCAGCTATCATCTTTCTTAGGGGAGGAAGGTGAAGGTGACCAGGCTCTGGGAGCTCATGGAGAGACCTGGTAAAGCTTGGCTATTGTATAAATTTGGGGTTTTAGTTTGTTTGAGTGGTTTTGCTCATTTCCACTTGGTCCTGAGTGGAAGCATGGCACTCTAAACTGCCCCCCAAATTTTAAGATAACTAAGACATTGGCCCCTCTCATAAGAGTTAGCCCAAGTGAGCCTGTCAATCCCCCAAACAGGCAAATGCCACACAGAAAGCCATACCTTAAGGGCTGGAGATGAGGCTCAAGAGGAGCGATTGCATTCCTGAGGTGTTTTCCTCTCAAGCACCAGTAAAATTGTCCTTGACTTTCCTTCTGAGTCTGTTTTGAAATTCTTTTATATGAGAACCTGCAAAGGGGGCAAAGCAACTCAAGTGGTTCTATACTCAGTGTCTGACCTGGAAAAAGCCCAAGATACAGACAGGGCTTAAAGTATTAAAAGATGAATTTGATACAAAATTTTAATAAAACAGAGGGAGGGAGAAAGAGAACAGACCCTGGGCAGTGCAGCAGGCCAATTCGTGGCAGAGACTTGTCTCCCTGAGGCAAATGAGATCCTTTTATAGCAGTTGAAAGAGGTCTTGATTCTTAGGCCTTTAGCATAAGGTCATGCAAACTCCAAAGGGTTGCTCACTCACTACCTTGAGGCAATAAATCTTGAGTACAAATGAGTATAGGGACAGCTCCTGCCTGCGACCCAGGTGACTCTCCACGAAAGATGTGCTCACCCCTTCCTCAGAGGGCAGGCCCAGCTCTTCCCCCTGGGAGTAAGATTTGGCCAGGTATCTCTATAAAGTAGGAACAGCAGAGGGCAGCTTGAACCAGTATGAAGCACAGGTGCAATGACCATGAAGCTGCCCTTGAAATGACTACCATCCTACTTACCGTCTTAGTATATTCCAGCTAGGGACATACATCTACCAATATCCAAACTTACAATCCATCTGCCAATCAAGGTAAGGAGCCATCCATCTTCTCCTCCTGAGACTCCGCTTCCCCTTCCACCTCAACCTCTAAGAAGCCCACAAAGAGAAAGACTGGCTCCAATACCAGAGCCAACTGCTCCCTCACAGCATCTCTGCCTCTTTCTTCTAAGCAAAATCATTTGCTATCAGTTGCTTGTCTGTGCCTTCTCAGTTGTTTGTTAAAGTCACCAGACTCCACAGTAATAGAGCTGGTTAACCAACCAGGAGGAAAGCGCACCGGGGGTCATCACGGCCCATCTCTCTGAAGGCATCTTCCTCTCTCCCTCTTACTGGTCATCTCTAGAAGGCACAGAGAAAATGGTTAAAGACTACTAGGGTGTTCACCTTTTAAAGATTCCTTTAAATAACAGAACATACAGGTAATAAGCCCAGCACAAGACCAATTCACACATCAACTGAGTCTGTGTGTGCACATGTCTGGCACTAGATGTTTTAAAATATATATATATATTACTTTTCATTCTCCTAAGATCTCCTTTTCTTTTCCTCTGTATTGAAATACGGGTTTCCAGTCTAATTTCATGTATAAATGGAGTTCTGGAGTTCAAGAACCTTTAACCACCTTTGTTAGAAGGTCAGAAGGTCCCCATTCTGATCCAGGACAAATAAGTTTCCCTTACTAGCTTAAACTTATGAACCACCTCCTGAAATGCCCCCACCATTCTGTACACACTAATGATCTCCAGGAAGCAGCAACCATTAAGATTTATTGCTGTCTAAATCTTTCGGACAGGCCAAATGAGTTTTTCCTTTTGGCTGAAGCAGAATGCCTAATTCTCTGGTTTGAGATTTTTGTTTTATTTTGCTTTCATCAAATGTATTGATTTGTTGAGGAAGAGGAGCTGGGACAATGGAGAGGTGGGAGGCACACATGTCACAGTAAGCATGTGGAGGTCAGAAATGACCCAAAGAAATCTGTTCTCTGTTTCCTCCATGTGAGTCCCAGGGACCAAACTCAAGTGAGCTTGCCTGCCAAGCAGTCTGCTCCTCATTCCTTTTGAACATCAGCGAAACTCAGCTTCTTAATGTTGATATTATAAAAGTCACCTAGTTCTTGCCTTCAAAAGAATGACTTCAATCAAGAGACAGGGGTAGTCTGGCAGAAGTTTGTTTAACAGAGCAAAGCAAGAACCCTAAGAAGATATGAAAGAGGCCTACCTCCAGGCACAGGAGGTTCTGAGCGGTCTGGGTTGAGAAATTTAGTGAAGCTCTTATGGGTATTCATGAGATGGGTGGCATATTTAGAGGTGAGGTGACCCTTTTTGTGTCCTAAATCATGGTTGACAAGATTCTCTTTTGGGGATGTTTCTTCCTATGATCTTTACAAAAGAGAGAGGTGTCAAAATCACAATGGAAGTGACTCAGTGACATTGGGTCTTTTGAAGATTCAGACCGCTTGTTAGGTTTATGAGCTGCCATAGTGGCCAGAGCCTGTAGCTTCAAGGCTCTTCAACCACAAGGGTTATTCTGACAGCTGGGAGACACAGTGGCCAAGGTGTGACTGCAGCAGTCCCTGGTGACCTCATGCCTAACTCCTTTCCTTGAGGGTGGTTTCCTTCCTGGAATAAGTGGAGATAATCTAGATTATTGTTGTACATACCCAGAAATGTCACACCTAGAACAGGGACACAAGTTATGGGAAGAAACCTCCAGCTAAGGTTGGAGACTCCCACCTAAGAGATTCCAAAGTGTGGAGCCCCCAGAGTCTTCAGGATGACGGGCTGCCTAAATAGCCCTACCTACCCCAGGTGGAGTCTAATGCCTACAGTTGTCTGGTCTCCTCTTCATTACAAGTCATCATGGGAAATTCCTCTTTTCCAGCAGACTCCTCTCTCAGGTGTATCGTTAATCACTGGCAAAAATTGTGTTTTACTACAATACTGCCTTGCCTCTATACAAACTTGGGAATGGAGAAAAAAGGCCTCAAAAAAGCTGTCTTAATTAGAATATTATTCTGCAGCTAGATCTCTTTCATAGAAGACAAGAAAAATGGTCTGAGATCACCTGTGTGTGTCCAGACTTTCATGGCTCTCTATCAAGATCCATTGATCTGTCAAGCACAGAAAGAACCAAAGGATAGATAGAAGGAGAGAGAAAATCATAGATGTTGTAGGCAGCTCACTACTTATAGTCTGAGAGTCTCTCAAGGAGAACTGCAGCACTCCCTTACCCCTTAGCGAATCACCCCTACCACACCTCCTGAACCTGAGCCCAAAAATCTTTTTCCAAGTTCCCAACATGTGGAAGGTAGAACACCATATTCATAAGCTCAGCAAAGGCTCTTGCCACTGAGAGAAGTGGCTGGAACTAAATGGGGTGTAGGTGCCATTTCTGATATCTTGCAATGTAAGGGAAAACTGAGAAATGAATTGCAGAACCCAGAGAAGTTTCCCAGTGGCTTACACACCTGTTTAAGCTCAAACATGACCCTCTTGATCCACAGTGACTTCTAGGGATGGTAGACTTTGCTGCTTCTTCCTCAGCCCTCTGCCCCGCCCCACTTGCTTGTTACTTTGAAGAGCTTATTTTTACTCATGAATTCCTTATTGACTTTAGCCACTCAGCGCCTTTACTAGGGAGAAACTTGATAAAAAGTCAAGATTATTTTACAATTTCGACAGCTCCTGAAAAAAGTTCTCCTTAGGACAGAGGCTGGGGACCTCCCCACTCAGATAGACATCAGGCTGGTCCTCAAGCTTGGCATGTTTATCAGCCTGGATTCAGGATAGGAAAAAAAGAAGGAAAAAGAAACAGCCACACTTATTCAGATTCTTACAAGACCTCTCCTACTATCTCATCAAGGCAGGGAGGCAATAAAGAGATTCCGACCTGTCATAAACCAGTTCCTAAAGTTTGAACTGTAAAATCCTGTCAATCATTCTGTAATACTCTTCTTCTCCAGGTCATAAAACTATCAGTTGGTCCAAGAGCTGTGACTAATAAATAAATTCATAATCCCTATCCACCTATTGCTGATCTCCTAAGCCAGGTTCCCAAGAGACACCCTGTGTTCAATGTCAGATATAAAAGATGTCTTTTTTTTCTCTCTCTGTCTCACTACAGTCAAGACTCCAATTCCTATTGGGTTTTTAATGGGAAGCTCCACTGATTAGGGGGAGGAACATGATACACTTGTGCAGGAACTCTGGGGAGCGTCCATACCTTTGTGGTATGGAAGGAATTTCAGAGACATGATACTGAAAGTGAGGGGCAGTCTTACAATACTAAGATAGTCTAGTAACATCACATTCTTCAGACCCAGAATTTCTTGGCAGAGAGAGAATAGAAAGTGTCAGATTTAAAAAGGGCACAAATCTCTCTCAAAAGGGCAACTAACCTGGGTCATGTGCTTACCCTGAGGACCAGACATCTTAACCTGGACTGTATTCAGAGTTTTTATATCTGGAATCTCCAGTTACCAAACAGCATTTATTTTTAGGAACAATAGAATTTTCCAATTAGGTTTCCCAATTTGAAGCTCATCTCTAGAGCCCTCTCTTCGGCACTAAGGAACCAGAAACGAATTCACTGTGATGGACTTAGAAAGACAGACAGCCTTCAAGGCCTGTAAGTAGGCTTTGCTTTGGTCAGGACCTTGTCCCAGGAATATCTAACCTGACAACAACCTTCTCTTTTTTTGTAGCAACAAAAAGGTAAAAAAAAAAAAAAAAAAAGTCATTTAAAGCTCTAAGCTGGTGAATATGTCCCAAATTCTAAAAGGTGGCCTGTACTTTTTAGAAATTAAGACAAAACTAAGCAGAGATGGCCCACCTGTAAGGATGATAGCAGCCCCTGCTCTTTTTGTAGACAAAGCTACCAAAATAATTCAAAGACAACCACTGGAAGTTCAAAGCTCCATTAGGTCAAAAGCATTCTAGAACGGAAATGAAATGTCAAGATGATAGAAGATTAGCTTGATACCACGCTACTCTCGCAGACAGTCATAAAAACTTATTAATACTTCAAAATTTACTTGCCTTATATCCCTAGAACAGAAAGCCAAATATTCTTGTGAATAGGTTATTTCTCAAAATTATGCTATAAGACCTATCATAGGAGACCAACCCAGGCCCACTCCAGAGAAAGGATGGTACACTGGCAGCAGCGGTGATGACCTCTCCACGGCGGGGGAAAAAAACCTGGATACTATAGTGATGCAGACACAAGACTACTCTCTCACCTCCACAGGATATCTGCTCAAGAAACTGAAATAATTACCCCCAGTAGAGTCCCTACCCATAGGTACAGGGAAAGACTAACATTTATACTGACTCCAAATATGACTTTATGATGCTAATCACTCATGCAGCCATATGAAGGAAAGAGAGTTGCTGACGGGAGAGTGGTTTTCCCTAAAACACCACGAAGAGATTCTTCAGTTGCTAGAAGCTATTAATCTCTCAGAGAAGGTGACAGTGACCCACTGTAGAGGGTGTCTAAAGGACCACAGCTCAGCCTCTGAGGGAAACCAAAGGGATGACCAAGAGGCAAAAGCCACAGTGCTGACATTCCCCCAGACCTGTCCCTATTACCTTTCAATAGAACACTGTAGCCATATGACTATGGACTCCCAATTTAACGTGTATGTTGCATTGCATTCGCATAAACATGCCAGTACATTTGCTTGTGAGACAATACGGAGGCCAGAGCAGGGCATCTGGGGTCTTCTTCTCTTGCTCTTCGCCTTATTGCCTTGAACCAACAGCTCACTGTTTTGTCTAGGCTGGCTACCCAGCAGATTCTCAGGATCCACTTGTCTGCATGCCGCAGTGTGCAGGTTACAGGCACACACAGACATTCCTGGCTTTTTAATGTGGATACTGGGTATATGAACTCAGGTACTCCAGCTTGCACAGCAAGCCTTCTATCTCCCCAACTCACCTCCCATCTTCTGACAGGAATCAGCTTAATGACAGCCATCAAGCTGGTATGTCAGACAGAACCCCTCTATGTTGTTAACTGCACTAAGCCAGGAATACCCTCCCTGATCATTCCTGTATATTTTTTTAAAAAGGAATACTTGTACAGACAAGGACTGGCCTGCCTGCCAGGACTACAAGCAACTTCTAATATTGGTAGATACCTGTATGGGGTGGATCGAGGGTTTCACCACCCACTAAGGTAGTTAATGGATTCCTCAGAACAATTATTTCCAGATTCAGCCTCCCAAGGTCACTCCAAAGATGGTCATGACCACCCTTTACCTTTTTGGTCACCCAAGAGTTCGCAACAGTAATGCCTACCTACCTACATTCTACCAGCAGACTTCAGCTTTCTGGAAAGGGCCAATCAGACTTTGAGTTATTAACTGGCTAACCTGTTCCAGGAGACCTTAGAAAATGTCTCACCCTACTCCCAAAGCCCTGATGAAGATGAGAAACACACCATGTGCTCAAAGTGACCCCTATGAAATGCTGTACAGGAGACTCATTGTGGAGGCCTGTTCAATGACCCCGAGGTATCCACCTACTAAGGTGCCTCACTGACTTGGGCCAGTTTCTACAAGCCACCCAAGAGTACAGGATTCCAAGCTTTTTCAGCTCTAGACCTCAATATCATCACCTCTGGAGGTCAGACCAGGGGAGTGATGATTTATTTAAAAAGAAAATTAAAAAGAAAATCTTGTTAAAAGTTATTTTAGCTGTTTCTAGCCACTCTGGCAGCCATATAAATTGCTCAAATGCTTAGCTGGATCCAGCTCTCTAGGGTCAAACCACCCCATCCATCCTTTTGTTCTGGAAGAGCCCACCAGATGGCCTCAGATAATTTGCTCCTTTGAGCCATAGACAATATGAATTCTTCAGAAGCCACACTGACCAAACAGATGAGTGACAGATGACAGTGTACTCTGACACAGCTTCTGTCTGAGTAGAGGTTTTTCTGGGATTGCTCCCTCTTCTTCTAGATCATGGATACTTGCTTCTTGCTCTGGGGTTGACTCATTCTTTGGCATGCCCAGGCTTCCTCTCAGTGAGTCCTCTGCCTTTTGCCATCCCAAACAGCCTAAAAACCTTCCTTTCTTCTGACTCTTCTACTTCCTCCCATCTTAGAGAACCCACTGCTTATGACCTAGACAGTCAAACTGCTTCTCTCTGAAGTCTCACCCACCTCCCTTGGCTTATCTCCCCTTAAGGCTAAAGCTACATACAGCCAACATCAGCCCGAGAGCAGACTTTAGAAAACATGAGGCTAGTCTTTCTGGTCCTCTGCCAGTTGGTGGCTATTGACCCAGAAAGAAGGAAGAATTGAAGTTAAAAAAAAAAAAAAAAAAAAAAAAAAAAAAAAAAAAAAAAAAAAAAAAAAAAAAAAAAAAAAAAAAAAAAAAAAAAAAAAAAAAAAACACTTGAGAAAAGTAGCTGGAAACCGGACCACTCCCATATTAACTACAAGTGGAAATTCTTTCTTCCCTAATGCATTGTTGTTCATATACATCCAGCCTGGGAAGCAACTGGCAGGTTCTCTTCTGTGTATAAGATATGATGAAGGAAGCACTGGCCTGTGGGTGTCAATCTTTGCTTATTGACACTTACCTGTCAATCTTTGCTAATCCAGTTCCCTGCTGGGGACTCCACAGCTACTTATTATTTGACTGGGATTAACCTTAAAGATATCACTCATCTTTTTTGTCTGATGTGTTATCAAACTTCTAAATTATTAATAATCTAGTTCTCCCCTTTTTTTTCCTGAGAAAGGCCTACCTCTAGGACATCCTAAGCCACTTACCTATAAGAAGCTATTAAGGACAGTTAATTTCCCTTTGCTGGCTATGAGACATGCAAGCATAGGGGATAGTTTAGCAACCTAGAGCTCCACTTGGCTTAGGCTATGCACACACCTCTCTTCTAATACTGCACCTGTCAGCCAAGACCTTCTTCAGCTGTGTGTATTGAGCACATGCATCCCTCTCTGTGAAAAATGTCCCTCATGTGCACGGAGCTGCACACACTCCACTCTGAACAATGAGGTAAGTTTCTCCTCCCACAAGTTACCAAGCATCAAACAGACTCTATTCAATCACTCTTCTTATGTCCTGGAATGTGAATAGGAAGGCATTTCTAACCTGAGCTAGTTTAGGATGAGTGTGCAGTAAGGCAAACTTTGTTCTCTCTATGAATTTTTAAAGAGAATCTCTGGTTTACCATTTATGCCTATACATTGATTTCACATGCATAGTTAAAATCAGGTGTATTGTGCAAAGAGGCACAACACAGTACAGAAAAGGTTATATGATTTAAGCTGTCCATCAAAATAAACCCCCCCCAATCTGTGCTCTTAGGACCAAGCTCTTCCTCCTCTTGAACCCCATCAAAGGAAAGTCTGCACAATAACTTTGGCCCTTGACTTACAGGCTCATTGCCTATCTGGACAATGTACCCTCCTTTTCTCACCTGTCAGCACTTTGCTTTGAATTAAGAACCCTTTGAAGTCTGTGTTCTCCTTTATTCATTCTTGAATAAGATGCCAAGAACCTGAAAGCATCTTACCCCACCAGTATAACAGCTATAGGCAAGACTCCTTTCAGTCTCTATGGGATCCTTAAAAGAGGTCATTTGTGTTTCCAGTGACCAAAAAAGCAAGACCAGCCACCAATCCTAAAGATCTTTTCCCCTTGATGGGATCCAATTTGCAGCTCAGGGATTTATTCTACAGGGCCAGACTTGGGAGTATAAGCCCATCATTTACTCAAATCCACATTTAGTGGAGTTTCTTAAAAAAAGAATTTCATATTATTTTTACATCATTTTCACTTCTTATGTGTGTGTGTAAGTATAGCCTGCTAAATCTGTTTAATGATACTAGTATATGTATTTGTTTAGGGATGACTGTTTGGAATTGGATAACCAATCAGGCACTCATCCCTAGAAAATACTGAGTCTCCTTGCGGCATCTATTATCCACTAATTGCCTGACACTTGTCAAGTAGGGGTGAGTGGAGCCTTATGGGACACTCCCCCTTATCCGTGCTGGCATGTCAACTGATGTTGCCATTGTGCAGGTCTTGGTTAGGCAACCGTGTTATTTTGGATTTCATGGGTGCAGCTTCTCTGCCATTGTATAGAAGACATTGTCTCACAACTTCCTGGCCCTTTGGCCCTTACAATCTTTTTACTTCCTTTTCTACAATATTACTTCAGTAGGGGTTGTGTTGGGCACCCCGTAGTCAGGTGTCTTCTACATGATGACAAGCTGTGACTTCGACAAGAAGATTCATTTGCCAGGAGGAGTGAGTGCTATGCTTATCTAAAGGTAGATGGATAGCTTTTTACAATGCAATAGACATTAGAGTGGTTTAGGACAGTGACAGTGGTAGGTTCCCCTCAAAGATCCATGACCTCACTAGCCACGGTGATAGGTTTACAGTACCAGGCATGAAGTCTGTCCTATTAAGCAACCCTTAAGTTTGATTAGTTAGCTGTCAGTTGCCCTTGAGATGTAAGTGCCACAACTGCACCATTTTAGACACTTTGCCATGTGGTCATTGTTGTGGTTCATAGGCTTACCGCGGGGTAGGACTATTAGTTACTTTTATCCCTTGGCAGTTTTCATAGCATTGGTGGATACCATGACAGCTAGTTCTCAGGGAGAAAGCTCTCATTTCAGATCTAGATGACTTTCTCCCCCAAGCTCAGTGTCCAACGTACTCAGTGTCTTCAGCAACAGGGTCTTGCCTTCGAATTCTGTGAGGCAGTCAATGGCAACAGAACTAGCCAGCCTTATGTCAGGAGTCCATTCACTCCCCTGACCAACGCTCAAAGAGAGCTTTCTCTGACATCAGAGTTATTTTTGGTCTACAGTTCTTGAGGGCGGCTTTATTACTCCAAGTGGACTTTACTCAAACTATATCTATATACATAACACACATGTATGTATAAATTTTTAAACAGAAATTTATTTTATTTCATGTATATAAGTGTTTTACCTGAATTTAAGTGCACCATGATATGTGTTGTTTTTTTTTTACTTTTGGGAGGCACCCACAACCCAGCCCCTACATAAATCACACAGAGTCTTATACCTTCTTATAAATGCTCAGGCTTAGCTTGGCTTGTTTCTTCCTAGCTTTTTTTTTTTTAACTTTTGCCTCTGGGATTTTACCTTTCTCTATTTCTGTATTTCTTTGCTTACTTCTTACTCCAGGGTTTTCTGTGTAGATGGGTGACTGGCCTCTTGAGTCTTCTCAACTCTCTATCCCCATATTTCTCCTCCTATTTATTCTCTTTTCCTGCCAGCCCCATCTAACTTTTTTCCTGCCTAGATATTGGCTGTCCAGTTCTTTATTAGACCAATTAGATGTTTTAGACAAGCAAAGTAACACAGTTTCATAAGGTTAAAAAATGTAACATAAAAGAATGCAACACATCTTTACATCATTAAAGAAATATTCCACACTATAAACAAATGTAACTCACCTTAAAATAGTATTTCATAACAGTGATGTAGTGCCCACAGAGACCAAAAGAGGGCAGCAAATTCCCCTAGAATGTAGTTTCAAATGATCTTACCCTGTGGGAGCTGGGAATTAAACCCCACCCTCTGCAAGAGTAATCAGTGTAAGCACTGAGTAATCTCTCTAGCCCCTGTGACTTTTTCAAACACCCTTAGTGGGCAAATCCTTCCCTCATTCCTTACCTTGTATTGGCCTCTCTGCCTGCTTCCCATTAAACACCTCGTTTTTCTCATTTCCCCCTTTATAGCACCTATGTTCTGTCCCCTCTAGGACTCCTTCGCTTTCCATTGCCCCTATCTATAGTTCCTTTTCACTTTCCTGGTTTCTATGCTGACCCCAGGTTATATACTCAAAACTAAAGCTAGGATTCACAAATAAGACAGAATAGGTGGTGCTTGTCTTCTGGGTCACTTCAATATAATTAGAAACTTACCAGACAACTCAACCTTAAAACCTCAGACCACTATCTTCTCTATAAGCAAAAATGCCAAATTTTTGAGGTTGCTATTAGGCATGTGAGTATAAGGCCTGTCCAATATGCGTTCAGCAAGCAGAACAGCCCCTGGTTCTCCATTTGACCATCTGGAAAGGAAATTATCTGAATGACCCTCAATCATCCCCAAGGGAGAATCTCTTTAGGAACAGCGTTTTAGAGACCATCTTCTAAATTTCATAATGTCCCTATTTCAACAGAAAGCAGTTACCAAAATTTATTCCTTTGCACACTTATAAAGATTTAAGGAGAAAATTCTCTCAGGGTAAGTTGAGACAGATTAGTGTAACAACACTTCCAGTAACCCAGTCAACTCTCCTTGAAAGGGAAACACCTTGCTCCATCTCATCAACAATTAGTTTTGGGTCAGATACCTGATTAAAGACAAAGAAGACCAGCTTTAAAAAAACAGTATTTAACAGGAGTGTAATGAGGACAAGTCTGCCCGGAAATGACTTGTCAAAGGAGAACTATAACCATCTCATACATATTTATTATAGGGACATTTCTCTAAAATTAAGAAATATATGAATGGTTCACACATAGAGCATCCAAAGTGTATATGTTTAAACTATGGTGCTTATGGCTCAATTGGGCAGAACATCCAAAGTCATAAGATAATACATTTGTTAGTCAAGCCAAGAATCCATCCAGTTCCCACACCTGGGGATCAGCTTCTTCTCCATTCCTTCACTCAAAAGAACCTTGAAAAGTAAGTAGGGAACCTGCAGCCATCTGACACCAACTTACAAGGCATACACTTTATTCTGCTTTATCTTCTAACAAAACTGCTCAGTATAAGTTGTGTGTATGTTCTCAGTTTTTTTGATAAAGTCTTCAAGAACCTTGAATCCAGAGCAATCACAAGACTCCACATTAATACCACCAATTATCCTCCTTGAGACCAATCATCTGGGGTGAGGCTCCAAGGACTGTTGGGAGATAGGACTGGAATTGTACGTTTCTACATCGCCAGTCAGTGGGTCAAACTCCGAACAGTTAGGGTCCGACCATTATAAGGTAGTGAGGGATTTCCTTCTTATTTGGGACCTTTTGTCTATGCTGGGCATGCATCTTCCTGAGGGCCCTGCAACTAGCCCTGATTTCTCAGAATGGCAAGACGTGACCCATTGCGAACCCTGGGATAATTCATCTGAGACTCTTGCAATGCTGCCATCCCTGGCACACACCCCACGCCCCTGCCTCTGGACACTCCTTCCAGAACTTGGTACGTACTTCAGCTGTGCCCCAGGGTGAAAGAGGGAAAGACAGTCATGTGACTGCTGAGCAGCTGGAAGCAGAACCATTTTGTCGTGTATGTTTAAATAGCGTTTGCTCCTTAATTTTGTGTTGCTCGGGGTTATGTTAAAATTAGTATGGCCAGGAAATAGCAGTGAGGAAGATGGCCCAGAAACCTTTTTTAGACAGCGTGGGGAATGCTGGCATGCTTTTTTCTGTGTGTTCAGGGACAGACCAGAAAGTGAACCAGAGCTGACAAAAATGTGTGCTTCCTTACTGCTGTCTTTTTGTGCTGTCAAGGAGAGAGTGGATGGAGGGGAGTCTCCCTGTAACATCTTACTGTCAAGTCTCCTCTAAGGACTGTCTTCCTGTATCCCTCAGCATTCCAAGTGGGCTTTAAAGGCAGTGGCTTCCCAAGTCTTTGCTTCCTCTAGGCCATAATTGATGCTAATTGATGCACATCACTGTATGGAAGCTGTCATTTTTTCCTTTATCTTTCTCCTACCTCCCACCTACAGGAAGTCATCCCCATGTCCTTGGAAGGATATCCAGTCAGTAGGTGACAGTCAACACACATTCTAACCCGATTATGACATGAGAGTGATGTCAAGTTACATGTGTCACTTAATAATTTTTCCCATTTCTTGGGGACGGGTGCGTGTGTCAGCAGACAGGAGTTGGTTCTTTCCACCACATGGATCCTGGGGATCCAACTTATGTCATGAGGCTTAGTGGTGAGGGTCCTTACCTGCTGAGCCAACTCAACAGCCCACATTTTGCTTTATAGTTTTAGAGTCTGGTTGCTGATGCTGGTGCCTGGTTTCTAACCACACAGAGCACAGTCATTCTCCAACCTCAGGAGCTCACATCCCCAACATTCCCAATGATTGACTAGGAACTCAGATGAGGTGAAATCTTGTATATGCTATTTTTTTTTATATACACTGTGATGCTCAATTTTGATGGTCAATTTGATGAGAGGTAGAAATCACCTAGGAGACCAGCTCTGCTTGTGTGGCTGTTTCTAGCAAGGCTGAATTGAGTTAGGAAGACTCACCCTAAATGGCTAGCACTATCCTACAAGCTGGGATCTCAGATGGGGGGACAAGCTGAGCTTCCTGACTGTAGGTGTAATGGGACCAGCTGCCCCAGCTCTCACTGCCCAGAACTGTGACCTCACAGTAAACCCTTCCTACTTCAGCCGCTTTACTTGGGCGTTTTTTGTCACAATGATAAGAAAATTAACTAATATACAAATGTTTATTTAATATTTTGTTTTTAAAGTATTTATTTTTAATTATGTGTATGTGTCTGTGTGTAGATGTATGGATATGACTGTAGATGTCCATGGAGGCCAGAAGAGGGCATCAGATCTCCTGGATCTGGAATTAATAGCTACTTGATATGGATGTCAGGAAACAAATTTGGGTGCTCTGCAAGATCAGTGAGGGCCTTTAACCACTGAGCCATCTCTCCAGATCCGTGAAGTTTCACTTAAGTTTTGGACACAGCAATAGCATAACCACAGTAACTGATAGTGAATTAGGACAATATAATAAATATTCTATGGGTATCTTCTCAGTCAGTATCTTATTGGGCTACACTCACCTTCCTCATCTTGTGATGATGCTGGATTGATAGTTCAGTGCAGACAAAATGCTGAGACAAGGGTGGTGGTACACAGACTACTTAGGCCAATGAGTAAGAGTCCCTTGAACACGAGTTTTCCAACACCATAACCGCCAGTGTGATAGAACAGGTAGGGACTAACTGAATGATGGGCATCATATTCAGTAGGAATAAGCTGGACAATGTCAAGTGCATTTCAGGATAGTGTGTAAATTAAAATGTATGTACTGTTTCCTTCTAGAATTTTCCATATTAATGTTTTCAGACTGTGACTAACCTGGGATGAGTGAAGTCCTCAGAAAACAATAATATGGATGAGGAGAGAGCATGGTTTCCACTGTAAGCAAGCCCAGTGCATCAGCTCTGCCCTTACTAGGCTGGGTGATCTTGGACAAACTGATCGCCCTGAATCTCAGGTTCCCAATACTGATCATGAGACAGGAAGCAGGCATACGCTGCAGGATTAAATGGGGTTTTATGTATGGGAAGAGCTTTGAGAAATGCTTGGCTCACAAGAGTGCTAAAACAAACAAACAAACAAAAAATCTGGCTAACAGAATTACTGCTTTTGCATTCCTCTGCTGAAGGTGGGTGTGTTGGTTAGGCAGTGCTCTATAACTTCATACAATGTGCTGTGGACATCCTTGCTAGGTGTCCATGAATACCCCTTGGGTCATTCATGCCATAGGGTTATTGAGTGATTTCCAAATAATGCAACAGCTGCTCCCAAGCATAGGAACAGCCCCAGCCACCTAGGCAACTTCCCTGGAAAGGACATGTCCATCCTGCCTGGGCTGCTTTGGTGGGAGTTCCACCAGCTGTCTCGAGAGCCCTAGCTCCCTTGCTCACCACTTGGTAGCAGCTTACCTTCTGAGGCTGGTAACCAGGTGACTGAGACATGACATCTTGTTTAGTCTGTTCTCTGGTCACTGGTGAGGTTGAGCATCTCTCCATGTGCCTATTAGGTTCCTGTGAGCTCAGGTAGCTTGCCTGGCTTTCTAACCAGCTTCCCAACTTTTTCCTGATTTGTGCTGGTTGCTGCTGTATTCTAGAAACCTCCATGTAAATTTTCTTGTTGCTCGGGTTTCTTTGTTAATTTTTCATTATGATACTGTGGAGTGAAGTGTACATGCCAGGGAGTTGCTCTATCACTGAACTATATCTCTGTCCCCTTTTTGTATTTTGAGACAGGGTCTCTTTAAGTTGTCCAGGTTTGCCTTGAACTCACTCTGTAGCCCAGGCAGGCTTTCAATTTGAATCAGCTTCCTAGTAGCTGGGAATACAAGCCTGTACTTCAATATCCAGATTTCAGTTTTAAAAGTTGAAATACTATCTACCACCAATCTGTGTTGCCTTGATCATTTATTAAATATCATTTTATTGCATTTTATTTATGCACCACCATCACCACTAATACCAAAAACGCCTTCTCAAAACTACCCTTACCTTTCACATTCACATTTTACCTCTGAAGATCAGAGAATATCTCCTGTGCATAACGCATCCTAACCCTTCACTAATGGCCATGCCACCCTCTGCTGCTACCAGCATACCCCACATTCTGTAGTACATCACAGTGGGTAATAGGAAAATATCATTTCTACTTCTTCAAGATTTTCCTAGGAATCAATGGACCTCTCTTATGTCATACAGTTTACAATACTTGTTACAGTGCTGGAGAGATGGCTCAGTGGTTAAGAGTACTTGTTCTTGCAAAGGACCTGAGTTCAGTTCCCAGAACCTACATGGTATCTCAGAACCACACGTAACTCTAGTTCCAAAAGACCTGATGCCCTCTTGTGTCTTAGTGGGCACTGCACAAGCATGGTGCACATACTTACATGCAGGAAACACACACACACACACACACACACACACACACACACACACACACACACCCTGTTTGCTAAGCCAGTTTCCCACACTCATTCATTCTTCTTAAGCAGCCCTTCTGTGTGGATTCATTTGGGAAGAAGTTACATTTCCCATATTGTAATGAACGTAGTCTCAACGCCTTTAATAAAAATTAGAATTTTGTCATTAAATGTCTTTCAATTCTTTGTTAGACTTTTCCCAAGGGGCGGGGCAATCATAATTATTCAGCCTTGAAGGTAGCGCCTGTTTTCTCCTATTCTGCATTCTAGTTATCTGTAAAGAACGCTTGATTTCTCCTAGGTGATCTCTTGGCTAATGACTTTGCTGGCATTTTATTCTATTGATTCTGTTGGATTTCCCACACCTGAAAGAGACTCCAATAGTATACTAAAAAGTAACTGTGTTGTATGGCTTCTGTGTCTTGTTCCAGATCATAAAATAAGATCACTAATCTGGTCCCTGTTCATAGACATATTCCAGCAAATCTGTGATATGTGGACTTTACCAGATTTAAGGGGTCCCCAGCAGTTTGGCTATTTCTTTGATAGATTTTATGACTTTGAGTGACACTTGATTGTTCATAGATTTAATTCAAGAGCTAATCTACCTGTCTATTAGATACTTTAAAATACGCTCTTGAATTCAGGGAGTTAATATTTAATTAGGAAATCCAGATTAGGTAGACTATAATTTTATTCTACCACCTTATCAGATCTTGAAGCCAAGTTATCAGCCAGAACCATACATAAAACTCCAGAGTCTTCCTCTTTCTTTTCCTGGAATATTTTAGTTTTTTTTTTTTTAAGTTTAATAAGGCTGGCCTGCATAACTGCAGATACTGGCCAATTATCCAGGTCATAAGGCAAATCATACAGGGGTTTGAAGGTTTGTCTCCTTTCGTATGATATTGTCGCATGCTTCCTCATCGGTTCTGTGAGCCAGTCCCCCTTCTTCCCAGTATGTCATCTGTTTCTCTGTCACTTATTCCTGTCACTTTTGCAAAAAGCCTTGTTTTAGTTTGGCAAAATGTATCAGCGTCACTACTCTCTGCTTCATTAATTTATGTCCTCATTCTTGTTGCTTGATTTCTTAATAATCCTGAAATTCTATCATCCTGTTTCCAGCAACCTCAGACAAGCAACTTGGTTTTGTGTCTGATGATGAACACACTTTTCCATGTAAGCCTTGGTTGTCTCTTCTCCCAGATGTCAGGTCGGTTTCTTTCTTTATTATTCTCCACTGTCTTGTATTTCCCTGTATAAATGCCTCTCTAGCTAGACATTATTTCCAGAGAGGTGAGAATCCTCATAAACAGAACCTCAATTAGTCATTACTGACTCCGGTCATTGTGACCGGAAAACTCAGGCTCTCTTTCCCCTCGCTACTGTGCTAGCTTAATAGAGCTTTGCTGTTGTTGATCTTTGCTTGGATGGTTTTATTTTTGTTTGTTTGGAAATTTTGTTGTTGTTGTTTTGTTTTTGAGGCAGGGTCTCGTCATGGAGCTCACACTGACCTTAAACTCTCAAACTCCTGCCTCTGTCTACCAAGTCCTGGGATTACAAACGTGCCTGATCAGAGCCTACAAAGAGTTATGTTGTTGTGGTGAGGTTTATGTGGATGGGTGTTTTGCCTGCACTCTGGTGTGTGTGTGTGTGTGTGTAGGTGTGTGTATGCACCGCATGTGGACCTAGTGACCTCCGAAGGTTCAGAAGAAAGTGTAGGATTCCCTAGAACTGGAGTTAGGGATAGTTATGAGGTGCATTGTGGGTACTGGCCTCCGCAAGTGCAGCAAGTGATCCTAACCACTGAGCCATTTCTCCAGCCCATTGTTTAATTTTCTATCTGTTGGTTAGTTGATTAATTTTAGAGAGGCTTTGTTGTTGTTTGGGTTTTTTTTTTTGGTGTCAATGGGTTGTTTGCATTTTCTTTCTCTAAGTTTATATTACTGAAATTTATCATGGTGATATCTAGAAAGATTTTTTTTTTTAATTTTACCTGACTTCTTCCAGGGTGAAGTCTTATATGCATCTTTTTTTTTAATATTTAGTCATTATACACATTTTTATCTCTTCTTCTGAGACATCTTTTATGGACCTTGGCATTTCCTTTCTGCCTAGTCTCCATCTTAGGCTTCCCCTCATTTCCCCCTCTCCCCAGTCCCCTCAGAGACCAAACCTCAGCTTCAGGCTCAGTGGAGTGTTCTTGGTGCCTTTTGCTCCTCTGTTCCAAGCAGGTGCTGAGTCTGCTGCCTAAGCTGGTGGTGTTCAGCTATCTGCTTAACGACAGCCTGACCTGTTTCTTTAAAGGTATAGTGTGCATTTCAAATTTGTATTTGCTTACTGCATTACTGCTGCTCCTTCCAGCACTGTGTGCTTTGTGGCCAGCTCTTTCCTATGGACCACATGGCCAGTGATGGAAAGGTGTACTTCTGGGTTTCCACAGCTGTATCCTTATCAGTGAGGTGACAAGCAAAGAGGTCCTTGTCTCAGGGCACAGCCTCCAGCAAGGCTACCTGGACTCAGAGGTGTCCCTGTGCTCATGGGAGCCCTACTCTCAAGGAATCTCCCAGATAGGCACTTCTCTTTTTCCAAAGCTTGGGGAAGAATCAAAACGGAAGAACGTAATGGTTTGTGTTACACTGTTAACCTGACAGAATCTGAAAACCTCCAGGCACACCTGTAAGGCATCGTTTAGATTAGTTAGCTTCCAAGTGAGCCTGTGAATGTGCGTGCGCCTATGTCTATACAGGGTTATCTAAACTGGGCTAATTGAGGTAGAGAAAAGAGAAGGCTAGCTGAGCTGGAGCATTCACTGTTCTCCTTTTTGACTTGAGGGGCAATACCCAGCTGCTTCAGGCTGCCCCCGCCTTGACTTCCCCACCATGACACCATGACAGCGCCTTTGAACTGTGAGACAAGGGCGCTCGCTGTCTTCCTCCTCTGCATTGCCTTTGTCAGAGTATTTTATCATGGAAACCCGACTGTTCTCTTGCCTTTGTTTCAGTCTAGCTCATTCTGCCCTGCCTTGATGCCAATCTAAATCCAGAGCCTGGAATGTATCTAATCTGTAGAGCTACATTTCCATCCAAGTGACAAGAGTCTCATGTGAAAAGTGCCTCCATTTTTACTTTTCTCCCAACTCACATCCTCTGACTCCCCCAAACCCACCAGCTCCGCTTGAATCTTCGGTTGCATTGAGGACAAGGACCAGCATCTCACCTTGGCTTGTTGGCTGTTTCTTTTGTAAGTGAGATGGCTCTGGCTCCTTCTACCTGTCAGTCAAGGTCCCTTCTAGAGCTAGAGACCAATCCAGATGATGTTGCCAAGTCCTAAAGATGTGAACCCAAGAGGGAAAGCTCAGTAGAGCCTGTGGCCCATGGACACTGACCACATGGCCTTGCTCAGCTTTTCTGCTTCTCTTTCCAGCCATGTTACAACCTGACACTTGAGTCTATAACCCACTCCCTCAGTTTCCCTGTACTCCAAAATAAATTAGAAAGCAAAGTGGCAAAGGAAAGTGAATTTTCTTTTTCTTTTTTTTTTTTGGAAAGTGAATTTTCTAGAGTTTGGACAAAGTGAGGAGAGAAAGAACTCACTTTCTCACTGCTGTGTCTCTGTGTCTGGAAGAGACAAAGGCCAGGTGACACACAGATTTGGCTGGGAGGCACAATAGTCAGTCTTTCCCTGGAGCAAGGTGACGAAGCCCTAGACTGCCTCCCTTTTCAGATGGAAGGGTCTGTTCCAAAGCTCCAGTTTACATTATAGCTATCTACCAAGAATTACTTGTCCAACACTGGCTACCCAAAGCCACCAGGTTTCCCATGCAGGAGTCTCCAATCCTCCATGGCCATCCAAGTTACCTTCAGTATTTTCTTCACCAGAATTCTCTAAAAATTATTTGGGAGGTCTTTCTTTCCTCATAGACAAAACTGTGAGCTCCACAAGGTAACACAGTTATGTTACCTTGCAGTGAGTGTCTACAGACACTCTTCTCTGGTGAGTTATTGTCTTCTCCGGGCCTCTTCTGACTCCTAACCCTTCAATAGGAGTGTTCCCAAGTCTTCAACTCCGTCCTGCCCTCTGTGGCCTCTTGATCCAGACCTCCTCTGCACTCCTCATAGTGACTTTGTAACCCTGGACTTCCGACTCTGCACATCTTCCTCAGTGTGCTTTCCTTTGAATCTCATAGCTCCTTGGTCCTCCCTGAGGTGGCCATTGGCTTCAAGACCGCTGTCACTGTGGTTGACAAGATCCCCATGAGCAGCTGCTGTAGTTTCCCCTAGCTGGCCTAGCAGCCTCTGCTTTTACCTTCCCCCACTCAGTCTATGAAATGCAGACAAGTGGGTATTTCACAAACCACAATCTGTAGCACCTTCTGTGCACAGCTACCCATTCATTGGCTTTGAAATTTATTACAGGGCAGCCTCATGCCTAAGACGGCAGTCTAAGCTCTGCTACCTTCTCTACTTTGCCTCTGTCTGTGGAGTAGGGTTGTTCCTCATCTCCCAAGAGGTCATAACCTTGCTTCTCTTCAGCGCTTCTGGAACCATATTGGTTGCTCCCCCAAATAGGAGGTAAATACCTTGTCCTTTGCTTCTGCTTTTCTAGCAGCTCTCATAGTGCTGTGATCTACAAAAATATTGGATGGATAGATGAATGAATAAATGTTCTGTTCAGTAGCTAACACCTGCCTCCATATACTAGTTATGGTTACACTTTGGTGTCGGAGGGGAAGATTAAATGTTTTTAAATTATTTGACAATTTAAAAGGGAGGGACAAAGTTATGGGAAAGAAATGGATGGCTTATTGGCTAGCTACTTATGGCTTCTAAGTGGACATCTTCAGGAAATATGGCATCTAATCACTGCTGCAGAACTCCAAGAGGTTGTTAGCTTTGTTTCTTGCTGTACTAGGGAATAGAACCCAGGGCCTGCGTGCTCCACAAGTACTCTAGGAGAGAAGGGCTATCCAGCTGTTCTCTCTGCCACCCTGTTGATCATCAGGATTAATGTGGCTGATTTGCTGAGCTAAGCAGCTACCCCTTCCTCTCCTACTGCTCCTGTGTACCTCTTTCAAGCTGTACTGGATTGAAGGGAACACCCTTTCCTAATAGAAGAGGCCCATTCTTTGGACAAGGATCTGGGTTCCCCTGCAAGAATCTCTAAACAAACTCTCAAGGTAAGTGTGTCTGTACGTCCCACACACACACACCACCCCGAGTTAGAGCTATAGCACTCTGAATAGAGTGCAATCAATATTTTCTCCACTTTGTAGATCTGGGATTAGAGCATAGGAAAGGTATGTCCACTGAGGATACCCAACTAAATGGCCATGCCCCCGGGTTGTGCATGCACAAGCCCCTGTAGCACCCCAAATCTATGCTTTTCCCAACATAATAAGCCACATGATTGCCCAAGTAATCATACAGGTAGAAGACCTGGAGGGCAGGAAGGTCAGTAGCAACACTAATGTCAAGGCCTTTGTAAGGGTCCAGACATTTTAGCTAGCATGATAACAGAGATCCAGACATGGTTCAGTGGGCCACTCGGAGGCCACACTGCCCAGCTCTGTGTCCAGTGGGACATGTCCATGAAGAAGTGAGGGTGATGATGATTTCAGGGGCTTGAGAGGTTTGGAGGTGTCATGTCAGAGTTGTGTCTCCCGTGAGGTAGAAGGGGGTCAGATGTCTGATCTCTCCAAGGAAAAATTTCGTGGTCTAGGTGCAAGAAGATGTCTATAAAAGTGTGGGGACATAGTCCTTTCACATCACTCCCACTGGGACAGAGTACTGTGGGTACCAGTATCCATAAGACTAGGGAGGAAAGGCAGAGATGAAAGCAGGAGACATCACTAGGTACGTCCCTGCCAGCAAGTCTGTGGTCTGATCCACTCATGGGCATTAATTAGACAACATAATGGTTGGGTTTTTTTTTTCTTTCACTTTTCCCCAGGTGACAGACATAAAGCATCCTAAGTATGCTTTGAACAGATCAATTTTTTTTTTAGCTACACTACCTTCTATAAGGCAAATATGGCTTCCCCAGGCTGCCCAGAACTAACAAGAAGCTTCCTTCTGTTTGGCTTTCTGCTTGGAAGAAAACCAGTGACTTTTCCCACCACCTCTAAATTTAATGGTACTATGTATATAACCAAATAAACTTACATTATCAAGAAAGAATAATTCTGAGTTGATGTTTAGGGATTTATTTCTTAGGGGTTTTTTGTTTTCTTGTTTTATTCTTTTTCTTTATTTTCAATCAACCGAATGGTCTTCCTGTACTGCCTTGTGCTCTGATAGCCTGAGATCAGGGATACATACTCGGTCTAACTGTCCCAAGTTCCTCATCAGTTGGGTCTGAGACAGCAGCAGATAGCTAGTTGATGTCTAGGTAGCTGCTGCTCCTGTATTCTTTTATTACCCAATAAATCCAATGACAATGAGGCATTTGTCCTGGGTCCTGTTAGGGACCTCAGGCATCATTGTAATGACTGATGGAGAAAGCACATGAAGCCATACCCCAGAACTGCAATCCAGCATTCTGTGCATGTGGAATATCTGTGGTTGTGTATGTGGTGCATGTATAGTGTGTGTCAGTGTGTGTATGTACATGTGCAGTGTGTCTGTGAGGTACTTGTGTACATGTATACACAGATGCACATAGCTGTGTACACACGGAGGCCCAAGGAAGACACTGAATGTCCTGTCCTATCACTCTCCGCCTTACTCCCTAACAGCTGTCACCTGGGGTTACTGAAACATGAGGCCCCAGCCAGCTTTCCATGTGGGTGCTAGGAGTTTGGACTAAGAGATGCTTACATATAAGTGTCCTACTCTTTGAGCCATAACCATGAATTTTGGTTTTGATGTTTGAATTAAATACTGTGTCTTTGAAGAATCTCCCCCACAGCCAGAACAATGAAGAGAAAATGAGTGCCAGGGTGGGAGCCCCGAGGTCCATTTGTCCCAAGGGATGCACCTCTGACTCTTGGGCCTGGAAGATCTCAGAAGTGTCAGAATCAGTACTTGAACCATGGGGAAAGAAAGGCCCCATCACTGATTACAGTCAAGCCCACAGCAGCCTCATGCTGGCCATGTGCTTGTTCTCAGTGCTGAGCGTCTGGAGGACAGAAGACCACCCAGCTTCCAGGTGGGATGCCTGGGGTTAACAGGGAGAGATGACCCTTTGGGAACCCACACTTTAGTGTGAGAAGGTTCTACCATGGCAGAGCTTGGAGCGTGACCAGCTAGATGAGTGTCTTTCTGCCCTTCTGGGCCACAAGATAAATGTGACATGGGGGAGGCTGCAGGTCCCTTAAAGCTGAGCACCCCACTGCAGGAAATGAATGCTAATCCCTATGCCAGCAGTCTACTGAAATGAACATGTGCCTTTCCCCATTTTGATTTAACCAAGTGTGTTTTTAAGCTAAATTTAAGACATGGAGGAGGAGGAGGTGGTGGGTGGGTTCCCTACTGGTAAGATAAAGAGAGTGCCTTAATTTCCCTTGTCCTTCACACAGAGTCTCCACAACATCTCAGCCCCACAGTGGGATGTCTGGGGTGTGATTTGGGCCCATTTTATTTGACTTTGTTCTGGGTTTGAGGAGACAGCATTTCATTCTGTGGCCCTTGCTGGCCTTCAACTCACAGATGCCTTCCTTCTTTGCCTCCAAAATGCTGTGCCCAGTGCTGAATCAGAAGTATGAACCACCTCCCCTGGCTTTGATAGGATTGGTTACTTGCTCATTTAGGCCACTATCATTCCATCTTTTTATTTAAATACATATGCAGTAGATGCTGTGTGCTGGGTCCAGGGTTTTGGCCTTGACCTCACTGAAGTACCCCCACCTACAGGTCTTGCTCCCCATCTTGACACCAAGGAAAGCCATGAATATCTGAGCCAAAGACTCCTGAGTCTGGTCACAGAACCTGACTCTAGCCAACTTAAAAATGGAATTCTTGGAAGGAAATATTCTGTCTCCCAGGAGTGACCAGACACATAGAGGAAGGAAGTCAAGTTTGGGCCAGGCATGACAACATGTGCCTGAAATCCCAACACTGGACAAGGTAGGGTGGGAGCATTACAAGTTCAGATCCAGCCTGAACTACATAGAAGACCCTATCTCAGGATACAAACCACAGAAAGAATAAAAATACATTTATTATAAGGGAGATCCTGACCTGAACTACACAGTGAGCACCAACAGTAGCATTTTCCACACTCCTGTTGCCTCTGCTGCCCCAGATCAAAGACCACCCCACCCCAGTCTCGCATGGAAGCTCACTCACCACTCCAGAAGCATCAAAGGCCCTGGTTGGCCTCCTGGCCTAAACACCACCACCATCAACTCATACAGTGGAGATCCCCAGTATAGGAAGGCTACCCAAATGCCAGGCACCCAAAACAAATTCTTCCACACAGAGGTCAAGTGAAAAGGCACAACCTCATATCTTTAGTGGCATGTTTAGTATCCCACAGAGAGTAAGAATGTCACCTCTCTTAAGGGTGCTTCACCCAGTAAGTCAGGATATGCTTTGTGGAATGAAGGAGCTTTGGGTTTAGCTTTTATGGAGGCTACCTGACTCTCCAATGGCAGTGATCTCCAGGCTGGGACACATATGAAAGGAAAATCTGCCTATTGTAGGACTAGCCATGTAGCACAGGCAGCCTCAGACTTTACTCTCTTCCCTTTGCTCACGTCCGCCATCTTTCTCCTGCTCCCTCTGGCCCAGTTGTCAAGGCACAATGGGGGTCAAAGGACTGCACTCTGACTGCCTGGCAGAGCATGAGCAGAACATGGATGGGCCAGAGGACGGTGGGCTGGTGAGATTGTCTGGACTTAAACTGCAGCCCCTGAGAGGCATGGGAGATTTTTCAGCAAAAGAGGGACCTGATCTGACTTTGAAAAGTGGGAGATGGACAGATGAATGTGAAGGAATGAAGAGAGGGCGGGAGAGGCTAAAAGGAGGTACACAATGGCAGTAGCCAAGAGAGAACAGTGAAGGGAATCAAATATTAAAAAGATGGAATAAAAAACCCTTAGGCACCAAGGAGCATAGTGTGGTAGTTGATAAGAAATATTGCTGGTCAGCAGTGACATTCAGCAGCTGAGTGGCAGGTGAATAACTAAAGGGCTTATGGGACTGAGACTCAGAAAGGTCGTAGAACTGTTTCTCAGCCTTCTGTAACTGTAACAAAATATTTGAGATAGTACACTTATAAGAAAGAAGAGGTTTCTTTTGGATCATGAGTTATAGGTTCTAGATCATGACCTATTGGCCCCTTTTCCTTTGGAATTTATGGCAGACAGTGCACTGGCATGGGGCGCATGTGGTAGAGCAGACATTCTTAACTCATTGAAGAGAAGAAAAAAATCCACTGGGGGGGTCCTTCAAGGGCACCCCAACGACTGAAATCACCCCAGGCCTGTCTCTTGAAGGTTTCAGCACCTTTGTCTGAGTATCACAATACCTTCAACAATTGTTCCTGATCCAAATCAAGGATGTCCTCTTGCCTGATCAATGTGGTCCACTCCTAGGCTGAAAGACACAGCAGACCAGCCTCCTATTTAATGGGTAATAAGAGGCCAATTAAACAGAAAAGGTACAAGCCCCCTGCAGCTAAGCACACCATCTAAGTGGACCAGGATTCTGTGAGCTCTGCCACAAACTCCTTGCAGCCTGAGTAAATCCTCCTTGGGTCTTGGTATCCTAACTGTTGCCAACACTTCAGGGCTCTTTGGACCTGCATTTGAGGAGGTGAAGGGCTCTGGAATTGTTGGCTACTAATAACAAACCATCCACAGAACATGTGTGCATCACCTGGGCAACCCAGTGGCTTTAACAATCTTAAGTGGCTCTTGTTCTGATTCATCGCAATCTACGCATTTAACTTCCAGAACAAATTTAGCCTTCAAAACATCTTGGTACATTTTCTACCCACCCCTTAACATTTAAACACTTCATCTTCCATGCCACTTCACCATCTCTGCATCACCTGCTCCCTAGCACACCCTCATACCTTTTCTCCTCCAGCCACCAGCTTGTCCCCCACCCCCATCTTCCAGAGAGGATCAAAGCCACAGAGCAAGGCTTGCTGGGCCTGCTCCAGCAGAACTTGTAGAAGGGCATCACTAGGGGAACAGAGGAGAAGCTGAGCAGGGTCAGAGTCAAAGTCAGTAATGAAGCTGGAGGCATGAAGACTGACACAGAGATTCAATTTTCAGCATCTATTTCATTCTTTCCAGTCACTGCCTTGAGTCCTGGCATCAGCAGCAGTGAGGTCATCTCACAGGCTCATTGGAACTCAAAGCCCAACAGAAAAATGATGAGGCTGCCTTACTGGAAACATTTGCCTTAGGGAAACATGGTCCATGCCTTCCCGCCTGGTTTTTTTTTTTTTTTTTTTTTTTTTTCCCTATCAGCTCCATGATTTTAAACACACAGGTTGGGGCAGCTGAATAGCTAAAGAGAAAGTAGAGGAGCCTTCTCAAGTGTGAGCAGCAAAGAACCAAGGAACTGAGGGGTGCTTGCTTCCTCTTAGAACCTGAGCCGTGGGTTCCTCCACACTTGCCCAGCACTCTGATGGGAAATGGTCTCAGAACAGCGGGGACGACCATCTCTGCAGCAAATAAAAGGGATAGAAAATATTTATCGAGTACGTGATACTCGCCAGGAACTGTTCTAAGTATTTGCACATGAATTAACTCAATTAATCCTTACAACCCTATGAAGGAGAAAGAATTATTTTTGTTCATCTTACAGAAAGAAAAAAAAATACAGGTCCCTCTGAGTCCTGCTGCAAGCTTGCAAAGCACCCACAAGGTGACCAGAAGGCAAAACAAAACCAAGGCAATTGGATTTTGTCCCTTATTCCCAAGTCTTTCCAGGTGAGATCTAAGCCCCTCCAGGGATGGGAAAGGTTATAAGCTCTCTTTGAGGGTGATGCAGCAAGCTCTCTTTGAGGCCAGGATGCAGCAAGTTGCCCCCACACACACCCCTTCCCCCTTTCCACCCCCTCCCCACACACATGTCTTTCCCCCATAACACCCCCACCCCTCCCCATGAAATTCAAGCCAGGATCAGGTTACCAAGCCCTTTAAACTCTGTTTAACTGCTTTCTTTTTATTTTCAAAGCAACTGAAATTCTTTCTGTCCTTGGTTCCTCAGGCCTCACTTGCCTCAAACATTTCTATCTCCAAAATGAAGCACTTATATCATTTAAAAAATCACTTCCCAAACCCACAGAGTCCTTATCTTTAGGTAAATAACACACTCATCCATGTTCCCCACACTCTCTCAGATCTACTTATACAGAATAACCAGGTTTTTTGAAAAGTTAACCCTTGCTAGCCTGGCCTATGAGAAATAATTCTAATTCTAATTCTCCAGCCTAGAGAAAGGTGAGATTCACTCTCTCGTTCCATCCCTGTGTTGATGGAAACTAAATGAAAAGCCTCAGTTTTTTTATACGTTACTCAGCCTTGGGTGTATTGAACCCACCATCAGAAAACAGAGAGGGATGTACATATGCAGCCTAGTATTTGGTTCATACCCACAATTAGGATGAGTGTTCCCATGTCATCCCACATCATTGCGGACAGGCTCGGAAGTTAGCCCTAACCTAGATAACCCTCACAAGCATGCCCAGAGGCCTGCTTTATAGGTGATTCCAGTTAACACTACCAATCATACCACCTGACTTTTTGATGTGCCCCATCTCTTTCCTGGGCACTTATACCATTGGACACACGGTGCATTTCGTTTGTTTATTTTTTGCTGGTCATGTCTTGTACTGCTTGGGGCTTTGCCAACTTGACCCAAGCTCTGGTTGTCTGAGAAAAACGCTCCCATCAGATTGGCTTGTGAGTCTGTAGTGCAATTTTTCCTTTTTGATAGATGATTGATAAAGGAGGATCCACGTCACTGTAGGTGGTACTACCCCTGGGCTGGTGGCCCTGGGGCATAAAAATAAATAAGCAAGTAAATAAGTAAATAAATAAGCAACCCTAGCAAGCTATGAGGAACAAACCAAAAATCAGGGCTCTCACACCGTCTCCACCTCAGTTCCTTCTGTAGGCTCCTGCCTTGAGTAATTGACTTATTTTCATGATGGGCTATAACTCTAAGGAGAAATAAACCCTTTCCTCCCAAGTTGCTTGTGGCCATGGTGTTTTGTCACAGCCAGAGAAACGCAACCCGACTAATGCACTCCTCCAGTGGACTGTAAGCTCCATGTGAGACATTTTGACCATCCTGTCCACTGTTCTGCTTAGAATAGCATCTGACATGTGACATACGCAGTGGGATGTCATCCAAGTGTCACTGTGTTAGGAGTAGGTGGGAGCACACAGCCATTCTACATGAAGTCATTCCCGTCAGTCATTCTATAGGTAAGCAGATGTTCCCTAATTGGCCTGGACTGTGTCCTCTGTCAGCAGCAGGGACAGAAAAAAGCAGCCAAGGGTTGTCACTCTCTGTGCCTCGGTCTAATCAGCCCTGTATACTCCGTCCTTCCCGCCTGGACAGAATAAGATCTGGGCATAGTGTGCATCCCATAACTAAGGAGCCATTATGTAGTGTGCAGCCCAGAGGGCAGGAAGATCACAGGGCCTCCCGTGGCTGCAGCTGCAATTAGTGCCCTCAGGCAATTATGGCCTGGCTCCTGCTGGCTGGCCCCACCCTCGCTGCTTCTTTCTTGGCTCCCACACCAGGCCAGCACAGGAACACACTGCCTTGGACAGCGTTCCTCCCTGGCCCAATGTTTGAATCACTAATAGTCTCTGAGCATCCAATGCAGGCAGCGGGAGCATCTCTCTCTGTCCCCGAGTCTACAGCTGATACCACTGCCCCTGGACCCTTCCTAAATCCTTCCTCACACATTTACCATGCCCATACATTCCCATGCCTTGTCTCCCTTTCCTTTGGAGGTGCCATATTGCCCAGCCAGCTTCCAAATAGCATCTTTTCTTTTCTCTGACTCAAAACACTAATTAAGTGGCATCCAGAGTGTAGTATAACTGTGGCTATGGGCTGACACTTGGTCCACTGCATCCTGTGGTTTTAACTATCATTTGTCTAAATGTTCTAGAAAAAATGTCTATACCTAACATATACAGGCTTTCCCCCATTACTTCTCCCTAAATAGTACAGAGTAACAGCTATTCTTAAGCATTCACATTGTATTATGAATTATAAGTAATTTAGAAAGATTTAAAGTGTACAGGAGAGAGAGAGAGAAAGAGAGAGAGAGAGAGAGAGAGAGAGAGAGAGAGAGAGAGACATGCAACTGCTGTGCCATTTTATAGAAGGGACTCAGATGTTGCTACCTAAGAGTCAGTGTCTGGTGAATGCTGAGGCCCCTAAAGGCTGATACCATTTCCTTTTGCTCCTGTGCCTAGCATGTGATTTGATATACTGTAGGACAGTAGATTGGAAGTTATAGTAAACAAGGGAAGGAGGGAGGGAGGGAGGGAGGGAAGGAGGGAGGGAAGGAGGGAAGAACACTTGCAGAAGGCTAATTCAAGAATGGTAGGCAAGGGGACAAGTGACAGAAGAATAGAACCTGGGAAAGGTTTGTGTCCTGAGCAAGGGTCAGACAGGACCCCTGTGGCATGCGAGTCTCCAGGCCTGAGTTTCCAGATGATGGTTCAGCAGCTCTGACTCTGAACAATGGGTTCACCACACTGGGATCAGCCTTGTCACCTGTGGCTGGTTCACCTGAATAGACAGCAGGCAGCATCAGGAAGTTATCAGAGCCCTTCTGATTTAATACATTACAGCCTTTAAACCCAATTCTTAGCTGGCAAATTTGATACTATTAGAAAAATAAGCCTTCTCTCCACATCTTATATTGCCCAAGAGTTTCCCCTTGTGGGGTTACTAAGGACACCGCTTTGTTCAATTACTCCTACAGACTGAGTTATTATACAGGGGATGAAGCACAGCCTCAGGTGACATGCGCACTCACAGAGTGACGCTGGCCGGCAGAGTCCTGGGTTAAATCCCAGGACTCCATGCTTTTGAACCCTCGCACCAAAGCTTGACTGACTTTTCATGTTCTGGGTGATGGAGTGGAGTGAACTGAGAGCCAATGTACTTCAGGGGAGAAAGGTACCTAGGAAACAAGAAAGAAGAGATGGGAAAGATAAAATGAATTGTGTCTTATGTGATCTCAAATATCATATTATTCTTGTCTTGCCTGGAGCAAAAGAGATGAGAGATGGCTCAGATCGTAGAGTGGTGACAGGAAAGATTAGACACTGCCAGACCCAGAGGAAATCCCAGCTCTGCCTCTCATCAGCCCTGGAGCCTCTTCATCCTAAGGGTCAGAATGGGTGGGGGAGGGCACGGCCATAGAACACTTGGCAAACATGCCCAAGACTCTGGGTTCAGTCCCTAGCACCACAAGAAAACAAAAATGTCCCTGCTGGGTTTGGTAGTGCAGACCTGTAGTTCTAGCAGCCGAGAGAGCATCCCAAGTTAGAAGCCAACCTGGGGTACATAGCAAGAATAATGGGGGGCATATATATAAGAGAGGGCTGGTGAGGTTATCCATGTCATAATGATGTCACAGCCTTGCTAATTTGTGTGCAGACACTCTGGGACAATGTCACCTAATGATGTGTATCACAGAATGTGGCCTGTCACCAGCATTATGTGACTAAATGTGAATGATTACAACACCCACTTCAAGGGATTATAGTGAGAGAATAAACTAGGTGTGCACACTTCTCATGTGTAGATGCCAAGACTGTCAGAGAAATGACTGGTGGAGGACAGACACACAGCCACAAGCATCGCTCCACAGACTGCTTACTAACTACAAAGGAAAACACCTCCAATCATGTAAGTTCCTGGGCAACAGTCCTTCAGCCCAGGGATCCCAGCATCATCAAGGAGGGGCGAAGCAACATTTCACACCTCCTAGGTGATACAGCGAGAAGAGAACACACAGGTATCTTCTGCCCGTATGTTTGACTTGACACTTCCTGTGAGGTTGCATCACAAAATTCCAAACAGCAGTTTGGCAGAGTGGTTCATTTGTGTTCTTTGAAACCTGGGTGCCATGAAAAGCGGCAGATTTAGAAAGGGTTCTAACTGAAGAAGGCTAGAGGAGCGGGGGACATGAGGGCCGTGCGATGGCAAGATTTTGATCTGAAAGGATAAAAGAGAGGGAGTAAGAAAGGAAAGGAGGGAAAGAGAGAAGTGCTTACGGGGAAAATCTCTGGGATTTGTGTAAGAACCACTGTGTGATTTGAAAATGAATTTCCTCCTCCCAAGGCGGTGGCGTTAAGGCTTGGGACGTTGCAGAGGTGATTAGGTCATGAGAACTGCCCCAAACTGATGGAAGAGTGAGATCAGGTGTCATGAGAACAGGGGAATTATCACAGGACTGAGTTCCAGATGAAGGGCTGAGGTCACACCCATTCCTAGCATTTCAGCATAGATGGCAGGCACACAAGTATAGTCATTTAGTTTCTGTGTCCCACCCAGCCGGTCCCACTTCTGCTTAGTACCAAATAATCACTCAAAGGCTTATATTAATTATAAACTGTTTGGCCTATGCCTCAGGCATATTGCTTGCTAACTCTTACTCTTAAACTAATCCATGATTCTCATACATGTTTAGCCACGTGGTTTGGTATCTTTTCTCAGTCCAGCATTCTCATCTTGCTTGCTCTGAGTCTGGCTGGCATCTGCTCCTCTGCCTTTCCTCTTCCCAGAATTCTCCTAGTCTGGTCACCCCGTCTTTACTTCCTGCCTTGCTACTGACCAATCAGCATTTTATCAAACAAATACAAATAAAAAAATATTTGCAGCATTATCCCACACACAAGGTAATCCCTCCAGGTAGTGCCTTGATTTTAGAATTCCCAAGCCTCAGAATTATTTATAATACATTCACTGCATAGTAGGTATTTTTAAAGAAACTGTGTGCATGTGTGCATAAACATATACATATGCATACATATATTTAATATGTATTCTGTGTATATACATAATATATACAGGAAGAACAAAACATAAAACTAAGTATAAAAATAAAGCATTTAGATAGAACTGAACTTTCATTTTAGATTTTAAATTATTTTAGATTTATCTGTTTCATCATTTTATGCATGAGTGTTTTGTATATCAGTATATCACTTATATGCATGGTACCCATGGGAAGTCAGAAAAGGCCATTAGATCCCCTGGAACTGGAGGTAGAGTAATGTGGGTAGATTTAACCTCCACTCTCCAAATCTCTCTGTTTTCTTGTATATTTTACAACTTTGTGGTTTTGAAATAGAAATATGAGGGAAGATAAGGCATATAAAGTTCTTACACTTACTGAAGGGTGGATTGGTAGTAAACAGGACATGTTTAACTACAAGAGAGTTTCACTCTTGTATTCTTTTTCCTGCTTTGATAAAAATGTTGTCTCTTTGCTTTTTAAATGTCCTATGAAGCTCCAGTGCAGAAAAGCAAATAGCTGTGTTAAAAAAGAAATAGGCTCCATTGTATAGACAATACAACTCCATGGACACTGGAGTTATATTTGTGAATTGTTATATGAGTGTTGGAAGCCAGTCCCAGGTCCTCTGCAAGAGTAACAGGTACTCTTAACCACTAAGCCAGCTCTGAGTCCCCTTGTTACACACACACACACACACACACACACACACACACACACACACTTCTAAGTCTAGAACATTGCCAGTGATGCACCATCACCTGGCTAGGATCAGCTCACGTCTTTTGTGGGCATGGCCTGAGGGAATATCGTCCACTGCAGTGGAAGAGTTATGACTGGACTGTAAAATACATGCTACATTTCTCTACTTCCTTGTATATTCTTATAGTTTTATATAGGTTTAGGGTTTTGAAATAAAGACTTAAAGGCAGAATAATGCATACAAAGTTCTCATCACATACTGAAGGTTGGATTGGTAGTAAACAGCATGTGCTGGCAATGACGGGACTAATGTTATGAGAACCTAAGATACTTGTCACATTCCAACATCACAGCCTCTCTTATTCCACATGGGGTGTCTCAAGCCACCGGTCTATTCCGGGGTTCAGTTTTCCCATCTGAGGAGCAAGGGGGCCATCAGAGCTGCGACGTCAAAGAGAAAGGGGAGCAGGAGAGGACAATCAAGATTACATGTGTGAAGAGTAAATTAAATTCTCGGAGAAGTGCGGGTGAATCCACCCACATTGCCATAACGGCGACAATGACACCCTCCAGTTATGCACGGGATCAGTATCTTCACATGTTTCATTCTCTTACATCCTCTTTCATGCTCTGATAAAAGCGTTGTCTCTCTGTAGTATTTAAATGTCTGATAAAGCATCACTGGAGAAAAGCAATGTTTGTTTTAAACGAGAATTAGTCCCCGTTGAGTAGACAACACAACTTCATAAACGCTAGTTAGATAAATACTTACTCTATGAAGGGGGTACAATAAGAACAGTAAGAATTTTGTTGTAGCTGGGTTGGATCACAAGCTGTTAGGGAAGAAATGCATAATCAATAAACCAGGCAGGCCACTTCATCTCTTTACTGAACACTGCTGTGCACAATGTATAGCAGAGTAATTTCATAGTAAGAAGTATCTACTAGGGCTGGAGAAATAGCTTAGCCATGAAGAGCACTGGTTGCTCTTCCTGAGAACTCAGGTTTGATTGCCAGTGCCCACCTGGTGACTCACAATCATCTGTAACTCTATTTCCAGGAAATTTGACACTGACACCTTCTACTGACCTCCACGGGTATCAGACACATATGTAGTGCATATACATGCAGGCAAAAAAAATGATACATACAAAAATATAATAATAAAACTATTTTTAAAAGAAGGTATTCACTAGATTAATGAAAAAATAACTGAGTGGGCAGGTACATAGGTGGATGTACAGAGACAGATGGAAGGATTGATGAGTGGGTGGGTGAGTGGGTGGGTGGATGGTGTATGGATAGATGAACCATGGATAAAAAATACAGGGGTCTGTTATGAATAACTCTAAACATAGATAAAGTGGTAATGTCCAGAGAGTTGCTTCCTTAATGAATATGTCTACACCAAAACCTACAGTGGATGTCATAGTTTCTGTATCTTTGCACAGGGAAAGAAGTTCACAATTCCTGGAAACACTTGGGAAACAAAAGAAAACCAAAGCTTAGACACAGCATAATTTAGAATGGTGCCTGAGTAAGAAATTGATGCTGGATGCCATATCTTAATTTTGTTCTAATCATATCTTTTCCTGAGAACTGTAAAGCCTGGGTTATAATTAAGACATAGCCTAATAGTTAAACTGTTGATCTAATAATGAGTTTTCTTGTAGAAAAAGGAAAATAATATGGCTGAATCATCCTCATTTCTCACCCCTCCCTAGTCATGCAGGGCCAGGGGTAAGCTGATTCCTCTTCCCTCTGTGAGTGTTCAAATTAGTGAGGACACAGTTGCATACACTCTAGGAGGAATCACCTGACCTTTGGAGAATGCATTGCTGCCCCCCAGAAAGAATGATAGCTAGAGATCCTAAAAGCTTCTTTCACTGGGAAGCAATATAGTACTGAAACAAATGAGTCAGTTCCAAATGAGACCTTGGGCAACCTATTCAATTTTCCTTAACATCAGTTTCCTATGATGGTGGAAATCTTCATCATTGGCTTGAAAGGATTTAGATGTCGAGGCCCACCTCTAGGCCCACAGAGAGGGTTAACTAAGGAAGAGAGAATCATTCTGAATGTGAGAGACACCATACCATGAGCTGAGGGATTCCTTGACAGAATACAAAGAGAAAATGGAGGCCAGCTGCCTGTCTCCTGGTCTACATGAAGCAAAGGATGCTGTCTCCTACACTGGCTCTTGGCACCTGAGCACCTGGGAGACCCAAGACTGGATGCCCTAAAACCCTGAGTCAAATAAACTCCTCTACCCTTAGGTTGCTTCTGTTGGGTAATTTGTGAAAAAGCAACTGCTACACTTACTCTGTGATCAGCAAGCCTGCTCTTAAAGAAGACCTACATGGTAGTTCATAACTATCCAGTTGCAGTTCCAGTGAGTTTCAGTGGATCTGACACCATCTTCTGGATTCCACTGCATACGTGTGATCACAGACATGTATGCAGGCAAGCATCCATACACATTAAATAAAACTAAATGCATCTTTTTTAAAGCAGAAAGGAAAGACAACTGGAAACTCAATGTGTACTTGTCAACTAAAAGAGGCTTTGTCTTGTCATTCCCCTGGCCAACCAGGAAACACAACACAGCATTCACTGGATTCCATGTCTTCACCTAGAAAATTTCATTTCTCCAAGGACCCTTCCAATTGAAGATTACTACTAAAACAAGATCCCAAAGTAAAGAGGAAGGAAGCCTGATTCAAAAGACAGGCCCAAGGCCTAGGAAGATGGTTCAACAGTTAGGAGCACTTAGGTTCCCTTGCAGAGGATTGGAGTTCAGATCCCAGCAAAAATAGCTTCCCTCATTCTTCTTTACCAACACAAGACTAGAGGCGATTCAACACAATGAAAACAGATAAGATAAAAGTTACCAGACTGGAATAAATGAAGAAAGACATCTACTTTGCATATGACATGATTACAGTAACTTCCAAAACTCTACCCCTAGAAGCAATCAGTGGATTTAGCAGTGTTTCAAGAGACAAAATAAATTCATTTTGTTTCTATATACTATTGGAGAATATGTGGACATCTAACCAAAACAATGGCTAACTTTACAGTTGCTCAGGGAAAACTAGAAAAAGAACGAAACATTTGGGTATAAATGTAACAAAGCATGGTCAGGACTGAGACTCAGTTCATTTGGGTTTCTGTAGTAAAACTCATCATCCAGTGGAATTCATTCTTCATAGTCTAGGAATCTGGGAAGCACAACATCAAAACACCAGCAGATTCAGTATCTGCAAAGAGATACTCTCTGCTTCACAGATGGTATTCTCTGGCTGTGTCCTCGCATGGGAGACAGTAAGCAAGTTCCCTGTGTCCTGATTAATCAGGTTATTCTTACTCTTGTATGACTCGGAGTTCTTTAGGAAGCAGACTTAAAGGGTTTTTATCAATCTGCTTACACGGTACGGTCAGGGTCATCCAACAACAGCTTTCTTCACTGTACATAGGCTGTCTTCAGTCAGCAATGAAAGTCAGGTTCTGATGCCAGTGGAAGAATTGCCAAAGCAGCAGCAGTGGAAGCAACAGAGGGAGATGAACTCAACTCTCAGGTGAAGAGTAAAGGCAGCAATACAAACAGCAAGGCTTTGGCCTCCAGTCTCCTTTATCTGGACTGCCACAAAAAGGCACCACCCACCCTTGGGGTGGGTCTTCTCGCTTCAAACAACCTGATTAATAAAATCCTCCAGCAGCTCATCTCCCAGTCAAGTTGAAAACCAAGAACCGATCCCAGCCATGACCTAGTCATCTCCCAGAAGCCTCTGGAACCTCCTAAGATCCCACTGAGATCCAAATTTAATATGTTAATTTGAGGCGTCTATTGCTTACTATGTGTTGCTATGGCAAACCAGGTTTCACATTAGTTTGAGGAGTTTATTGTTTGCTTTGTGATGCTAAGGCAAACATACTCAAGAGGAAATGCTGGCTTCTTTGACTGATGGTTACAGGGGATTTCAGGTCCTCTTCAGTGTAGAAGACTAAGTAACTCACTCCATGGTGACGGGAGCATTTAGCAAAAGATCCCCACATCCCATGAACAAGGAAGGAGGCAAAGAGTATTAGAACCAGTGGGTCTATACCCTTGAAAGGTCTATTCCTGGAGGCTAACTTCTGTTAACCACCCTCTCCCTATCTCCCCCCCTCCAAAAAAAACCACCCACCATCTTAAGAGTTTAAAACAAAAGGCCTTTCCAGACTTAAACCACACCATACCATCTTTGTTCTCCAAAGTTTCACGGCCACTTCAAAATGCAAAACACACCCAGTAAGAATTCACGAATTCCCACAGCCTTGGCAATTGTGACACTTCTGAAGTCCAAAGTTTAAAGGTTTTTCTGAGATGCAAGGTAGCGTCTAAAGCTTAGAGTCTGTGTTGTAAGCCCCTGTGAAATCAGAAAAGAATGTGTGTACTTCGACTCTGCAGAAGTGCAAGGCAAGCATTCTCATCCTAAAAGGGCGGAAAAGAGGGATAACGATGAAAGATTGCACCAAAGAAAGGCCAAAACCAGAAAGGAAAACATCAGATTCTTTAATTCTGTATCAGCCATCAGAGCACACTGCGGTGGTTCTCAACCTTCCTGATGCTGCAATCCTTCATGCTGTGGGGACCCACAACCATAAAATTATTTTTGTTGCTACTTCATAAATCCAATTCTGCTACTGTTATGAATTGTACTGTAATTATGTTTTTCGATGATCTTATGTGACACCCTGTGAAAGGACCTTTCAATCCCCAAGAGGTCATGACCCACAGGTTGAGAACCATTGGCGCAATGTTTCTGTTCTCCACAGCCTGTTAGGGATGAATGCCTGAAGAGATCACATGCTCCTCTTATTCATGTCCAACATCTTCAGGTCTCCACTCAGCTTAGGCTTCACCCTTGTGACTTCACCCAGGCTCCATTCAGAGACCCTCTCATCACTCAGCACCTAGCCTCCTAGGGTTTTTTTTTTCCCCAAATCTACAAAACTTCTATGACCCTATAAGTCTTGTCATCTTCATGACTAAAACTTAATGCCACATAGAAACTGCCAAGTTCTGCTGCCTGCTCAAGATGTAGGCAGAGCCCTTACAGACAGCAGCTACCAGCTCTGAGGGCCTTCATGTCCAAACCTGGGAAAAGGGACCCCTAGATGACCCTTCTCCAGAAGGACAGCCCAGTGACAGTCTTTGCAAAGAAAAAGTTTCAGATGAGTTTGTCTTTTTATATCTCAGCCTTCAATAAAAGGGGTCTTGCCCTGAAGGCGCTCTGCTTCCGCCTGATGGGGCTAAACTCTTTGGCGTTCTCAGCCTCTGTGTTTACCATTGATATATCTATAGCTCTACACACCTCTCAATCATGTATTTATCAAAGCTCTGCTTGCTTTTGTTGTGACTCTTATTGTAAACTTGGCCAAAAGTGTAATCATGCTGTCTATAGCCTAACTATTGCACTGCCATTACATTCCTCTGTTATATTAATTGGCCTCTCACTGAAATTTCCAGGCCACAGGCAAAACATAGTCATTGTGCTGGCTAGATTTATGTCAACTTGTCACAAACTATCTGAGAGGAAGGAGCCTCCACTGAACAAATACCTCCACAAAGTCAAGCTATAGGCAAGACTTTGGTATTTTCTTAATGACTGACGTGGGGCCCAGCCCACTGTGGGTGATGCCGCCATCCAGGGGCTGGTGGTCCTGGATTCCATAAGCAAGCAGGCTGAGAAAGCCATGAGGAGCAAGCCAGTAAGCAGCACCCCTCCGTGGCTTCTGCATCGGCTCCTGCCTCTAGGTTTCTGTCCTGACTTCCTTTAATGATGAACAGTTTTGTGAGCATGTAACCTGAATAACCCCTTTCCCACCAGGTCGTTCTGTTCACGGTACTTTTCCACAGCAACAGGAATCCTAAAATAACCACATTCTTTGCCGTAGCGTAGTAAAAATAGCCATGAGTTTGATTTTTAGCAGATCCTCACTCCCACCTGAAACCTCTTAAGCATGGTCTTTTCTGTCCACACTTCTCCCATGTTTTGGCATCTTGAACTCACACCAGAATCACCCATTAAGCTCTGCCTATAGCATCTTAGGGCTTCTCTAGCCTACACCCCCAAACTCTTCCATGAGCCATTTCCAAAAACCTACAGAGAACAGAGTCTTATTTATTATGGAAACACCCTCCCTGCCACCAGCCAGTTGTCTGTGTTAGTTAATTTTGAATTGCTGTAACCACAATGCCTGACAGAGACACCTTAGGAGAGTATCAATTTCTCCTGATTCATGCTTTAGAGTGTCTGAACCCATCTTGGTGGGGAAAGGGTCATGTTCACAGCAGCTTGAGGCAAGTGGTGGAGGGTGATCATGTTCCAGCAGACCAAGAGACAAAGAGTGACAACCTCTGCTAGGCTCAAACCTTCAAAGGCCTGTTCGTACAAACAGATCTCACCTCCTAAAGACCCCACGGTCTCCCCAGCTAAAAATCAAGCACTCAAAACATGAACCTGTAAAGAACATTTCAGATGTGAACCATACTGAAAGAACACAGTCAAATTACAGCAAATCTGTATACTGAAAGCTGTAAGACTCTGTTAAGAGAAAGCAAGGATCTAAATAAGTGCAAAGACATGCGGTGTTTATAGTTTAGGAAGCTTAATAGAGGAAAGATGTTAATCATCTTTCAAATATATATACAGGTTTAACATAAATCCCATCAAAAATCATAGAAAAATTGTGAATATAGACAAGCTTACTTTTCATGTGGAAAGGAAAAGGAACCAGAATAGCTAAAACCATTTTGAGATGGGGAAATGAAGTGGGAGGAATCAGTCTACACAATTTAGAGACTTAGTATCAAAATAGAGAGCTCAGCATCAAGACTGGATGGTACTGTTGGCAGGACGGGCATGTAACAACCCCGCAGAACCCAGAGAGACCTGTACAACATGAGTGAGTCTGAAACGGGTGTGGAAGCAGTCGGATGCAGGTGAGAAGCTCTCGGTCTCTCCAGTGCACAGTTCAGAGCAACTGGAAATGTTCAGGGAGAAAAAGCATCGTGTCATATAAACTTTAACCTGGATGCACCCCTGGTTTCTGTACAGTTGCAGAACTTCTAGGAAAGAACATGGGAAAAATCTTGACACTCTAGGGTTAGAAAGAGAGCTCTCATGTACAGACAAAGGGGTATAAGATGTGACTGATTGGGTTACAGTGCAACTTCTGTGATGAGATTTTTAATTCTTTCACTTTTTATTTTTCTCATTTTATTTCCTTCCTTTTTTCCCTCTTGAGTATTGTTTTATTAGGTGGAGAGGAGTACAGGAGTGGAGGTGGATCCAAAGGGGTGGGGAATGAACAGAATCAAGATACATGATGTAAAAAACACAAGGAAGGAAAGAAAGAAAAGAGAGTTCTCAGCCATGAGACCAAAAGCATGAACCAAAGAACATAACTTTGAGAGTTATATTAGACATCTGATCTCTGTGTGTGTCCATGTATTTGTGTGTATGTGCAGTGTATGTGTGTTTTACTTGGGATGTGTGCATGTGCAAGTTAGTGTGCACACCTGTGAGTGTGCACATGCATGTATAGTCCATAAACTGATATTATGTATCTATGACAATCACACTCCAACTTAGTTTTGAGCCAGGGTCTCTCCCTGAACTCAAAAGTCATTGATTGGCTGGACTGGCTGACCAGGCAGCTAGGGAACCCAGCTGTCTATATGCCTTTGCAGCACTGGGGTCACAGAAGCACAACCTACTTGGCTTTTATGTAGACGGCAAGATACAAACTCAGGTCCTCGTGTATGGTTGAGCACAGAGCAGACACTTCTGACGGGCTCCCAGTACATGAAGGAAAGTAAGGGGAGGGAGACAGGAATGGAGTGAAGGCAACAGAGAGGGAAGCAGGGAGAAGGGAAGAGAGAGCACTTGAAAACCACTTGTCGGAAAGGGACTAGTGTCAAGAAATTATGTGAAAATGCTTAAAATCCAACAGGAGAAAAGCATCCTCAATTCTAAAATGGGCAAAAGACAAGAACAACCATTACTCCAGGAGCTGCCCAGATGGGAAAGAGGAACATGCAGGGACTGGGAAAAGCTCACTTAAACCAACACAGCAAACACTCCTGTCAAGGGACCAAAGCAGGAAGACACACAGATGTCAGAGTCCCCATACAGAACTGCTGGGCTTGCAAAATGGTACAACCACTTGCAGAGACCATTTGTCAGTTTCTTTAGAATTGTAACCGCTATGTGACCCAGCTGTGGGCACTCCTGGGCATTTTTCCCAGAGAAATGAAAATGTATGTTCACAGGAAAATCCAAGCGAAGCATTCTTAGCTCAAAACTAAAGACAACTCTGAGTGAATAGTTCAGGAAATCGCAGCATACTTTGGAATGCTACCCAAAGGGAAGGGCCGATTGACATGAGCCATAAGTGGCATGACATTTACACAAAAGCCAATCTTGGAATGTCCTACATCATGTGGTTTCATTTATGGAGTGCTGCATTTGGACCAATGTTCCCCAAGGGCCGTGTAGATTTGTTCCACATGGTACATGGAAGATGGTAGGAATAAGACTGGAGCCGAGAGGAGTGTCCTTCATCACTGAGAGCATATTCTTATTCTTCCTCCTCTTTTCCTTCCACAAGGTGAGTCCTTTACCACTACATGTTCCTTGCCATGAGCTTAAAACCATAGGACTGGTCTATGAACCATAGAACTTCCAAAAGTGTGGGCCAATGTAAACCTTTTCTCTTTCTACGTTGGTTGTCTCAGGTATTTTGTCACAGTAATGGAAAGGTAGTGCACACATGTAGCTTTCCAGAAATGGTCACATGAAAGTTGCCAAGGATAAAGCAGGGAGATGTAGGGATAAGTGCACATGTCTATAAAAAATAATGTTACAGATCCTTAAGACAAAAAGTTCTGTTTTTTGATTAAATCATGGTCATTGGTCTGGTTACACTACGTTTTTTGTTGTCACCGAAGAAAGCATGATACAGTATTTACAAAACCTTGCTGTGTTGTTTCTTACAATTGCATGTGAATTTACATTTATTTCAAAACTAAAAGTTTAATTAAAAAACAAAGACACCACCAGTATGGAGCTATGAAACCCATAGCCATGCAGTCTGGACTTAGAGACAGGAAGGAGGAAACAGAGGGGAAAACAGACCACATGACAGATCATGGGTGCCTGGGCTTTCACCTACTAAGAGAGGGCAGGGTGCATCACCACAGAGCTGATTTAGAGATCTCTCCCAGCCTGCACCCATCCTAAGCTTGGCCAGTATCAGTCCCCACCCCTCCCTGATGCAGACAGGGCCTCTTTGACGCAGCCTGAGTAATTGGATCCACTGCTCCACATATGTTTGCAATCTGAGGGTTTCCTGTGTGTTCACAGCCCCTTAATAACTTTGCTTACGGGAAAGTTTTGGTTTAGGAAGCCAAACTAGGCTGGAGTTAGACTGAGAAGGAGCAGTTCAAAAGCAATGTTTCTCAATGCCCGTTCTCCAGCCAGCAGGCTAGACAGGACAGGGTGGGGAGAGGCAATTGGGGGGGGAGCAGCTTCTCAATAGGTTTCCGAGAAAGAGCACTGGCTGTGCTTCTTTGGATCTGAGAAGAAAATCAGGGGTTCTTTTCTCTTGTGCATGCTGCCTTTGCACCCCACCTGATCTGAGAAGAAAATCAGGGGTTCTTTTCTCTTGTGCATGCTGCCTTTGCACCCCACCTGGCCCAAGCCCAGGGCTGTCTGAGACCCAGCCCTCCCAGGCCAGCCTGGAAAATGGGCTTTCCCCAGCTGGAATGTCTCTGCACCCCAAACAGCCTGGCCTTCCCACACGGTCCACTTTAATCCACTTTACTTCTTGACTCATACATCAAGGAACGTTATCCTTCTGATGTATCCCACAGACATTCCCAAGCACACACACACACACACACACACACACACACACACACACACACACACAAAATCACCTGTACTTGTCCCATCAACACATTGCCTCTGCTCTAAAGGTCCTCAATTTATTTGAAAATTCTGTTACCTCTTAATTGAAAGCTCATATCTTTCTAACAAGTTCTTGACCACCTTTTGCCTCTGAAAATTGAAGTCAGAGTTAGAAATGACAAACTGTGCCTCAATATGTGGCCTGTGAATGGGGGTCCTGAGACTTTCTCTATCCCTCAGTCACCTGGAAACTGTCCACAAAGGTCACATTCACAGGAAAAGAAAAAGGGACTCATTTGTAAGAGGCACATGGGCCAGGGATTCAAACTCATAGGGCTAAAGAGATTCCTCAACAGTTAATAGTGTAAAGAAAGAACCAGAGTTCTGTCCCCTGTACCCACTTCAGGAGGCTCACAACTGTCTATAACCAACTCCAGGGAATATAAAACTCTTGTCTTGTTGCCATGGGCACCTGCAGTCACATGCACACACAGATACATACATGTATATGTAATTTAAAAATAAGATAATGGCTAGAAAGATGCCTCAGTGGGGAAGAGCACCTGTTGGTGCTGAGAAGTGGGATCCAGTTCCCAGCATCCACATGGCAGCTCAACCACCTGCGACTCCAGTTCCAAAGGTTCCAATGCTCTCTCCTGGCCTCCGTTGACTTTGTAAGCCTTCTGTACACAGACTTACAAGCAGGCCAGATCCTCATATATGAAAAACTAAAAATAGAAATAAATCTTTTAGAATAATAATAAAATGAAATTTTAAAAGTTACATTCAACTCACGGGTGACATGGTTTGAAAGTCGGCAAGCTGAAGGTAACCAGTGTGAACATCTGTGCCTCATTGGATCTCATGTCCTATGGAACAGTACAGAAGTAAGACAAATGCCCTGTCCCATGAGATGAGAAAGCTGCCACCAGTGTGATTAGCCTGGCTCTACCTAACAGGATGGAATCTCTTGTTCTAGCAAATTGCAGGGGGGCGGGGTGGGGGAGCATCCTTCTGAAGGAAGGTCAGGGGTAACTGTGATTGACTGTCCACTCATCATCCCACTCCTTAGCTATGCCGTGAAGGTCATGAGTGGGTAAGAAAGCCATGGAGCCTATGTGGTATGCCCCACTCCAGAAGGCCCAGCTTCTTTTCCTAATTTGTGTGACTACATTAAGGAAAAATCTTCAACAGTGTGTCTTGCAATACTGATTATGTTTCCCATGAAAACCAGGACTCAGAAGCTAATATGAATCTTTAATTTTCTCTATCCTTAGCCTCATGGTTTCAAAATGGCTGCTGCCTGTTAAAGCATCACACCTGCGTTACAGGCAGGAAGACAAAAGAAATGTGAACGACACCAAGGTTGCTCTTTTCAACGATTTTCTTTTTAGCTAGGAGGAAACTTTCACAAATTTTTGCCTATAGACCACCTGGGAATACATCATGCGACCACCAGCAGAGGGCTGGGAACCTTACAGCATGTGTTTCTAGGTTCTATAGAAGAGTAAGGCAACATGGGGAGTTTCTCGAGAGTAAAGTGCTCTCCCTAGCATGTGCGAGGTGCTGGGTTCTATCCAGCATTGCAAAATGCAATATAAAATAAAACTTTTAATAGGAAGGAAATGGAGAAAGGCAGAGTGGGCCAATCTATCATGTCTGCCATTGTATTTTAAAACCCTAACACATCTGGCAAACACACAGAGTGGTTGCTCAATGAAAAGTATTACAAAACATAAGTGCACACAATCTGTGCAGGGGCAGGGTAAACCAGCCCTTTGGGAGGCTTCACTTTGGGGAAAACTGCAGACAGCACCATGTAGGAATGCAAAGGACCTTTACTAGGAAAGTACCAGCAGCATACTTCTCCACTCTCCAGCTCTGCAGAACCGCTTCAGGAGACTTATGTGCCAGAAGAGGCAGGCGTGAAATATTCAACAACTGGTTGGCTTTGCTCACTGATGAGTTGCCATGCTCTTCCTCCACCAAACTGAGCCCAGCCTCCCACCTCAGTCATGTGGTGGCCACAAGTACTGAAGATACCTCTCCCTCACTAACTCCAGTAGAAACAGACTATGGGCTGGCACTAGAACCCCAGACATTGGACCACTTGTGTGCTGTGCTCAAACTAAGACAATGTTGGAAGTTGGCGGCTATCCCACTTCACATGCATTAACTCATGAAGGCCTCACTGTAGATCTGTAAGCAGGATGCTTGTATCCATCCCGTCTGCCAAAGTTGAATCTTGTAGAAACTGGGAAAGTGGTCAAGTCATCCAGCTGCTAAGCAAGGAGCAGAGACACCAGCCTGTCTGGAGCCTTCCTGCCTCTAAAAGTATTGCTTTCTGATTAGCTCTCAGTTTTAGGCCAAAAGAAAAAATTGGGTTGTTTCTGTTTTTATTTTTAATTATAGGCATCTCCAACATCAGCATCTGGTAGATGGGTTGTTATAGCGACCATGGGAAATAGAGGAGCTACAGATTCAGCCACCCCAGAGCCCCTGGTCCACTGGGAAGGCTGGCCTCATGTGTGGTAGAAAGGCCACATTGGGTGGTCTCAAAGGTCAGATTCCAACAATCTCAGTCCCTCAAAAGAAATAGGAATAATTAGAGACCCTGATAAAATGGCAAAAGCCAAAACATGGTGGACATAATTTTCTACAAAAAGTAAAACAAACTTTCAACTAGAAGCTATTTTGTCTTCAACTTGGTCATTAACTACTATGTGGTGAAGTAAATATAAAAAAATAACAAAATCTAAACCACTTTGTACTTTTCATCAACTTGTGATTCTTGAAAAACATGCTCATTCTTTGGTAGTTCCCAGTCTGGACCATCAGTAAAAATCATTCACATGTTTATATTGGGCCTAAAATGGCAGCCAGTGAGCACTCACACACAGCACCTGTTCAGTGGTTAGAGGCGTCACTTTTCTTATTGCTATGACAAGTCACCAGGTAAGAAGTCGCTTAAGAGATGGTTTATTTCAGCTCACAGAGAGGAAGCAACCCATCATGGTGGGAAGTTCTGAGTGGGAGGACCTTTGGGGAAGCTGGTCACACTGTGTCTACAGTCAGGAAGAAGAGAGATGAATGTCCACACCCAGCTACCTCCCCCTGATTTCTGCAGTGCAGGACCCTAACTCAGGGAATAGTGCCGCTCTCCTTTAGAGGGGTCTTTCCATGTCAGCTAAACTAATCAAGATCATCCCCAAGGTTAATACTTAACCTGCCCCAGTATTAATCCAAATAACCCTGAATGGGTGTGTCTGTCAGCTCTTCTAGTTGATTCTACACAGATCTTAGCAAGTATTAACTACTACAGTGGTCAATGCTAATTTGGTTCATATCGTTCTTCAGACTGGTATGATGGGTACATGTGTTTGTCCCGAGCACTAGAGACTGGGAAACAAGAGGATCACAAGCTGGAGGCTAGCCTGGGCTACCCTGTCTCAAAAGGGAACAACAGAAAAAAAAAACTTGGCTGTTCTGGAATCAATTATATATTGAGTAGACTGCTCTAGGTAGCACTGTTGGGATCAGCGTGCTTCCTGTCTTTACAATCTTAGCAATTTTGTGGCTTAAGTAGACATTAAACAAGAAAAAGAAATGCCTTTAAAAAGGCAATAAAGCAGTAATAAAGGAGCAGGGTGGTGATGGCACATGTCTTTAATTCTAGCAGTTGTGAGGCAGAGGCAGTCCGATTTCTGTGAGCTCAAGGCCAAGCTTGTCTACAGACTGAGTTCCAAGATAACCAAGACTACACAGAGAAATCCCATCTCCAAACAAATAAGGAATCAAATAAAAAATGTAATAAGGGACACAGAAGAGATGAATCAGTGACTTAAGAGGGTTTGCTGCTCTTTCAAGGACCCAAATTCAACTTTCAACACCTACATTGAACAGCTGGCAAAACACTCTCTAACCTATGTTCTCTTCTGTCTCCCCTTGGCACCTGGACCTCTGCACACATAACATCCAAAACGCGAACTGTCCTCCACGGGCTCAGCTTTTTAAACACTTGGTCCCCAATGGTGGAACTATTTGGGAAGATTTAGGGGGTATGGCCTAAATTTAGGGGGTAGAAGGAACCATGGCACTGGAGGCTTTGAGAGATCAAAGAACCATAGCACTTCCAGTTTGCATTCTGCTCAGTGCTTTCAATTTGGGATGTGAACCCTCAGCTTGCTTCCCCAGCAGCCATGTATAGCTTACCTCCTGCTTCCACGGTTCCAGACTCTTATCCTTCTGGAACTATAAACCCAAATAAACCCTTTGTTCTGTAAGTTGCCTTTGTCTTGGTGCCTTATCTCAGTAACAGAAGTTACTAATATACACAATCATACAATTTAATAAAAAATAAATCTTTAAATCTTATAGTAAGAATTGCAGTAATTAATGAGAAAGAAGAGTGGAAGTAATTAAGATGGGTCTTGTTAGCTCATGAGGGCAGGGTAGGGTTCTTTGGGGAAGCTTTATGATAGCCAAGGGCCACCGTGACTGCTCATGTCCTTTCAATGCCACACATTCTTCTCCTTTCCTATCTATCTACTAAAGAAATACTTGCCTAGGACTGTCTTTCCCAGGTATCTCTCCTTCTCAGTCCCCTGTATTCATGCTACGTCCTATGACTTATGACTCTCAGTACAGATCTGTGCGTACAAAGCATCCCTAAGAAGAAATGAGAGACAGGGGATATCCTGGCAATGGCATAGAATCCCTGCTTTGAATTTCACATGGAGTTGCATTGCATTCGTGACCACTAGGAATCATGTCCTCTTTCCAGAAGGTTTCGTATCTAGAATCCCTAAGCAAGTTCCAGAGTTGACTGTCTTGTGCAAATGCCCTTGGTTGGTCCTCCAGCAAACAAGCTGATTCCCAGGCCACTAAGAGCAAAGAGACAGAGAGCAGACTGAAGTTCCCTGAGCCTTGATATAACCCCTCCAGCCCTGTGCCATGGCATTGCCAGACCTCGTGTACACAGGCCTCCAAGACCTCTTTGTAAAGCCTGGGTGCTGACCCCACCTTGTCTCCATCAAGCCTTCAAGGCACACAAGAGGAGATAAGGCATGCAATGGGGCTGAAGGAAGTGGGTGGATTTGGCTTTCAGATGCTGTACTTGACCCTTGGACTCCTCTGCCTCCTCTGCAGTCCTCTCTCTGAGGTGATCCTCCTTTTCCCCAATCTCCATCCAGAAGGTTCTATTTATCAGGACAATCTAAACTATGTTATATGATGCCTGTAGAGAGAAGGCTCTTGGCACTGTAGAATGGGAAGGAGCCAACCCCAGTTGCCATTGGCTATTCTTCAGGCTGCTCACCATCTAAGAAAACAGGGCTGAGAAACAGGTTAGTGAGTAAATGGTTCATGGGCCAGACATAACAAGGCAGTACCAGGAGTACACACACACACACACATACACATGCACACACACTACAACCAATCAAAGCATGGGAGCCTTGGAGACATGAGCCTAAGCAAGCTGGTCACATCACATTACAGCCAAGAACAGAGAACAATAATGTGTTCATATTACATCACTCCACTCACTGCCTCCATTCACACAGTCCAGGTCCCATTCACAGTTAAGATGGATCTTCCCATATCAACTAATATGATCAAGGCAATCTCCTACAGGAATACCCAGCAGTTCATCTCCCAGGTGATTGTAGATTCTGTCAAGTTGACAAATAACAGCACCCATTACACCTAGTCATAGGTGGTAAGGGATTGGCAACCCTAAGGGGATGCTAGCTCCTATTTCATCAGTGGGTAACAACTGCATTACCTACCTCTTTCAGTCTCTGTTTCTGGATCAAAAAATAAGATTAGACTAAGTGGCTGCCCTGTCATCTTACATAAAATTTCCAAATTCTCAGTGAATGTTTGTGGTGGTTAATCTTCAATGATAAGTTTGACTGGATTTAGAACCCTAGGAGACATACCCCTGGGTAAATCCATGGGATGTCTCCAGAGAAGTTTAGCTAATAAGGAAAAACCCACCCTAGATGTCAATGGCACCACCCTGTGATGTTGGGTCCTGGATTAAATAAAGGGGAGGGGTGTAGAAAATCAGTAGAAAATCAGATGAGTACCAGAATTTCTGTCTCTGCTTCCTAATAGTCCCGTATGTAAGTAAACAGTCTCACACTCCTTTTTCCATGGCTGAGTACTCCCCCACCATCTAAATGCTCCCCCACTATCTGAGTGTTCCCCCACCATCTAAATGCTCCCCCACCATCTGAGTGCTTCCCACCACCTAAATGATTCCCCACCATCTGAGTACTCCCCCACCATCTAAATGCCCCCCCACCATCTAAATGCTCTCCCACCATCTAAATGCTCCCCCACCATCTGAATGCTCCCCCACCACCTGAGTACTCTCCCACCATCTGAATGCTCTCCCACCACGTGAATGCTCCCCCACCATCTAAATGCTCTCCCACCATCTGAATGCTCCCCCACCATCTGACTGCTCCCTCCACACTGTGCTGGATTGAATCCCTTCACACTGATTGGAAACAGATCTTTCCTTCCTTCCATTGCTTCTTGTCAGTTATGTAGTCACTTCAGTAAGAAAAGTAACTAACACAGACCTCAGTTCTAAAGCTGTGTTTTCCTCTATGTGCAAGGAATGCAATGCAGCAGGGATACAGAATGCATGGATTTGGTGAGGAATAAGTTCATGCAGCAGTGCCAGCCTTTCATTCAATAACAATGACCTTGATACAAAGTTTGGAATGCTGCCATGGATTTCTGGGAACTTCTACACAGATATGAAGGAGCCAGCACTATGTACAACTTGGGTGGGCTAGAGCGGGCTGGGTAGTGGAGAGGACAGTGTAATCTCTCCGTGTACTGGACACCATGTAGGAGCCAGCAGACCAGACTATAAAACAACTTTCAATAACAGCCAAGTCATGCTTCTCTGTTTCCGCAGAGCCTGCTTAAGCATTTTATAATGCATTCTACATTCCTCAATCCATTACCAGCCAGGACTGGGCTAGAAGAAGTGAAGGTGAGCAGAACCCAGGCTTTGCTCTGCATCAGCTCCCTACTGATGTGCAGTGGTGCCCAGAGTACTCAGAGCCGAGCAGCATCAGTTGAATACCACTCCTGTAAGAATTAGAAAAAGACACCACTTCTGGGCAGATACAGTCCAGTGGGCACAGCCCACTAAGCACCAGCACTCCTTTACTCCTATGACTCAGAGCCCCGCTGCTGTTAACAACCTGTGCAACTGATTCTTATCCCAATGGGCTGCTAAATTTTAGTCAAGGTCTCAGATACAGTTTTGCTCTTATGGAATGTACTAATGGTGATAGTTCAGTGGAGCAGAGACCCAAATGTGTCACCTGGCAGAGGAAAACTAGGTGAGCTGACTTGATCATAACATAACAAAATAAAACACATGAGAGAGACGAGCACATTTAAGAACCCAAAGCTGCAAGAGTAAGGGATACTATGGCAAAGTGGACATCTTATAGCCTCTGTGAGATCCCCTCCACTGCTGGATTGACTGTGTTATAATTATCCCTGACTTGTTTAATGTGGGTCTAGTACTTTAGGGCTTTTAAGTGAGGTGCATGGGAGGCAGAAATATTACACACACACACACACACACACACACACACACACACACACACACACACACACAGTTGGAAAGACAAGACTGGGGAGATGGAGCTACGGAACACAGTTGCCATGCATGCATGAGGACCTGAGTTCAAACTTCCAGACCCTACGTGAAAGCTGAGCAGAAAGTCATGGGCCAGTTGGCCTGGCACACAGCCAAAACCAACTAAAGAAGCCTGTCTTAGGATGACAGCCAAAACCAAAATTATCCTCAGACTTCTACATGTACACTATGCTCTCTCTCTCTCTCTCTCTCTCTCTCTCTCTCTCTCTCTCTCTCTCTCTCTCACACACACACACACACACACACACACACACACATACATACACACACACTCAAAATGAAGCTTACCCCCAGCTCTGCCTCAAGGTCAAGAACTGAGCAGGACCCCACCACATAGACAAGGCATTAAGATTGTTCCCAGCCACTGGAGAAAGCTAAACAAATGGAGGAGACAGGATGCTCTTTGTGTTCTGAGCAGCCTATGAGACAAACCCAGGACAGATTTGACAGGATCACCAATGAGCACCAATGAGCACCAATGAGCACCAATGAGCACCAATGAGCACCGTGGGTGTGGCTCTGATCAGGCTCTTTTCCAAACTCAGCCAAGATTCCCACCACAGGCAGAGCTTATGATAGTTGTGTCCTAGCACACATCTTCAGCTTTTCTCTAGGATAAAGAGTACATGATACCAGCCAACTATGTTGAAGCCATATCAGGATGTACACCTTTATTCAAGACCAGCTACTTGTTGGAGGAAGTGTGTCACTGAGAGTGGGCTTTAGGTTTCAGAAGCCCATGCCAAACCAGGTCTCTTTCTCTCTTCTTGCTGCCTACAGATTAGGATATAGCCCTCAGCTACTTCTCCAGCACCATATGTGCCACTGTGAAGATAACAGTCTAAGCCTCTGAAACTGTAAGCAAGATCCCAATTATATGCTTTCTTTTATGAGTTTCTTTGGTTATGATGTCTTATCACAGCAATAGAAAAGTGACCAAGACAATGCCTTTTTAAATAAAATTGCAAAAAAAAAAATGTGTTCCTTGTTATGAGAGGGCTCTATGATACAAAAGCCCTTGCAGCCATGCATTTCTTCTGAGCACTATCACTGAAACAAACACATGTATTCTGCACTGTTCCTAATGACACAACAGGGCTTCCTGTGCTGAGAAAACTGTTATTAGGGAAAGTGACTGCTTCTAAGATAAATACCCACTTGGCATCTTGTCATAGAACAGAAATTAAGTTGTAGAAAAAGAAATGTGTAGGGATTGAAGAGATATCTCAATGGCTAAAAGCACTTCCTGCTCTTCCAGGGGAACAGGGATCAGTTCCCAGAAAACATGTCAGCAATAAGTACACATGTCAGGCAACTCATAGCCACCTGTAACTCCAGCTCCAGGGGATCCAGTGCCCTCTTCTGGTCTTTGCAGGCATTGCATTCATGTGGCATACACTCACAGACACATACAAATAAAGGCAAATTGTTTTTAAAAGGATAAATTGCAGTGTAGCTGAAAATTATGGAAAGATAATACTACACACTAGAAATATTGAGGTTAGCTATTTAGAAAGTAATATTAAATTAATGAATAAGAAAAACTCTCCAGCCACAACATGAATAAAGTATGCAAGATAAGAACAGTTGAGGGTATCACCAAGTTTGAATTAGAAGAGAAAACCTTGGAACTCAGTGTCATCAACTGAATGAGTCACAGTACATCAGCCAGCCATCGGGCCTGCTCCCTCAGTCCTTCATAAGAACAGACAAATCCACAGACAGGGGTTTCCTCCCAGACTAATCTGCTATTATTGCTCAGCTAAAGGGTGTTCTGATGCAGTAGCATATCGTGTGAGTTGGAGACACCAGACAGCATAGAACCTCAGATAACTGGGTTCTCTAGAGAGACAAAGTGTCCTCCCTTCAAGGTCAAGCCATAAACCTTTCCCTCACTAGGCCCTTCCCCAAAGCCACCGAGGAGGGAAACAGTCCTTGAACAGACACTAGAAAGATCCACTTAGCCTGTGGAAGGCATTGCGGTTAGATGCCACAGCCTGTGTAAGTAAGTGCTATCTTTAGATATTTTTGCGAAGGCTCTATGGTCAGATAATGGATCAATTTATAATGTTACACACAGAAAATAGTGTAAAATCTCTGAGTAAAAAATGTTCTACACCCCTCCTCAGCATTTCTCACTTATGTCCATTGGAATTCTCTTTCCCACTTCTTGGCAGAAGTATAATGTGAACTGTCTTGTTTTCAATTTCTAGTAATCATTTTACACACTGTAGAAAAGAAAATGGTGAGATTAATTTAGATAGATTTTACTTAACTCATGCCTAAAATATGATCTTTTCATCAGGCAATCAATATTTTAAAATATTAATCAAAATTTCAGAACTTGTTCCAATTTGTAGAAATTCACTGGGCAGTTTTACCCCTGGTGCACACAACTGGAACTCATTGTGTGGAATGTGCTCAGCAGCCTGGTGTGTACTGGACAGGCTGTGTGGCTAGTTATGGCTCAGCTGGACAGTGTGCCTGTGGAACCTCCGGTTATGCTTAACTTGTTCACCCATTGTTAACGTATTTCCATTGAAGCTATAGTAGAGTTTGCCTAATGAATGGATGCTTTTCCAGTTTTGTAACTTCCCTGTGATCTCTGCCTCTCATGTGCCTCTAGACACAACATCCTCTCAGGGATTTTGTTATAGCTTGGGAAAACAGGCTAATGCATTATACCCAATCGGAATTAAAATCATTTTAATCCTAAGTATTGGTTTATCAACTTTTTTTGTTCTTGCATAGGAACTTCTTCCCTGTTTTCTGTCATCTCTTCTCTTTTTTCTGTGTCTTACTCCTGTTGAACTAAAAGTAAGATTTTAGACATTGTGGTATTTATTTTCCTTTTAGCAGTTTTGACAATTATGCAACTTGGTTATAATTATTTTAGTTATGTTTAATTTTTCAGCAGATAGTTTTAATTCTAATGATGTATGGCTATTAGTGAACAACAATTTTGTCTTTTGTTATTGTGAATGTATGCATATATATTTTTTAACTTATTTATTTTTATTTAGTTGTCTTGGTGTTTGCCTGGAACTGGGAACTGGAACTACAGACAGTTGTGAGCTGCCATATGGATGCTGGGAATTGAACCCCGGTCCTCTGGAAGAACAGTCAGTGCTCTTAACTGCTGAACCATTTCTCCAGCCCCTGTATGTATATGTATTATACACACACACACACACACACACACACACACACACACACACACCTTACATACACCTATGAGTCTATCTATCAACCAAACCAAATCTTTTCTGTCTCTCCATTTTTAGGAATTCTTCTAAAGAAATACTTGTCGTCAACCACATAAAATTTATAATGTGATTTACTATTAAAAGGTTATTTTCTCAGATAATACAGTGATGATCTTTGATACTAAAATTTCCAGTAACTTCTAACATTCTATATTGATCAACTCTCCCACAATGCACAGAAGTAGATGCTGCTTGTTGTGACCTATAAAGATTGTATTTATATAAAAATTTATAAATAATAAATACATTCTAAGATATTTTTGAAAACCTTTGTTTAAAAAACTCACATGAAATGGTAAGTAGCACAAAATTTCAGGAAAATGTGTGAGTTTATACAAAAGCTTTTCTCCACTCCTCTGCCCTCCCTCCCTCCCTTTTTCCCTCCCACCCTCCCTCCTTCCCAGGCACATGACCCTGGATAAAGAAAGTTTGCCTTCCAGTTGCAGACTATGGGAGCTCCCAGAGACACTGAGAATGGGTTAGCATCCTACTCTCCATGGACCCAAAACTCGCAGCTGCACATATTTAAGGATCATTTTGCTTGTTGTTTATACATTTGCTTAGCTGTCTTGTTTGCTGTATCTACATGTGTTTTTCTATGTTTTGCTTTAAAAAATATTCTCCCGAGGGGAAAAGCAGGCTGTGAGGTCTTTCATGTGGAATGCCGAGAAAGCACAACAAGAAATTGAACATTTCTCCAGTGCTCTTTATACTGCCAATGAAGATCAATAATTATTTTAGGTGCTAATTAGTGCCACTGATGTTTCTGATGTCACAAAAGTATACCACAGAGCAGCTAAACAGCTCCAGCTTCTGCTGTAACATCACACTCTGGGGAGATACACCAACACCATGAGGCTGAGTTCGCCACCATTTTATACACTTAGCATAGGTTAATGATATGGGGTGTCTTCTGTATGCTGTGAATATCATTCATTAATAAAGGAACTGTCTTGGCCTATGGTAGGCATCTTAAAAGTAAGCAGGAAATTGGAGGATAGATAGAGAAAGGGGGCGGAGTCAAGAGAGACAGAATTCAGAGATGCAATCCAGAGACTCAATCCAGCTCCTCAAGGAGCAAGATGTAAGGAAATAATAGGTAAGCCACAGGCCATGTGGCAGGACAGATTAATAAACATGGGTTGAATTAAGATGAGAGAGCTAGCTAGCAATATGTCTGAGCCATAGGCCAAACAGCATGAAGTTAATATAAGTGTCTGAGTCATTGTTGGGGGGCTAGGCAGCAGGTTGGGACCATGGGGCTAATCCAGGCCAGAAACTTCTTATTACAGGTTAATTAAAAACAAAAAAACAAAACCAGAAAACTTGCACAGCCTCGCCTGCCAAGTACAGGGTCAAACACAGGCTGAGATGCAGCTGGCCACCACTGATCAACAGTTAGTGGCCAATCACTTCCAGGCCTCCTGAAAGAGAAAAAGGTGCCAACAAGCGGCAATCCAGTCCCATTTCTACTGTAGATGACAAAAACAATGCCAGTTTCTGCTCTACAAGATCAGAAGAAATCACCGCCACTGAGGCAGGCAAATTGTGATGTTTATCTCGATAGCTCTCTCCACGTTAAAGTGCATGACTTGTTTCTCCTAGAATGGCTAGGCAAGAGTCTCCACAGAGCTATTGGGGTGGGGGAGCACATCAGCAGCTTAACCAAGCAAGGCTGGCAGCAGGGCAGAAGTTGGGTTGCCAAGGAAACCTTCTTTGCCTCACAAGGCTCCTAGGTTGTGGTTAGAAATGGTTCTGAAAGGCAGGCTGGTGCTCTAGGGTGGAGATACAAGTTGTGTAGTTCCTGACCTATGAGCGCTTGAATGCTAAGCCAAGGGTCCGAATGGAATGTACTCAGAAGGCTACTGCAACAAGCTACATTCCTCATTGCTGCGCTCACGCTCTCTCTTGCTCTCTCTCCCCTCCTCTCCTCTCCTCTCCTCTCCTCTCCTCTCCTCTCCTCTCCTCTCCTCTCCTCCCCTCTCTCCTCCACTTCCTCTCCTGTGTGAGTGTGTGTGTGTGTGTGTGTGTGTGTGTTTCAAGTTTCATGTGTGCCTGTGCTGATTCCACAGTCCTCAGGCACATGCAGCTGTTAAACTCTCAATAGCACTTGAGAGACAAGGGAAAGAGAATCAGAAGTTCAAGGCCAGCTGGGATGCTCGTTGAGAAAAGCAGGTGCTAAGTATAAACCAAGGACAATGGTTTGTCTGTTCATTCAGCCTAAACTTTAATGTAAAACTCATTATTTGATTCTGTAACTGGAGAGCTCAAGTGTCCTATGCTGCCCTGAGTGTCACTCCATTTTCAAATGGCTCTAAGATCTGCATATAAGCTCTGGTGAATGCAGTGTCTAAACTCAGATGCACAGTAAATGCAAACAGCTGGCACACCAATGGCTACGACTACTGATCAGCATCTGTCCAGCACATCTGAAGTCCTGTGCCCCGGTCTACCAAGTGCTACCCCCTCCCCGTGCCAGTGCACATCAGAATTGAAAGTGAGAGTAAGCCACGGTGTAAATGATCACATGATTAATTTTTATACTAATGCATATGAACTGGCACTATTTTAAATACATCACATTAATGAAACATATCATTAAAATGAATTCCACCTGTTCTTACTTACTGAATTTGCACAGACAAATCACAGTTGCATATATTTATGGGCTAGAAAAAAAGATGTTATGATTTTTAATGCAGTGTGGGATGACTTGATAAAACGAGATGACTCGCCCATTCATCACTCCCAACACTTGACATTTTTTTGTGATGAGAGAATTTGAAGGTCGCCCTCTCCACATTATTAAAGTATGCAGTGTTGGTTGATGAGTGCATGTGAATTGAACACAGTTTCCCACATCTCAGGCTGAAATCTGATGGCCAGTGTAGAGGAGCTTTCAAGCAGGATCTTTAAGAGGGATGTGGTGTCTCTTGAGAAATAGTGTCCATTTCTTTGAGCTCATGATGCTGCAGTGTCCCCTCCCTTTTGGCCATTATCTCTATTGCAGATACCACTCCCTTCTATCCACGTTCCACCAAAAGGTAAGCAAACACAAACACATCATCTAGGACTTCTGTCCCTAGAGCCATAAGTTAATAAACCTCTTTTTTTGACAAGTTTTGAGTTTATTCACCTTTTCATTCAGTAAAGTTGTACTGTTCTGTAATCACATGCAAATACATTATTTTGTTATTTGTTTAAAAATGAACAAATAGTATAATCACAAACTATATATTTATCATATTAATTTTCTCATATACAACAATTTTTCTTAAAATAAAATATGAAATTGAGAGTGACTTAAAGTATAGATAATCTACTTGAACATGAAATCACCTGAAAATTACACACATTTATAATATGCAGTTATAAGCAAAAGATTGTTTGAATGCCTCAGTAAAACTCTGATAAGTACAAAATTAAAATGCACCTTTGAAATATGAATGTGGGTAAGAAGTTACCACTTTAGACACAAAATGTATTTGTTCCCTTCATAGAATAAACACCCAGAAATAGGATAACTGTTTATGTTCCACTGTCATACACTGTGTTTTCTTATTTCTAGTAACTAAAATAAAGGAATGATTTGTATGAATGAAGTATGTAAAGAAGAAATTAGTATTTATCTTTTTGGTACATCAGTCTGCTTTCCATCACTGTGGTAAAATGCTTGACATAAACACTTCTCAGGAGACAAGGTTTCCTTTGGCCCATAGCTTCAAAGCTCCCAGCTCCCAGTTGCTCGGCCATGCTGTTGTGGGCTTCTGGTAGACCAGAACACCACAGTGGGAACCCATGGTAGAACAGGGCTACTCACTTCACAGGAGCCAGGAAGCAAAGAAAGGGAAGGAAGCCAGAGGTCTAAAGTCCCCTGGAAGGGCATTGTCCCAATGCCCTAAAGACCTTCCACTTGGACAATCTCTCACACGTTCCAAGTCTCCCAAGAGCACCATGGTTTGGAATCAAGCCTTCAACGCTCAAGCCATGGGGAATGATTAAGACCTGAACCATGACAAATGACCATCCAATTTATACAAACCGGCACTAAATGATTCTTTCCAGTCTCCAAAAGTGTCCTAATTTCCAAGTCAAACCTTACACCCTGTATTCTTGAGCATCCTCCTCTCCCTGTACAATGAGCAGCGTTGACCCTCTCTCTTCACCCTTTCTCCTTCATCTCTCGGGGATGAGTTTCCTCCCTAGGCTCCATCTCTTTCTTACACCTGGCTTCTGTCTTCTGCTCTGCCTACACTCTTCTCTACACTTCCTCTCTACACTCCCTCCATCTCACCCTTTCTCATGAGTCCATCTCTTGTTTCTGACCCCCTCCTAAGACTTCCAGAATTACTTTTCTAACACATGAATGGGCACCTTTCCAGGACAAATCTCAAACCCTATTGACTGCCCCCAATGAACAGCCAAGGCTTTCCTCCAGACTTCCAAAGTTTCCAGCATATCAAGCCCCCCCCTTCCTCAGAGGCTCCTCCTCCTGCAGCACAGCTCTGCAGACCTCTCTGTTTGCATCTCTACCTTTTCCACTCTCAGAACCAGTTCCTCTCTCTCAGATATGATCTCCATCACCTCCTCTAAGCCCCTCCATCCCACTTTCTTAGACCGATGCTTCAACAAAGTACCTGAGACTGAACAACACATAAAGAATTGAAGTCTCTTATATTTTTGGTTGTGAGCCTAGCCTTGAAGTCTCTTTGGCTTGTGTTCTGCAAGTCAGAAAGCCCCAAAATGGACAGTCATGTCTGGTCTGGCAAGAGCCTCACACTGTTACTATATGGTAGAAAGTGAAAGAGAGGAATTATTTCTTTCAAGAAATAAGGGGGACATCATGTTATAGAATAACCTCTGGACCACACACAGGCACACACATATTCATCCATTTTTATACATACATATGCACATATATACAAATAAAAATGAAATAAATAGAATCTGTTTTGGGGGGTAACGAGTCCAGTGTAGGACTCTAAAAACTGACTTCTCTGAGAATTAACCCTGTTGTGTGAGAACAGTATTGACCCCTCCAGGAGCCCTCACCACCCAGACAGTCTGAAAGGTCCCACACCCCTCAACCCTGGGCACCCAAGCTCAGGATAAGTTTTGAAAGAGATAAAACAACTCCAAACAGCATTTCCCAACACATGTACCCCGTGTAGCGCGTTCTCGGCAGGCAGCGGGGTACTTGGGGTGCTGGTGTGTCAATAGTCAGGGGCATTCAGCCTTTCCCTGCCTCCCATGACTTCACTGGCTTCAGAACCATCTGGAAACACATCTTTGGATGTGCCTAGGAGGATGTTTCCAGAGGTTTCGCTGAGGGAATGTATGTGACACCATCCCACATTGGAATCTAGACTGGATAACAAAGAAAAACGAAGCAATCCAACAGAGCACCTATATCCACCCCTCTCTGCTTCCTGACTGTCGATACAATGTGACCAGCCACCTCTGCTCTTGTCACTGTGCCATTCATTCGGTATGTGACCCTCACACTGTGAACCAGAACAGACCGTTCCTTAACCCTTGCCAGGTATTGTGACACAGCAAAAAGAAAAATAACTAAGAAGCAGCCAGCCTGGCTTACTGCAGTCAAGGCTGGCTATGTGCGGGGTGTACCTCTTAATAACACAGGGTGCTCGCCCACTGCTGGGCAGTTGAGGTCAGCTCCCTCACCCACTGGCAAAGACCGGGACTTTTCTGTCTGCCCTTCCATCATGTTCCAGTCTAGAAAAGGGTTTGGTTTTTCTTTGGTTCCAAGGAAGATAAAAACAATGGTCCATGGGATTTTTAGAGATGGCTCTCCTGTCTCAGGAATGAGGAGAGAATTGGGAGACCCCATGTAACCCCTCAAGAATTTACTTCTTTCCAGATCATGGAATATAGCCCGCTTCTTGAGGAACAATCTAAGTCTGGGACAGGAATTATAAAGTGGGTGGGACAGGGATGGAGGGCCAGCTGCCTCTCCTTCTCCTCCTCCGCCCCACCCCCACCCCCACAAGTTTCCCAGGACCACTTCTGCACAGCTGCCAGGACGCAGAGTTCTGTGTGCTCTGTATTGGGGTGGGGGGGTGTAGCCAGCCAGAAACAAAGAGCAGCCGGGTCCCCGCCCGCCCCGGGCCTGTGGGCGCGTCCCCGCCGGCCAGTCTGCGTGAGAGGGGCCCCTGGCAGCCCGCTGGAGAGGCAGGGAGCGAGGGGTGGGCCAGACCGCTGTAGCCAGGACAGCGGCAACCACCGTCCAGGCTCCTGATCCTTCCTACATCCAGCCCCGCCGTTGTGGCCTGGTAAGTGCAGGTGGCGGTGGTGGGAGGCGAGTGCGTCTTGTCGCTGGTGGGACTGGCGCCACGGGGATGTCCTGGCAGGACACCCCCAGCTCAGCTGCCCGTCTGCAGCAGAATCTGCGGTGGGTGCTGGTGTGGGTGTCACACTGTGCTCAGAGGAGGGGGGTGGGATTCTACTCAAAATGTCCACTTGTCTTTCAGCCCTGGATTACTGTTACCTTCTCTCTGGGCCTCTGAGAGCTAGGACCATGAAGCATGCCCCTTACATAACTGTCCCTCCAGAAAATGTCCCCCTCTTTGTTCAACCCAAATGCCAAAGGCTGCAGGACCCCATCAAAAGCAGGGTCTGCTAACCGCTGGCAGCTGCCGAGTCTAGGACAGTGGGGAATTGTTCCCAGGCAGTCTGTCTTCCCAGGCTGGGCTATCCATCAGGTCCCAAGGCTGTGCCCTGTATTAGGGGAAACTGGAGTTGGGCAGGCCTTGTCACCTGCCTGCACATGCTGGTCTCTGTGTCTGCAGCTGGCTGCCTCCTATGCTAAGGAGAATGAAGCCGATTCTGGGGGGTGCGGGTTTCCTGTGTATCATGTAATCTCGAATGTGTGAACTAGCGGGAAAATAGGGGAGAGGAGGGCTGGTTAGTGTCTTAACTTGGTCTAGATTTCGGAGTACACAGGAAGAAGCAATCAGAGGCCCACTCAAGTGACGAGTATTGGAACAGAAGGTTAAAAGGGGCATCAGAAAAAGAAACAACTTCTAGAAAATTCCTATGGAAAATTGCTATGGAGAGCATGGGGTGATGGCAGAGGAGCGGAAGACAGAACGAGGGTAGTAAGGAGCCAGATTAGATGGTCTGTGTTTAATTTATGAATCATAATGAAAGCAGCTGGGGAGTTTGGCACCGAGTTTAGACTAGAATTTAGTGGGAAATTTAGCTGTTGTGACTATGTCATAACATTGCATCCCAGAAAGATTATCAGAGTTCCATGGCTTATTGTGTTTAGGAGACCAATAACTGTGGTCCTACTAATCTCCTAGGTGGTTGGAGGAGCAATGTACAGGATGCTTGGGGTGGGGCTTTAAGGCAAGGGGGGGTGCTGGGCACATAGGTGGCAGCTGATAGCTTGGGAATGTCCTGGTGGTCTGCATTTGCTCGGTCTGTGGCAGTAGATCAAGCCCAGACACTCAGCACCAGAGGGGTGTCTGTCTGGGGTTGTGTCTGGACTCTCGTTTGGAAATGTGGAAATTACAGACGGACTTCCCACAGTTTCTGTGTAAATGTCTTTGGTAGTACAGTAAAGAAACTGGCTTTGATGGTCTTCAGATGCCCTGGGAGCCTTACTTCTTCAGAAGCACGCCTCCAAGAGAGCGTGAGTGATTTGATGTGCCATCTTGCTTTAGCTTTAGAAATTCCTACAGTTTGCTCTCCCAGAAAGTAGGAAGTGGAGAAGTGTGTTCCCCAAGCCTGTAGGTTTGGGGAATTCTACCTTTTGCGGAACAGGGACTTCAAAACCAAGTACAGCTATGGGCCAGGGTAAGGAGGTTAGAGGGTTTCAGCTGCGCACTGATACACAGACAGCACCCAACACCAAGACATCATTAGATGGCTTATGGCCCTTGAATGTCACCTGTCACAGAGTCCTCTTCACTTGTGGTAGCTATTTAGTTTAATGTTTGTGAAAGGAAAGAACGCTGGCTATGGGGGCCTAGAAACCCAGAGTTAAACATTGTATGGGATCCTAGAAATAGTCACTTTCAATCTAAGGGTCCGCTTCCCATTGGTCAACATCGGGGCACCTCCAAGTAGCATTCTGATTGTGGCTCCTCTGCCAGACAGTTTCGCAAGGTCTTTCTTGATCCCCCATTTGAAATAGCCAGTTCACAGCTAGATCCCAACACCTCAGTGTGTCCCACTGACAACCATTGCCACATTTACCTTTGCTGTCTGCTGTAATGTAAGTGTGGAGAAAGCAGAGATCACCTTTGTCTGCTGCCTCCCAGTTCCTAGACCATAGTAAGCATTATGTTCTGTGTTTAAGTGAGTCAATTAACTGGGCAGGGGGTCTGCATGTTTTCCAGTCTGTACCTGTGGGCGAAGAAGAAGGCAAGCCTTAGACACAGCACAAACAGTTCAGAGTTTACATTATGGTTTTTTAATTATCCTCATAATGGTTATTATGAATTTTTTTATAATTATATGCTTTTCAGCCTATGGCTCAGGCTTATGTCTTGCCATGTGGCCCATGGCTTACCTATTTCTTTACATCTTGCTTCTTGGGTGGCTGATCTTGTCTCTCTCTGACTCCACTCTTCTTCCTATTTATCTATTGTCAGATTTCCTGTCTCTTTCTAAGATGTCTTGCCATAGGCCAAAACAGTCCCTTTATTAACCAATGATATTCACAGCAAACAGACAGACATCCCACATCACTTCCCCTTTTCTCTCTCTAATAAAAAAGGAAGGTTTCAATTTCAACATACCAAAATTACATATAACAAAACAGCTACTAAGCAATTACAGTTGCAATATCTAGTCTATTTGTATTTAACAAAATTAAAGAAAATATTATATCACCTACTTTATGCTTGTGAGTGTAAAGTTTTATATAACTAAGAAAAACTATATCTAATCTTCAATTACATCAAAGACCACAGAAGGATATAAAATTACAGGTAAATAGGAAATGCAAGCAATTTTCAAAATCTAGAAATGACAGAGGTGACATCTGGGTGCCTGGACAGTCATCCAACGTTCCTTTGTTACGTTGGGGCATCCATTTTCAGCCTACAGGCCTAGAGTCTCTGGCATACCTTTCAATAAAACAAAATTTGAAGGACTGCTCTGCCTATCCTGGTATGGTTTGTCAGTCACTTCTCCCTGTGTCCTGCAGAATGCCTGGCAGTTTTTTCTGTGAAGCAGAAATTGTAAGGACCATCTCGGCTTGTTCTGCCAAAGTCAGAGGTCACTTTCCTATGGGTCCTCCATGTCCAGTTTATACAGCATATTGTCGGGCAGTTGAGGAAAGAAAAGTTTCTTGTCTAATAGCTAACTTTTGACACAAAGAAAGTAAACTCCACATTGGGTTTCTTTGATGGTCATCATCCTTTTGAAGTAGATTCATACTGCCAGGAGCACACCTATCTCATTGTACAGAAAAGTTTAAGTTCTTAAAAGATTTTAAATGTCATATTCTGTAGGTCTTCGAAATGTTTGAAAATTATCTTATTGAAATATACCTTTGTATATCTAAAAAAAAAAACTAACTAGCATGACTATCAGTTTGGTTATCATAGATGTCTACTAAACTGCATTTCTTAATTCTACATTACAATTTTTATTTATTTATTTATTTTTAATCATAGTAATTCATATATATATATATAAAATTTGCTGTTTTTATATCATGCACCCCATTACCCCATCAAATTCAGATATCAAACCTCTCAGAATCATGCCAACTCTTAGGATGTCCTCATTTATAAAACCACCCATTCATGCTGCTCATTTACCTACTGGAGCATAATTAAACTGCCTGTGGCCAGACCCTTAAAGAAAACAAGTCTTTCCTCACCCACACCTCTGCCAGAGGCCATCAATGCAGAAGTAAGGCATTTTGTCATTTATTTTTTTATTTTTTTTAAAGTCCACTAATGAGTGAGTACATCCCCTGCTTATATTTCTGGGATTGTGATACCTCGCTCAGGATGATATTCTCTATATCCATCCATTTGCCTGCAAATTTTACAATATCATTTTTTTCTTACTGTTGAGTAGTACTGCATTGTGTAGATGTACCACAGCTTGTTAATTCATTCTCAGTTGAGGGGCATTTAGGTTGTTTCCAGGTTCTTGCTATTACGAATAATTCTGCTATGAACATAGTCGAGCTAACACTTTTGGGGTGCGAATGTGCGTCTTTAGGGTATATGCCTAAGAGTGGTATTGCTAGATCCTTGGGGATATTGATTCCCAGTTTTCTGAGAAACTGCCATACAACATTCAAAAGTGGCTGAACAAGTTTACACTCCCACCAACAATGGAGGAGTGTTCCCCTTGCTCTGCATCCTCTCCAGCATAGGCTGTCATCTGTGTTTTTTATCTTAGCCATTCTGACAGGCATAAGGTGGTATCTCAAGGTTGTTTTGATTTGCATTTCTCTGATGGCTAAAGAAGTTGAGCATTTTTTCATGTGCCTTTCAGCATTTTTAAATTCTTCTGCTGAGAATTCCCTTTTTAGTTCTGAACCCCATTTTTAATTGGATTATTAAGGGTTTGGGGCTCTAAATTCTTGAGCTCTCTATATATTTTAAAGATCAATCCTCTGTCACTTGTAGGGTTGGTGAAAATCTTTTTCCATTCTGTAGGCTGTCATTTTGTCTTATTGACAGTGTCCTTGGCCTTACAGAAGCTTCTCAGTTACGGAAGGTCCCACTTATTGATTGTTGTTCTTAGTGTCTGTGTTACTGCTGTTATATTTAAGAAGTGGTCACCTGTGCCAATGCATTGGAGGGTATTTTTCACTTTCTTTTCTATCAAGTTCAGTGTAGGTGGGTTTATGTTGAGGTCTTTGATCCACTTGAATTTAAGTTTTGTGCAAGGTTATAGGTTTGGATCTATTTTCATTTTTCTACACACTACTATCCAGTTATACCAACACCATTTGTTGAAGATTCTATATTTCTTCCATTGAATATTTTTGGCGTCTTTGTCAAAAATCAAGTGTTCATAGGCGTGTGAGTTAATGTCTGGGTCTTCAATTCAATTCCATTGATCCACAAATCTGTTTTATGACAGTACCAAGCTGTTTTTATTACTGTGGCTCTATAGTATAATTTGAAGTCAGGGATGGTCATGCCTCCTGAGGTTCTTTTGTTGAGAAAAAAATTGTTTTAGCAATCCTGGCTTATTCCAAATAAAACTGAGTATTGTACTTTCAAAATCTATAAAAAATAGTATTGGGATTTTGATGGGAATTGCATTGAATCTGTACATTGCTTTTGGTAAGATTGCCATTTTCACTATGTTGATCCTACCTATCCAGGAACATGGGAGATCTTTCCATTTTCTATCCTCTTCAATTTCTTTCTTCAGAGATTTAAAATTTTTGACAAACAGATCTGATACTTCTTTGGTTATAGTTACACCAAGGTATTTAATGCTATTTGCAGCTATTATAAAAGGTGATGTTTCCCTTATTTCTTTTTCAGCCCTTTTATCTTTAGTGTGTAAGAGAGCTACTGATTTCTTTGAGTTAATCTTGTATCCTGATACATTGCTGAAGGTGTTTATCAGCTGTAAAAGTTCCCTGATATAATTTTGTGGATCACTTATGTATACAATTAAGTCATCTGCAAATAGAGATATTTTGACCTCTTTTTTTTTTCAATTTGTATCCCCTTAATCTCCTTTCATTCTGTTATTGCTTTATCTAAAACTTCGAGAACTATGTTGAATAGATAAGGGGAGAGGGGACAGCCTTGTCTAGTTCCTGATTTTAGTGGGATTGCTTTGAATATTTCTTCATTTAGTTTGATGTTGGCCATCGGCTTCTTGTACATTGCCTTTATTATATTTAGATATTTTCCCTGTATTCCTGATCTCTCCAGGACTTTTATCATGAAGGCATGTTGAATTTTACCAAAGGCTTTTTTCAGCACCTAAGGAAATGATCATATGGTTTTTTTCCTTCAATTTGTTTATATGATGGATGGCATTTACAGTTTTCCATATGTTGAACCATCCCTGAATTTTTGGAATGAAGCCTACTTGATCCTGGTGGATAACTTTTTCATATGTTGTTGGAATCGGTTTGCCAAAATTTTGTTGAGAAGTTTTACATCAATGTTCATAAGGAAAATTGGTCTGTAATTCTCTTTTTTCTTTTTTTTGTTGCATCTTTGAGTGGCTTGGGTATCAGGGTTATTGTGGCTTCATAAAAAGAGTTTGGCAATATTCCTTTGGTTTCTACTGTATGGAACAGTCTGAGGAGTTACTGATATTAGCTCTTCTTTGAATGTCTGGTAGAACTCTGCACTGAAACCATCTGGGCCTGGGCTTTTTTTATTTGGGAGACTTTTAATGACCGTTTCAATTTCCTTTGGTGTTATAGGACTGTTTAAATCTTTAATCTGATCTTGATCTAATTTTGGTAACTGTCCAGAAAGCAGTCCATTTCTTCTAGGTTTTCCATTTTTGTGGAGTATAGATTTTCAAAGTATGATCTGATAATTCTCTGGATTTCCTGGGGATCTGTTATGTCCCCCTTTTCACTTCTGATTTTGTTGATTTCAATACTCTCTGCTTTTTGGTTAGTTTGGATAAGGGTTTATCTATCTTGTTAACTTTCTCAAAGAACCAATTCCTTGATTCATTGATTTTTCTGTATTGTTCTTTTTGTTTAAATTGTATTGATTTTAGATCTAAGTTTGATCTATTCCTTCTAGGTGAGTTCGCTTCTAATTGTTCTAGGACTCTTAGCTGTGCTGATAGTTCTCTAGTCTTTTCATGTAGGCATCTAGTGCTATGAATTTTCCGCTTAAGACTGCTTTCATTGTATCCCATAAGGTTGGGTATGTTGTGGGTTAGGAAGTCTTTGATTTCTTTCTTAATTTCTTCCTTGATCCAGAGGTGGTTTAGTTGAGTGATGTTTAGTTTCCATGAGTTGGTAGGCTTTCTGTGATTTTTGATGTTGTTGAACTCTAACTGTAGGCCCTAGTGGTGTGATATGATACAAGGAATTATTCTCATTTTTTGTATCTATTGATATTTGCTTTATGCCAAATTATTTTAGAGAAAGTTCCATGGGGTGCTGAGAAATATGTATATTCCTTTTTGTTTGGGTAGAGGGTTCAGTATGTGTCTGCTAAGTCCATTTGGGTCATAACTTCTGCTAAATCCCTTACTTCTCTGTTGAGTTTCTGTCTGATTGACCTATCCAAGGGTGAAAGTGGGATACTGAGGTCTCCCACTATTAGTGTGTCAGGTTTTATATGGGTTTTAAGCTTTAGAAGTGTTTCTTTTACACATGTAGGTGTCCTTGTGTTGGGGGCATCGATATTCAGGATTGAGATTTTGTCTTGGTGAATTTTTCCTGAGATGAATAAGTAGTGACCTTCCTGGTCTCTTTTTATTGACTTTAGTTTAAAGTCTATTTTCTTAGATATTAGAATGGCTACACCAGCTTGTTTCTTAGGGCCATTTGATTGGAAAGTCTTTTCCCAACTCTTTACCCTGAGTCTGTGTCTGTCTTTGTGGTTGAGATGTGTTTCTTGTATGCAGCAAAAGGATGGTTTCTGTTTTTGTGTCCATTGCATTAGGGTGTGTCTTTTCATAGGTGAATTGAGTCCATTGATATTAAGGGATACTAATGACCAATGATCAATGTTTCTTATCATTTTTGGTAGTAGCTTGTATTTCCTTTTTTCGGCAGTGGGGGGATTCTTCTGTGGACTTATCAATTGTCTGTGGTTACATGGTGTTTCTGGTTTCCTTAGGTTGGAATTTTCCCTCTAGGGATTTTTCTAGGGCTGGATTTGTGGTTAGGTATTGTTTAAATCTGGTTATGTCATGAAATATCTTTTTTGCTCCATCTATGATGATTGATAGTTTTGCTGGGTACAGTAGTCTATGCTGGCATCTATGCACTTTTAGTGTCTGTATAATGTCTGACCAAGACCTTCTTGCTTTCATTGTTTCCATTGAATAGCAGGGTATTATTCTGATGGGTTTGCCTTTATATGTGATTTGACCTTTTTCCTTTGCAGCTTAGTATTTTTTTCTTTGTTCTGTAGGTAGAGAGGCTTGATTATTATATGGTGAGTAGACTTTTTTGTGGGTCTAGATTAGTTGGTGTTCTGTAGGCTTTCTGTATTTTTATAGGCATTTCCTTCTTTAGGTTGGTTAAGTTTTCTTCTATGATTTTGTTGAATATGTTTTCTGTGCCTTTGAGCTGGTATTCTTCTCCTTCTTCAATTTCAGTTATTCTCAGGTTTGGTCTTTTCATGGTGTCCCAAATTTCCTGAACATTTTTTTGTTATGGCTTTTTTGGTTTTAATGTTTTCTTTAACTGATGTACCTATTACCACTATTGAGTCTTCCACCCCAGAGAGTCTTTCTTCCTTCTCTTGGATTCTGTTCTGGGTTGTTTTTTCAGGTTTTCTATTTCTAGTTTTGTCTCGGTTTGTGCCTTCCTTATTGCTTATATTTCAGTTTTTAATTCTTGGTAAATTTCTTTCACCTGTTTGTTTTCTTTTTCTTGGTTTTCTTTATTTTCTTTCAGGGCTTTATTCATCTCTTCTAATTTTCTGTTTGTATTTTCTTCTATTTCTTTAAGGGTGTTTTTTTTTATATCCTCTTTTAAGGCTTCTACTAGTTCCATAAAGCTGTTTTTAAAGTTGTTTCCTTCTGTTCCCTCTTCGTTGTTCTGTTCAGGTCTTGAAGCTATAGAACCACTTGCTTCTTCTGGTGGTGTATTGTTGGCCTTTGTATTGTTGTATGTATTCTTGCACTGCTGTCTGCCCATTGTTTCTTGATTAGTTCTTGGTCAGCTCTTAGTGAGTTATTGTTCTGAGGGCTCTTAATCCACTATGTGTTTAGAGGGTCTGCTGCTCTCATGAGTTCGAAGTGTTATGATGCCAGTTGTCACCTCTTGACCTGTCACCTCTCAGCTGTGTGCCCAAGGCCTTGGCTGTTCCCCTGCTGCTATTACACCAGCTGTATATTGGGTGAGCTGTGCTCCGCACCAAAGTCAAGAAGCTGTCTTATGGTCCCGGTTCAGGTGGTGGAAGTCACCCCTGACCTCTGACCTCTGAGCTGTGCCTCTAGGAACTCCTCTGCTTCCCTGCCACCATCAAGCTAGACATGGTCTGTACAGACTATGCTCCCCACCGAAGCCGAGTCACTTACCTCTGAGGCGGCTACATTATGTTTTTATATGTCAGCTTCCAGGTAGGATTTTTTTTGAAGATGGAGTCCTCTCACACAAGCTAGAAAAACACCCTACCAGGGTCTTACAGGCATGTGCCCAACTCCACAGGAACATGCTAGTTAAAACATAAGCATAACTATCCATTAATAGCTATTTAGCCTTCAAAGATCAACCACATAGCAACACAGTCCCTCCCCCACAGAGTGGTTATTCCAAAAACCAGGGTTGGTCATGGAATCCATCCTAGGCTTATTTTTATACACCTGGTTTTGGTTCCAAGAATGTTAAGTCAAAATTATATGAAAGTAATTCTGAACATGCATTGAGGGGCATGTGGAATAAGCATGAGATAGAGAGGAAACCAATGAGGTGGCTAAACTACTCACAGATATTTGAGCATTACACACTCAGGGTAGCCATATCTGCCATTGTCCTCACTAAGTGTATTCCTTAGGCACACTGCCCAGTCCACCCATAGTCATTTTCTTAGAGCAATGGACATGGAGGAAGAGCCTTTTCTCAGAGCCATCTCTGAACTCAAAACCAGCCCTCGGAAGGAATCTTGCAAGCAGCTACTTCAGCATGCTCCCCGGGGTCTCTAACCTCACCTCTAGATAAGACATTCACTCATACTCTCTCTTCCTAAAAACACAATGGCACACAACAATGTGACTGCTATGTCCACTACCCCCCACCCCAACAGAATAGGCTTACTGCCCATGTAAGCCTCTCCCAAACTCTTTGGGAGAGCACTCCTAACCATGCCTTTAGTGGAGAAGGAGGTGGCATTGTTTCATTCTTTGTGGTTTGAGAAAGGGGAATTGAACAAAGAAACTGGAATGTTTTATGAATTACTTTGGGCTACTGTCATGTGGGCTTCTGGGTTCAGATAAAACACCACATACAAGGCAAATAAAGCTGAGGATGTAACTTATATAGCACACATTACATGTATTCATCAAATGTCTACTGTGAGCCTTGAGCTTCTGGGTCCCAAAAAATCCATGAAGACATAGCTGCTTTTCCCTCTAAGTTCCAGTCACTGATATTTAACCTCACTCCCAAGAAGAGATGAGAAAACAGCAGGGTGGAAACCACAATACACACACCACACACACACACACACACACACACACACACACACCACACACACACCACACACACACATACACCACA
>PVIH01000361.1:0-114388 GCA_004025045.1 Sigmodon hispidus | reverse complement strand
CTGTGTGGCCTTCGATGTGTCCCTTGACAATAACCGTGCTCCTCTTCAGCTGAGCTCCAGGAATTCAGCCAAGTGCTTGGCTGTGGGTGTCTGCCTCTCTTCCATCAGTCTTTGGATGTAGGTTTTATGATGACAATCACCAGTCTGTCTACAGGGGAAAGCTAGCTCAGGCGCCCTTTCCAGCACTGCTAGGAGTCTTAGCTGGGACCTCCTTGTGGGTTCCTGTGGATTTCTGTAGCACCAGGTTTCTCCTTAAACTCGTGAGGGCTCACTCTGTCATTGCTCTCCCTCTCCATCCTTCCCCAATTCAGCCATCTTGAACCCTCATGTTCACCCTCCACTCCCCCTCCACTCCTCTCCCAGTTTACCCAGGAGATCTTAACTATTTCTCCTTCCTGAGGCAATCCATGTGTGTTCCTCTTAGGGTCCTCCTTCCTGCCTAGCTTCTCTGGGGTTGGGGAATCTAGCCTGTCCATCCTTTCCTTTGCATTTCCTATCCACTTAAGAGTGAGTGCTTGTCTTTCTGGGTCTGGGTTACTTCACTCAGGATGATTTGTTTTTCTAGTTCCATCCATTTGCCTACAAATTTTATGATTTCATTGTTTGTTGCCTCTGAATAAAAATAATCCATTGTGCAAATGTACCACATTTTCTTTATACATTCTTCAGTTGAGAGGCATCTAGATTGTTTTCAGGTTCTGGCTATTATGAATAATGCTGCTATAAACATAGTTAAGCAAGTGATCTTGTGGTGTGGTTGAGCATCTTTTGAGTATATACCCAAGAGTGATATTGCTAGTTCCTTAGGGAGGGCAACCCTAAAATTCTACTCAAGTTCTAGAAAAGAAGTACTAGTATAGTGAACAAAGGGGAACAATTTAGGGGGAAGTCCCTCTCCCTTTTTATGTCGGAAGGAGAGCAAGGCTAGAAAAGGCAGCAATCCAGAGGAGTGGTACAAGTTAAGCATGGAGAAGCCATGTTACCATTACCTCATCACCGTGATAAAGTATCTGACAAATGCGACTTAAGAGAAAAGAGGTCCATTTTGATTCATATTTCAAAAAGTATAGTCCATCGTGAGCATGGTAGCAGATTCTTCTGTTCCTGGAGACAGACACCATAGCACAGACAGGAAGTGGGGCCTCAAAAATCCATCCCACCCCGTAACCTTTGCTACATTGTTCTCACCCCAAAGGTTCTACAATCAAACAGTGAGTCCCTCTGGGCACCAAGTGTTCAAACACATGGGCCTATGTGGCGATCCACATGTCAGACATGGCCCTGTCTGTGAAATGGAGATAATAACCGTACTTTAAATGTCAGACATAATGACACAGAGTCTGTAAGATAGCAAAATCCCAGCCCTCTGTATGAGGCAGGAGAATTAAAAGCCAAGCCTGGGCTACATAGTAAAATCTTGTCACAAAAGACAAAATGCAAACAAAAATATAAGACCCATCAACTAAACAAGCATTGACTTTATAGGGCTATGATGACCATACATGTAAGGAATGATTTTTCTGTTGAAGGCAGGTGGTCTACCAAGGGTCAACACTGCCTAGATATCTTCCATCTTATAACATGCCTATGTGCTCAACCACTAGACATTCCTGAGCTCTGTCACATCTTTCCCGATTAAGCTCCTACCAATGGGATGCGACACAGACCACCTATGTTAGTGTCTTAGTTTGAATTTTACTGCAGTGAAGAGACACTGTGACCACAGCCACTCTATAAAGGAAAACATTTAACTAAGGCTGGCTTATAGTTCAGACGTGCAGGCAGACATGGTACTGGAAAGGAGCTGTTCTACATCTTGATCCACAGGCAGCAGAAGTAGATGTCACATTAGGCCTAGCTTGAGCATAGGAGGCCTTAAAGTCCACCCTGACAGTGATACACTTCCTCCAACAAGACCACACCTACTCCAACAAATCCACACCTCCTGATAGTGCCACTTCCTATGGGCCAAGTATTCAATCACATGAGACTATGAGAGGATTCCTATTCAAACCACCACAGTTAGGGAGAGAAGTTGGCCATGTACACTCACTAGCCTAGTTTGAGTCATGACACATTCTTTTTACACAGGAAATTGCCTTGCTGGGTTATCCTCACTTTGTTTGTATGTTTCTTTATTCAATACTAAGGATATTCATACATGTTCTGATATAAATGATCCATATGCTGCATTTTTAGAGGATGAGAAGTCAGGACTCTGTCCTTTCTTTGTGGGGAGGAGAATAGAATCTCTCCACCAGTGGACAGGTAAATTCTCCTACTTCTTAGCATGTAACATAAATACATGTGAATTATTACAAAGGAGTTTAGAAGTTATGTTTGAACCCCAAGGTTAAGCAATAAGTACTTTCCACAAGTTAGTAAACTAAAAATAACAGGGGGCTTCTTCCTCACCTGGGACATGAAGATAACTTCCTAAATTTAGAAGCAGTGGGTAGTGATGATGCAGGGATCAGGGGTTATACATGATTGAGGACTGATTTAAACAACAGCCTGGGTGTTCCAAAGTCATGTCTTTTGCTTTGGAGCAGAGTTAGGATTACTGTGATTGTTTTGGCCAGTAGCCAGGACAATGTGTTATTTGCTTGCTCTGAGAAGTCAACTATCTTTTCAAAAAAGAAGTATCTGTGTGCTTGGCTCATCTGTAAGGGGATTCAAATACTTGGGAGTTATGAAGTTCCTGGAAAGTGTGTTTCCAGTGATTTGAGATAGAATGTCATGGCTTATTTACCAGGAGCCTTAGCAGCTTCCACGCATATCTCAAAGAACCACGTCAACTTCTGGACTTAAGACCACACCTGAGATTAATCTGGACTTAAGATGACATCTGAGTTCCAAAGTGAACAAATTGAAATTTAAACACAAGACTGTTCTTGCATTTGCATATATAGACACAGTTTCACAAAGATGTGTTGTGGGGAGACAGTAAACTAGAGTAGGAACCTGGACCCTTGGCATCCGTGGCTGCAGAGATAACTCTGCCTCTGGCAGCATCTCTGAACCTACTAGATCTTATCCTGAGGCATGGCCCCTCTCTGATGTAGGATCCTTTGTGTATGTGGAATAAGAGTCCATGCTCTACTAACTGAAATCCAAACATAGATACAAGGAGAAAAGGACAGAGTCACTCAGAGACATGATGATCCAGCCACCTAAGAAGCAATATGTAAAAAAGTACAGGTAAGCCATGGGCCACACATAGCAAGATAGATTAATAAAACTGGGTTCAGTTAAGGTGCAAGAGCTAGCTAGCAATAAGGCTAAGCCATAGGCCAAGCAACATATAAGCATCTGAGTCATTATTTGCAGCTAAGTGGCAGTGGGGCTGCAGGTGGGTCCAAAGCTCAGGGCTAGGCCAGGATGGACAGGTCAGAAACATATTACAACACCACTCTTAGGAATGTGAAGTCTTGTCTGTTGCCCCTACAAGGAGAAGAAAGTCAGGGCCCTTAACCTCAGGTGAAGGAGCCTCTGGTTCTATGGAATTCTTCAGAACCCAGATAATCAGTAGTAACATTTTTGACATGACTTCAGAGTCACACACACACACACAACTAGGAAGAAAGATGCTCACCACTAAGCCATGGTGCTTTATTCCAGACATAAGACAGACACTATTTGGAAAGCAAATGAGAAATTGTATAAAGCCTCCTATCTGGGAAGAAAGATAAGTCTGGGTATTGTTGCAACACTTTTTTCGCATCACCCAGATGTATGCCCATCTAATTCACAGCCATCAAGTTATGAGTATGCTTAAGTAGGGAATAACATACACATAATGAAAGCCTGTGGGGATAGCCTTTCCTCTACCATATAGGTCACAGAATGTAGAAACTGTCCAGCCCCTTCTTACTGGGACGAAGCTGGGGGAATTCTGGGTCTAGTAGATTTCTATGAGGTAATAATGCCTGGCTGCAAAGTTTGGCTGGACAGCAGGTAGGTACCTGTTATGCTTTAGTGCAAACTCTGCACTTGAGTGTTCAGAGACAACTGGGATGGCGCCCAACAGATGTCATGCTGTGTTTACGTGGACTCGGAGCTTAATCCACTCACTGTCCTCAGCTGAGGACAGAGTCCAGAAAGCTGTAGCAACAAAGTGGGTCCATGCAGGAGCTGAATTTGGGAAAGGAAAAAGAGGCAGCACCCATTCTTTGCCAGTTGCTGCTGGGGTCTGAGCTGAGGACTGAGCAGAAGGGGTGACATACAGAAGTGTCCTGGAAATGCTATGACAGGGGAAGTGAGATGCGACAGACCATAGAACATAGAGCAGGTGGACAGGAAATACTCACACTAAGGAAATCACGGACAGGAGGCAGAGTAGAGGACTCCCAGGGCAGCAGGGGCATAGAAATGATTACTTAGAGGTGTGGGGTTTCCATCTTGGGTGATGAGAAAGTTCTAGAAATGTAAGAGGGTGAGAGCTACACAATTCTATGAATGTATTTAATGTCACTGGATTGTATGTGTTGAGATAATGACTGTAGTACATTTTGTATTGTGTGGATTTTATTGCAGTGAAAATGGGTGAGATGGGCATGACTGGGGCCCTGAGATTACAGCAGCAACTGGACCATCTGTAACATGAAAGGCTTTGCAAGTGACCTCATAGGACCTCTTCAGTTCCTGCTATGTCTGGTGTCATTTTAACCTTGAACTGTGCAACAAGAATACTCACTAAAGAATTAAAAGGTTGATCTTCGAGTCCTGGAACTGAGACTTCACTGTGGTCCCAGCTTTGGGATAAGTGGGAAAAGGGAGGATAGTAATGAGAGGTTATTGGAGGAGGCCTCAACACCCCTCTTCCCCCAGCAAAGCACCTCTCGACTTAGTTTTATGTATTAAAGTCTACTGAAAATGTTGCTTGAAGAACATACTTCCAGAACACCAACTTTCCAGGTACAAATAAAAAAACTGAGGCACAGAAAACGATAACACGCTGCTCACTTGTCAGCCCTAGCAGAGCAGAGCGGAAGAGCCCTGACATCTGGACTTTTTCTTGCCCACGTCCATCTGGCCATGAAGTCAGTGCACCTTCAAGCAGCCCCAGAAGGAGCCCCTTTCTTTGATAAGCCCATGAAATGAGGATTTCCCTCAGCCCTTCACTCTCCTTGGGGTCCAGGAACACAGGCACCCCAAACTTCACCCAGAGAAAGAGCAAGCAGCTCCTGCAGGTATGGGGCCTTGAACCCTGCCCAGTCTAGCTGAAGAAAAGAGTGGCTTGTCCTCTAAGGAAGTCTAGTGAAAACGGTCAGGGAAATTAGAATATAGGCACATCTCTGAATGGGGAAGAATGTTCAGTCTACCGAAATGCCCCTAAGCTTTCTGGGGTTGAAGCTTGGAATGTGCAAATTTAGTTAGTGCATAGTTTCTCTAGGTGGGGGTCAGAGGTTGACATCCTCAGCTTCCTCCACTTCCCTGGCTGGATCTACATATGCAGTTGTCAGCCCGGAACCATTGCCAGGGGCTGATGTGGTTGGCCTAGGCTGGGCTGGACAGTCCCTCGTGGGCTCTCTGCTCTGTCTAGCAGAGTCACAGGATGTCAGTTAACATATGCCTGATGGTTGCTTCAGATACCAGTATATTCAGAACTCATTTAAATGAATGCTGGTCCCTCCCCCCTCCTCCTTCCCTCTCTCTCCCCCTTCCCCCCCCCAGGCTCTGACAGCCACCTGAGTTTATCTAACTCACACCTCTTAAGTGGTGATTATAATTCCTACTCCTGGACCAGAGGTGACAGATCCTTATTGCCTATGAAATCTAGGTGGGAGCCTTGAACCTGGAATGCACTCTTGTTCTTCTGCACCCCTGCTAGTACATCTTGGCCTTGAACTTTATACACTCTGCTGAAGTCAAATTACTCTGCCTGTTGTCCCAGCTCCGAGTGTTTGGAGGTCAGAGACTGCCTCATTAATTCTTTTCAGTCTCTACCACCTAGTAATGTGTACACATATGGGGACCTTAGACATTTGGTGAATTAATAGACTAATTATCTAATCTCAGGGGAAATAGATATATAAATAACTTTCCCATGCTAAGTGAGGAGAGGCCTGAGGCAGGGCAATGAAAGAAATGGAATGGGCGGATTCCCAAGATGCTCTCTAAAGAGGACACAAAGGGAGGTGTTGGGAGTGTGAGAATGAGGGATAAACATTGGACAAGTAGGTGGGAGGCCCCTTCTGAGGGGGTACCTAAAGGACAGAAGGGTGACAGGGAAAGCTAATGACTCTGTTTTTAATGGACTGTGGCCCTGGGTGGATCTCAGCAGAAACTGATAGCTGTTCCTAAATTTCCCTGAACAGAAATGTGCTTAGCCATGGCTCTGGAAGGTAGAAAGTTCAAGAGTATAGGGATGGCTTCTGGAAGGGGCCTTTATGCCTCTCAAGCTACAGACAGGGGAATAAGAGGAGGTAATGGATGTGAGCAAGAGGAAGCCCAATCTCGGTTCATAACAAATCCACAGGAGAAAATTAGCCCATCCTGTGAGAATGCCATTAATGGGCTCTTGTCTGGTTCTTCCTCCCTGCTGCACTAAGGATTAAGCTTTCAATACATAAGCATTGGGGTCATCTTCAAACCATGGCAATTAAGGCTCATTAGAGATAAACAAGAAGAAAATGGGATCATGAAACCAGTGAGGCAGTCTCTTAGTCATTGTTCTGTTGCTGTGAAGGCAACTCTTAGAAAAAGAAGCATTCAACTGGGGGCTTGTTTATAGCTTCAGAGGCTTGTCCATTATCATCAAGACAGGTATCATGGTGGCTTGTAGAGAGGTGATGGAGCAGGACATGAGACCTGTACATCTGATGCAAAGATAGCAGGCAGCAGGCAGATACTGAGCCTGGCACTGGCTTTTAAAGCTCACAGCCCACCTCCAGAGACATTTTCTCCAGCATGGTCCCTCCTACTTCAACAAGGCCACACCCCCTAATCCTTTCTCAAATAGTGCCACTCCTTGGTAACTAAATATTCGAATATATGATCCTGTGGGGATCTCTTATTCAAACCACCACAGACCATATCAGTGGCCATCATAGAGGATGTTTCAGAAGGAAGGCATGTTGGACTGTGGTTCAGTGGCCTCAACAACAAGTTGAGTACTCATGAAGCTCTGGGTTCCATCCCAGAACAGACAAAGAGAGGTTGGAAAATAAAGGTGTGTCAGTGTGTCACTTTCATCAGAGAAAACTGAAAAGCCACTTCCTTGGCTTTATTAAAAGTGACTTCGGGAATCATGGAGTGTTGAACATCAGACAGCAGTGAGTTTAGATTGTCTGCATGAGGGAATGACCCCTGACCTCAGTGATAAAGGAGGGTTCTTCTTTATTGTCAGTGTGGCTGGGAGGTTTAGAGTCACCTAGGAGACGTACATCTGGGTTGACTTTGAGGGTGTTTCCAGAGAGGCTTAATTGATAAGAAAGACTCATTCTGAATGTGGGCAGCACCACCCAATGGGATGAATAAAGCTAGGAGGAAGTCAGGTGAATACCAGCATCATCTCTCTCTCTCTCTCTCTCTCTCTCTCTCTCTCTCTCTTCCTGCCTCATGATTGTGGATACAATGTGAACAGCCACCTCCTTCTTCTGCCACCATATCTTTCCCACCATGATGGAATTTATCTTTCAAACTTCTGACCAAAATCACCTTTCCCTTGTTAAGGGGCTTTTGTCAGACATGTTGTCATAGCAACAGGCACATCATGGAATGCTAGGGAAAAGCAGGACCTTGGAGCACATGGGAGACTTGAGATACAGGGAACAATGTGACTACACACAACTTCAAGCCTTATACCCGAACTCTCACCATTGCTATCATTATTTCAAATGGAAATCTAATTCCTCTATCTAAAGGAAGAGCTACGGCAGAATTTCATTTTATTAACTAGAGAAGGCTGACTCCCAGAAATGCAGTCCAGTAAGAAAATAATGCTGAGCTACTGAGCCAGAGCCCAGCAGGGAAACAGCTTGAAAAATAAAGAATTGTCTCCCATGTAGCAGTCCAGGATGGTAGGCAGTTCCACTGTACATGGTCATTCTGGATCCAGGTTCACATGGTCTTGCTTCTTTCCCTGTCATACAAAGAATACTGTGAGTGCCCAGACCAGCATCAGCTAGACACAAATGTTCACTGCCCCTCCAGACTTCCTGAATAATATTTCTAGCGAAGGGTCCAGCTCTAAGTGTAGTGGTTGCAGTTATGTGGCTTCTCCAGATCTGGGTTGTCTTACTTAGTTAGGGTTTCTATTATTGTGAAGAGACACCATGACCAAGGTGACTCTCATAAAGGAAACGTGTAGCTGAGGTGCTGGCTTACAGTTCAGAGGTTCGGTGATTATCATCATGCTGGGGAGCATGGTAATTGTACGTATGGCTGTGTGCAGGCAGAGTATTCTACATCTTAACTTGTGGACAATAAAAAGTAGTCTGAAACACTGGGCGTGGCTTGAGCATCTATGAGACCTCAAAGCCCACCTCCACAATGACACACGTCCTTCAACAAGACCACACCTACTCCATCGAGGACACACCCTCTAATAGTGCCACTCCCTGTGGGGTCTATTTTCTTTCAAATCACCGCATGAGAATAGAGCCACATGCCCAGATGTCCCTGTGTTTCTGCAACCATCCAGACAATTCTAAAATGCCCTTGAATTTGAAATCCACTGTGCTTTCCTCTCCTACCTGTATCTGGGCAGGTCAAACTAAATTTCAGTGGTACATGTGTTCCAGCTCTTGGGAAGAAAGGTTATGAAGTAATTGGGCATTGAGTGCATGGAGTATATGTTAGTATTTTGCGTGTGGAAAGATGGAACACGTGGACACACTGCCAGGAGGTCATGTTGAGTTTATTGGGGGAGGGAAAGAGAGAAAGAAAGAGAAAAGAGAGATAGGAGAGAGAGAGGTCTCCTGCTATGTGTTCTGTCTCTTTAAAGGGTGACCATGTAGACACGACCCAGGCGTGAGAGCACGGCTGTGGGCGGAGCCTGTGTGTTCTTCATGTTCTTCGGGCAGGAGGCATGGCCGCAACATGGTATCGCATGGCCACACCCAGGAGATAAGCTAGGGCAAAGAGTTTATATGCCAATAGTATATTTTGTATGGGTCACTTTCACATCCAAATATGAGAAAAAAAACGGAGAAAAACAACTTAAGGAGGTGTGGTAGTTTGAACGCAAATGGCTCCTATCGGCTCATAGGGAGTGACACTGCCAGGAAGTGTGGCCTTGGGGAAGGCAGATGTCACTGGGAAGAGGCTTTGAGGTTTCGGAAGCCAGGCCAGCCTCAGTGGCACTCTCTGCTATTTGCCCGCCAATCCAGATGCAGAACTCTCAGCCGCTGGCACCATGTCGGCCTGCATACCACCATGATGATAATGGGCTAAATGTCTGAACTGTAAGCTAGCCCCAAGTAAATGTTTTCTCTTTTAAGAGTTTGCCATGGTTGTGGTGTCTCTTCACGGCAACAGAAACTCTAGCTAAAACATGAGAAAAGATATTTTTCTGAGAGTTTCAGGGTATCATGAAGAGTGAGACACAGCATAGAAAACCAGCTATGGATGCAGGAGTGAGTGGAAGATGCTCACGTCCTAGTATACCAGAAAGAAAAACATGATCTTAGAAGCTAAGAATACAAACTCCTAGGCCTTTCTCTACCTACCTGTCTCCTCAGCTAGTCTCCATTTTCCTAAAGGTTAAACAGTTTCCCAAAATAGAGCCACCAGCTGGGGACCAAGCATTCAAAATGTGAGCCTCTGTTGGACATTTAAGATTCAGACCACAACATACATCTACTCTCCATCTCCAGATCTTTCAGCTTAGAGCACTGTGGTTGGGCAGCTATGCACTCAACATAAAGGGAGAAGGGAAGAGCAACTTCTAGAAGATCGTGGGAAGCCTAGGCTACCTTATGACTTAAACATAAGTAAGTTTGATGCCACCACCCATCTCTAGAAAACAAATAACCACTCACCAGCCCCAATTTGAAGGGATCTGTGGTCTTCTACTTTTATTTTGTTGTTTTTCATTTTGTTTTGTCAAATATAGCAACCCTAACTATCTTTTAATCTTTTCAGAGCTTGCACAACCCAAGCCTTAGACTCATTACAAGCACGCGCGCGCGCGCGCACACACACACACACACACACACACACACACACACACACACGCATGCACGCACGCACGCACGCACGCACATGCACACGCACACGCATGCAAATTACATTGCCCAGCCTCCTCTTGGCAACTTTCAGTAAAAGTCAGATGGATGGTGCCTATATTTAGCAGGAAATAATGGATAGAACGGAGCAATGCTGGCTAATTCAAAATGAGGGATAGAAGAAAGGCGAGCAGCTTGTTAATTTCACAGGTGTGTGGACTGCACACTGCACAGTTTCATGACTAGCTGTTCACATGAATCATGAGATAGTTGTCCCTTCTCAGAGTTGGATAATGAGGCTGTGGGATCTGTCTCACTTCCTTGATGAACCCAACATCCCAAGCTCTGGGGTCTTCCTGGAGCCAATGCTCTTCATTGTCCAGAGCCTTAGTGCACCCTAATTGGGGCACCTGAAACTCACTCTGGTCTGAGGGGATTGACAGTAGGGTCTCCATGTTCCCAGATTTAAGACCCAACAAGGGAACGTACAGGAATTATGTCCTCCAAGCCTGAGGCCTCAAACCTGAGAGACTGATGCTTCAACATTACCCAGACTTGATTCCGATCTAACCTGCACATAAAATAGAAGCTATGGGGCAGCCTTACTCTCTGAGACAGTTCAGGAGACCCTGGGCCTGGGGAACTGCTGTCCTGTACCTAAGACTAGAGGGCCCAGGATTTGAGACCCCTGTCCAGGCAGTCTGTGTGACTTCTCAGACCTGTAATTCTCTAGTTTAGAGACTAAAGAAACCATACACCCCTGAGCTAAAGCTAGGGTGAGCTACTTTCCTTGGATTTGGCCTTTATGAACATCCTGAGCTGCTTAAGGTTCCATGAGCACAGTGTATCTCTAACCTTGGGCTACAGAAGGGGAAGGAATGGTGGGAAGGGGGGCCAAAGACAGAAAGAGAGGCCTTTGTGTTATCTGTGTTGAGTGACCCTGCTGATAAGCTTTCAGAGGCTTAGGCTTCCCCAGCTTTGTTTATGAATACAGCTTAAGGTTTATAACAAAGGCCAGCTAGAGAGAGTTCAGGAGATGAGGCAGGGGGATGACCATACATTCATTTTCAAGGTCTGTCAGCTGCCAGGGTTCCTCTGTGGTACAGCCTGCTCATTCTTAAGATGTTTTCCATTTGTGGAATGGGAAATGCCCTGTTCTCAGGGAGTCTTGTCAAGGTCAATTTAAAAGGACTGTCTACTTTGATGTGTGATGGACATGAGTCTGAATTTCTCATTTGGGGACAAAACTGAGAGGAGAAAGAGGAAGGACAGAGAACACCCAAGAGGAAGACAGGAGTCCCCAGAGATGGCCTGGGTGAGGCTGTTCCAGGAAGCCTAAGTTGTGCAAAGCCATCTATGCAGGAATGCCCATTGTGCACAGCAGAAGTATAGGTCACAGAAGCCATGCACAAGGTGTCCTTCTCCTCTCTGTGAGCCTCACCTCCACTTCCCCAGGGATCCAAGGGACAGGACAGAGTCCAAGTAACTCTCAAGACGTTTGAGAGAATTCAGGACATTCTTCAGGAGATCTGCCCAATGATTCCATCATCCCTCAAACACCAATTGATGCCCACACATCCTGCTTCCTATTCTGCTCTAGTTTCAACTATGACTAGAATTGAGGGTTGCAACTTGGGCTTAACTAAAGGGGCTTGAAAACCATGGGTTTCAGAGCAATACACAGTGGGAGAAATCCACTGAGACAGAAAGGATAGAATAGGAAGAAGATACTGAGGCCTGAGGAGTAAAGAAGATTGCAAAGAGATGGCCTGACACAGTGGTGATGCGTCTGCATTTGGCACCCACCATTCACCCAGGACATCTTTTAAGTGAACAGAACATTACTAATAATTACAATAGCAAGACAATAGATATCAACTGGCATTGTCCCGGATACAATAGATGTAAACAGGGATGTTGTGTGGGCATACAGGAACACATCACCTGCTAAAACTGCCTGACCACCCTTCTCTTACTAACCATGTGGCCTTGGTGTAACCTCTATGGCCCTTCCTGCATCTGAGGTAGTAGATGGTTCTGAGCCTTAAAGAGATTAACTTATAAAGTACTTAGAACAGCACCCAATGTGGTGTGTGTGACAGCCTTGACTGTTGCTGGACACCTCCATTTGGGATGCAGAAATGATCTAAGATGACCATGTGGACAAAGGACTTGAAAAGGACACCTAGCCTAACTCAGTAAGGGAGGCTGTCTTCACAATTCAATACACAAGAAAACTACAGCTTGACATCACAGAGAAAGAACCCAAGTCTCTTTAAGCCCGCCCTCTGGAAGTCATAGAGGCTGGAGAAGGTGACATAAGCACCAAGGTAGATATTGCCATCTGGACTTGATGACCACATTCCCACTGTGACACCAAGGCCATATAGGTAGCCCCTACTGGAACCCTGACCAGAGGTCACCCCGGCTGTAGCCTGCCTTCCAGCACCTGTGCATGGAAACCTCCAAAACCATGAGCAAAATTAATCTCTCTTCCTTTCGGTTCACTTTCCCCTGGCATTTTGTCACAGCAACAGAATGTTGACACACCACCCAACATTCCACCATCCTTCATTGAAAAAAGCCCTTGAGCTCTGGGTTCAATCATCCCTTTAACATTTCAATATAAAAAGTTCTTACAGATTCTCCAACCACTTGATCCGCCAAACTACCCAAAGGAGACAGAGTTGGCTCAGCATCATCTCCAGTTTACAGAGCAGGAAGCTGAGGCCTAGAGGTCATTTGGCTTGCCAAGGATCTCAGTGCTGGGTGATAACTGGTGCTCACACCCAGTGATTAGTGTTCCTGCTATGTTTCTTACTGACTCTTGCTGTGTGTATGGGAAGTCCCTGTTTCAAACAGAACTTGGAGGGGTGTGTGTGTGTATGTGTGTGTGTGTGTGTGTGTGTGTGCGTGTGTGTGTTGCATCCATATGGGAGCACATAGCTAAATGGCAGAGGGTGGACTCCTGCATATAACGCATGTTGCTGCTGCAAATGAGGACAAAAACAGGAAATAAACAGTCTCATCCTGTACTTATGAAAACATCACTCAAGACAAAAGACAAAAAGGCTAGGAATCCTTACTGCCAAGATCTTAATTCAAGGTCCACCTACAGCACCGTCCACGGGACTCTATAGTTAGCCATCAACCCTGAGTTTGATCCAAAAAGTGGCCCACATCCATCCACGTGTGTGCAGTAGCTGGCATGGACACACTGACAAAGTGGCTGCAGCACCCCAGAGACTCAAGCACATGCCTCACCATGGTGCTCCCAACCACAGGATTCCAAGCCTCCATCTCAGGCAGCCAAGAACAAGGATGCAGTTCCCTGTAAACATCAGCTGGTTCCTTTGTAGTGCACAGCATGGTGGCTCTCTTGATTTAGAGGCCTGCTGCCTCCTACAAACCCAACTACAGTCTGTGCCTTTGACAGACACCGTGTTCTTAGCTCTCACATGAGACCACCAAGCTGAAGGAATCTACAAGAAACCAAAGTTAGAGCTACAGGGAACAGAACACACTGCCTTGCCAGGGCTCACCCTCAATAGTCCCACCAGGAGACTGAGCCCCAAATTAGGGGCACACAAGAGACCTCATCTTTGCTTTCCTCTCTAGCCCTCGGTCAGAACTGCCCATCAGGAGTCGGGGCATTCTGTAAAACACAAAGCCACGGGGTGACCTCTGGCTGCTCCTGCTGCCCAGGGTTTACCTTCAGTTCTCAAGGAAGCAGACAGATGGCTCAGGAGATAAAGGACATGCCCTAAGAGCCTGGTGACATGAATTCAGAACCTACAACTTAAAAATAAGCAGAAGCATGTGGGCCTGTAGTCTCGGCATGATCATGTAACAAATGGGAGGCAGAGGCAGGAGAATTGCTGCAAGATTGAGAGCCAGCAACAGTGGTGGATCAGAGCCCTTGTGTGTGTGTGTGTGTGTGTGTGTGTGTGTGTGTGTGTGTGTGTGTGTGTGTGTGAAAGAGAGAGAGAGAGAAGCAGGCATCCTGGTGGGTCCTTCCAGCTGCCTCTTCAGCTCTGGAATCACGGAGAGCCCTGCACTCCTAGCTTCTCGGGCCTTGTCAGAACCATCCCCTGCTCACCAGGAGAGAAGGTCCATCTGGTTCCTTCTATGGCCTCTCCTCTTCTTAGCTCTTCGAGGCTCATTTCCTGGGGTAGGGGACAGAGCTTGCAGCATAGAAAGAATAGTCTCCAAGCTTCACAGCTGGTGACATTATACATCCAGTCCACAGGAATGGCCCAGAATATGACATCACCACCCGGGCATTTGCTCTTGCTTGCTGAGATGGCCTATGGGTGCCTGTGACCTCAGCTGCTTTGCTCCTCTATCACTATGACCCGGGAAATGTGCCTGAAGTCACTGGGCTCCAGAAATCAATGAAAAAGCTTTGGCATTTCAGTAGAAAACACCCTAAATCTGAGTTCCATGCTCACACTGCATGATTCCCATGATGCCCTGGGTGGGCAGGGAATCTTAGTTTCTCAGAGGCCAAAGAGAACAGAAGTTTGATGAAACAGGGAGTCTGGGGACCATTCATTTCTTAGGTATGTTTGCCTGTGATTCATAATCAGAAGTTGATAGGGAAATGGTAAGACACATCTGTGATGCCTGCATCAGGAAGGCAGGGGCAGAAGGATTAATGAATTCCAAGTCGGACTAGAATATAGCAAAACTCCAGGTGATGCCTATCAGTATTGCCAACTTGACACAACCTGGAATCACCTGAGAAGAGATTGTCTACATTAGATTGACCTTCTGAGAATTGTTTAATTGACTTAGTCAATGTGAAAAAAAAAAAACCAGTCTACAGTGGGCAGGACCATTCCTTAGTCAATGAGTCTGAACTATGTAAGAATGGAGAAATGGAGCTGAGCACAAATAAGCCAGCAAGTGAATGCAGACAAATTCATCTCTTTCTGTTCTTGACTATGAATGTGGTGTGACTGGCTGCTTGAAGTTCTTGCCCTTACACCTTCCCCACAATGATAAACTCTAACCTGAAACTGTGAGCTGAAATAAATCTGTCTCCCCTAAATTGCTTTCTGTCTGGGCATTTTATTACAGGAACATAAATGAAATTAAGACACTTTGATTTTAAAAAAAATGGCAATCCCTTCATCTCTAGGAATCCCACATGCCCCCACAGTGTGACCCTACCCCCTGGTGATAGGGTTTCCCAGTGGTTCAGAGTGTCCAGCTCCCAACCCTTATAAGCAGAAATGAAATGTACTTGGGTGCTCAGCCTGTCTCCTGGGAACTGGAAGCAGAGAGTAGGATGCAGTGGTCACCAGGGACTATCAAAAGCTCTACCGGAGCTGAGACTCTGTGGTACCACGTCTACTCCCCTCTCTCTATTCTGCTCCCACTATCTGATCAGAAAAAAACAAAGACACATAGAGGTAAATGCACCAGAACAAGATGGTGGGCCACTAGGTGTCAGTGAGACTAGTCCCAGTCATTTTTCATGGGGGCTGCAGAGTCAGAGCATGGGCCAGGAACCTTCCAGGAAGCCAAGCAAAGCCAGGGCATAAGCCAGGAACATTCTAGGAAGCCAAGCAACTCACCTTTCCTGGTACCCTCTATCCCACCCTCCAGCCTTCTCCATGCCCATTTGAAAACTCTCTGTCTCGCCCCTTCCCATATGAACCCTAGCTTAGCATATCTGAGGTCAACCCTCATTGAGAAGCTGGCCCTTCGTCCTCATCTTCCTCACCTCTCTCAACTCGGCCTCGTAGCTTCCTCCTTCCTTCCTATTCCCATGCTCACTGCTTCCCAGGCCACACCTTCTTTCTCTGTGCTTCTGATCTGATCAGGTAACTATCCACTGTGCCAAGTAGTACTGTCTCCTGTACACTATCCTGACATCATCTGCATGTTGGACTCCAGTGCCAGATACATATTTCTACCCTTACTAGAATACACTGAGAAAGGTGGGACTACCCACTGACTACTCTTGAACATACTTCCAAGCTCCTGAACATGCAATGGCCATGCTGGGACCACCGCTCTCTATGAACCTTCAGTCCTGAGCTTTGCACCCATATCCTTCTCAGACACTGGAAGGGACATTGACAGTCCCCTGGGCATAGGGAATCTTGCTAGAAGCCCTCCTTTTAATCATTATGGTCTTTAGCAAAGGCAAAATTAGTTCATGATTAGTATCTCCCATGCAGACTGATGATAGTACATGACTGAAATGCAAAGCAAATATCCATATGTATGAGATACACAAATAAAATGTATAAGCAAATATCCATATGAATGAGGCCTATGAATGAAACATACAGACAAATATATACATGAGATGTTCAGGAGCCATAGCCAACATCTCTGACCACAGCTCAGCTGCAACATACCTGGCACATGCTGGCACATGCTGGCATATGCCTTGGTCTCACTGTTTGTCCTACCAGAGCTAAGAAGTAGCTGTTAGTTATCACATATTTAGACATGTGGCTTAAAAAAAAAAAGCCTCTAAGTTTGCTGGAGGTAACCAGCCTGGGGAAAGTGTAGTAGTTCCGAAATTATAAGAGCCCAGAGTTCTTTGAACATGTTATGCTGCCCTTTCAACCCATGGTTTACAGTTTGAGGTACAGAGTGGCTGCTTGAAGTCCAGCAATGACATCAGCATGCCAAGCAATCAGGACAAGCAAAGTAAAGAGAGATATGGCCTTTCTTGCTCTAAGAATGTGCCTGACTTTATCAGAGACAAAGAATAGTGCTTATTAATGGCAGAGAAAATGATCTATCAGAATAATGTCACAGTCCCAAATCTGTATGTACTCCACAACATTGCTAAGAAATATATGACCTAAAAAATTAGTAGATAAATTGACAAATCTCATATCAATGTAGGAGTCTGCTGAAATCCTCCAATAATCAATGAAACAAGCAGCCACTGAAACAGAACAAGTTGACCTCTGTAAATTGGTTCACATTCTTGCCAAGTACAAGAGAACCTCTTTCCCACAAAAAACAACATGTTCAAGAAACCAGTCTGCCCCTTATGCTCTCATACTGCTTGCCTGCCAGTGACTAACCCTGATTACACCTCATGGAGAGGCTGGGATATGTCAATCCACTCCGGGTAGCAAAGGTCCTCAGCTAAAATTGAAAGATTCTCTTCCAAGGGAACAGAATAAGCACACCTCCTCTGCTATCTTCTGGCCAGGAAGTACTGCCAAATCTCCTCACTTTGTGATGTTGCACAGAGAGATTCAGTAACCTGCCACTGCTCAGGAGCAGTGAGTACCTGCTGAGGTGTGTACCTACTTAGAAGTAAAGAGGGCCAATGGACAGCAGGCCTTCTGGAGCCCTGCTGATTTCACAGTCATCCATCCAGGGGTCAGAACAAAACAAGGTGGTGTTGAGTCAGAGATGAGGCATTTAGGAAGCAGAGTGAGGCTCCCATTTACTGAGCACACACTATGTGCCAAAGCCTAGTTAGACCCTGGACAGGGAGGATCCTTGGATCTTCTTGAGGGTTCTGCAGCCCAGCATTATTTCAGGTGAGGCTTCTGGGTGAGAGGGTGAGGACAAAGCCCACAGTGATGACTTGAGCAATCAGCATGCAGAGCCTTCTAACTTCTTCTGGCAGAGCCACTAGCCAACTGAATCTGCCTTCTCTTTTTGGAGCAGGAGAGTTGGAGACAGGTGAGGTAGCCTAGGCGATCATCAAGGTCCCTTCCGGACAAATGCTTGCGTGTGCGCAAAGATGCACGCAGAGGTTCTGCACAGATCTACAGCTTTGCCAAATGTGTGAATATGCATGAACAAGTGTGAGCATGTGTGCATGCATGTGACAAGAAAACATGCCCTGCAATGGTAGTATGACAGAGAGTCAAAGGACTCTGGGCACCTATGGGTTAAACTTGTGTCATAATAGCAAAACTGAGATCCGAAAGTCTAGAAAATTCTACCCAGATCACCATACCGTGTACATCTTCATCAGGGGTCCAGGCTGCACATGTACACCCAGTACTTCAGCCTCAAACCCACTGGGAAGCACTGACTGGTGAAGCCATTGCAAGTACTTGGTGGGAACAATATCAAGGATCCTGTGGTGTCCCCTACCCAGCATTCTCTTGTTCTTCACAGGCCCAGTTGCCATGGCACATTGCAAGACAGAGCAGGATGACTGGCTGCTGGTCCACCTGAAGTACCTCCTCTTCATCTTCAACTTCTTCTTCTGGGTAAGTGGAGGCTGTGGCACAGCCCTCCCCACACCTGCAGTCTGTCCACATTCACTTTTGAGTCACTTTGGCAAGATTGACCTCTCTCAAGTCAAAAACCACGCTGGGACCCATGCTGCCCTGGCTAAGAAAGTGAGTAGAATTCAGGCTGCAGCTTTCATGAAGTCCATCACAGCACATCCAGGACAAACTGTCTGTGTGCACGCTCATCTTCTCTGTCTCCAGAACACCATGCCCATGTTATCCTGAGGGCTGAACTGATGTCCCTTTCCCACTAAAACCCACTGGCCTTGCCTGGCCATGGCCTCAGGGCTACACTGTGATGGGAGTGGTCTCTACGGCATCTGACATAGGGTTCCCACAGCAGTGTAGCTTGTCTCCCAGAGGGGCTTACCTATTTAATTAGGAACACAATACTATTAATCCCCTGTAGAGATACTGCATTTTACTCTAGTTCATTTGTTAAGGTGATGTCTCACTCTGTAGTACAGGATGACTTTGAATTGGTAATCCTTGCCTCAGTTTCCCAACTGCGGGTCTTATAGGGGCTTGCCATCACATCCGGTGTTTGCTGATTGTGTGCTTTGTTTTGTGGTCTCACTGGATGTGGAAGGTTTGCAGTCAGCAGGAACAGTGGCGGCTGTGGATGCTATGGCCCAGTGTGGTTTAGTCTAGAACTCTGGGTCTGTTTCCTGGCTCTAGTTTAGAGAGCATCTCTAGCCTCTCAGCCTGAAAATGTACCCAAATCAACATCCCAATGAGGCAGGGCTGGGCTAAAAAAAAACCACAACTACTCCTCCCAACCCCATCTCAGAAACATAGAAGGACTGTAGGATCACACTGGTTCCAAGCTCAGGGTAGTTTTCAAAGCATCAGGAAAACTAACTGCATCAGATACTATCTGTTAATGATAGACAAGATGTTTGCCTGAATATGTCTTATAAAATTCCTGAGAACACAAAATAAAATAATTTACTTTGATCTTTCCAGGAAGGAGTTTTCTGGAACAGGGAGGCCCAGGGGTACAGATTCTATATAATTAAGCTCTATGGCTAAAGACTGCCGGCTGGGCTACAGGTATAGGTGTGAGCCTCAGATAAATCACTTAGGGTGTTTAGAATTCTTGCAGAACAAGCATCCTCCCCCCCACCTCCCCCTCCCCTTTCTTCCTTTTTTTTGGATATTTTTAAGGTTTGTTGTTGTTGTTTTGTTTTGAGGCAGGGTCTCATACTGTAACCCAGGCTGTCCTCAGACTTAAGGCGATCCTCTGAGCTTTAGCTGGTATGACAGGCATGAACCACCATTTTTCTTTGTAAGACTTTTTTTTAAACTGACCATAAGTCTCCTGTGTCCACTCCAGATAATCTCCAAAAGATTGACAAGTAAAAATTAATTATTCACATCTTACTGTGTTGGTCCCCTAAGGTGATAGCACCATACTCTACAGTCAGGGTGACGTTAACCAGCAGAAATGGTTTTTAGTCACTATTCTAGGCCTAGAAGTCCATGACCCAGCATGATGCTCAGGTACCTCAAACTGAACTAAATTTACCAGGGAGGGAATGTTTATAAGGTGAACTTTTCCATACAGAGAAGCACTGAGATACACTCCAAAGTCCAATTGTTGTGGCTTACTTAAACTCCAGCCATAAAACAGAACAGAGTCTGCATGATTCCTATCCTTGGGGTTACCACAGTCTTTGCCTTCCCAAAAGAACTACAATAGAGGGCAAAGGTAGGAGGCCATCTTTCCACATCCTGCAGCCTACTGCCCACTGCCCCTTTAACCCCCACATATAGAAACTGACATAGAGCAGGGTCAGTCCACTGGGTGCAATAAAGCACAAAGTCCTCTTTCATTAATGCAAAGTGTCTCTTGGGTGTAGGTCCATATTGCAGAGTGAAAAGCCAGCATGAAACAAACAGCCCAAGATGTCTGCCATCTTGGTGGTCATAATTCTCGGCATTGAAGGATTCTGTGTGGGACACCCCAGTGACCTTCCACTAAACTATAACAGTCTGTGCTACTGCTACCATTATTGTGTCAATGGGGACGTGGCTCACCAAGTCAGACATTGACAGTTGTCTTAGTTTCTTTATTGCTGTGAAGAGACAACATGACCAAAGCAACTTATAGAACAAAGAGTTTATTTGGGACTTACAGCTTCAGAGGTTGAGCCCACAACCATCATGGTGAACAGCATGGCCATAGGCAGGCAGGCACAGTATTAGAGTAGTATCTGAGTGCTTACATCCTGAACCACACACCTGAGGCAAAGAGAGCTAACTAGAAATGGGTGGGCTATTGAAACCTCAAAGCCCAACCCCAGTAACACACCAACTCCAGCAAGACCACACCCTCCTAATCCTTCCTAAATAGTTCCACCAACTAAATCATTCAAATACATGAGCCTATGGGAGACTTTCTCTTTCTAACCATCCAAAACAACCAATCACTTACTCTCATGTTGTTTGTTTGTTTGTATGTAGAATGAGAATTCTAGAACTCTAGTGATCAGAATTTGCTATTACAGACGTGTCCAGCACAACTGATGGCCTGTGTTAATGGGATGGGATAAACTGGTGATCACTATCTCTTCAGCGGCTTCCTTCACTCCTAGCACTGAGCTGACAGCTTCTGGCATCATGTCCTACATAGAAAACAAGGAAGGTGCCCATACAATGTTGATTTCTGAAGTCAAACTTGGCTGTAAAGGGTGGGATGTCCTCTGGGACTTTGCCACTTTGTCAATAGCACTGTTATTATTACTTGCAGCTCATAGTCCTGCATGGGCCACATTCTCACATCTGAAAAGAACAGAGCAGACCCCACTCTACTCACCCCTAGCAAGACTCAGGCACCATCCTTCCCACCGCCCTAGCCCTGAGGTTTTCTTGGATGAGTCTGGTCAGGGATCACTGAAGCTATCCATACCTCGTGGGTGACCCTGAAAAGCATGCATGCCCAGCTTTCCTGCATGGCTGCCAGAAAAACACTTTTCCTCCTCCCCTCTTTCTTACACAGCTCCTGTCATCTCTCTGCTGTTCTCTAATTTATTATTTTAATTAGCTGCTTGGCTGTGTTAATAATGAAAATGTTCCCGGCCTCCCAGAAGCTCTTCCAGGCTGTGGGAGGAGCCTGGGAATGTTTCCTCAGCTCACAGCTTGTCCCGTCTTCAGGGTCCACTCAAGTTTTGGTGCTACCAATGGGGACCTCTTTACAGGGACACAGACAACTAAGGAGAGGTCCAAGTGAGTGAGAGCACTTGCTGTCAGCCATGAGGACCTGAGTTTAACTTCAGAGCACTTATGTACAAAGCCAGTCAGAGAGAGAGGCTGGCAACAAGAGGACCCCTGAGCTCACTGCTCGCAGGCCAGCTCCAGGTTCATGTGAGATCCTGTCACGGGTATGAGGAGTAGGCCACCCAGAGCCCCCCTTCACACACACACAGGGGGTGGGGGAGAGGGAGAGAGAGAGAGAGAGAGAGAGAGAGAGACTCAAGGCTCTGAGTGGAAAACACAGAAGGCTTGACCAGCATCCACAGAGAAGGTCGGAATATCACCTCACTAGATCCTCACTTGAGATCCAGCCACTCCTGCCCAGCCCCACATGGCCTCAGGGGCTGGAGTGTGTGGAGGGTGGAAATGTCGTTACTGTCCGGGTCATAATTCCTTCCTCTAGAATATGAAGTTTTCTTTTGACTTGTCCTCTCTCCCTCCCTCTCTGCCGTACTTCATTTCTCTTTTCCTTCCTCCCTTGATTCTTTTCTCTTCCTTTCCTAAGGTCATCTACCCTCACTCTAGCGCTCTCCCTGGGATACCAAGGTAAATGAACATTAATGAAGAGGCTAAAGGGGAGACATTCCATATAGTGAGTAAAACAAACCTCCTGTGAGGAGCGTAACTATAGAAACTAAGGCTCCATGCTGGTAGAGGGATACAGGATTAGCTGGGTGTTGGGTGTGTATAACTCCAAACAAGGATTCTTCTGGCTCCTTTGGAAGGTGAGTCAATGTTGTGACCCTGCCTCCCAGCTCCAGCCCTCTGTGTCCTGTCAGATTTTGCACTTATCAGGGTAGATGAGGCTCAAGATGACAGGGTCAATGATGCGTTAATTCGACTCATCAGGAGATGTTCAAAACCAGACAGCTGTGAAGAGCTGCAGGTATAAAACCACCCCAGGCCGGCATGTCACAAGCCCATCCTTACAAAGTCGCTCCCACAGAATTGGTCCACCGCCAACAGCCAATAGGACCTACCTGCACATGGGAAGATCCAGGAGAGATGCTTACCTGGTATTTGATGAGTGCTATTCATTAACAGGATGCAGAGATGCCTCCTTCCCACTGCAGTAGGTAGTGGAGTGCCACCAACCTGCTGTGAGCACTGGGTACAGCCAGTGCTGTGAGAACTGAACTAACTGCAGCCAGAGATCCAGCTGACGACGGGGGAGGGAGTATTGTGCTTTAAAGATGGCCTAACTGGATCTGTGGCAGGACCACAGGCAGAGTGCCTAGGGTATGCAAGGCCCTGGGTTCTATCTCAGCATGCCCCCCAAAGAAAAAGGATCCAAGTAGCCCAGCTTGGTTCAGACAAGGCACCTTGGTTGTCTCCTCAGCCTGGTCCTAACCTCAGCTACATCTCATTTCCAAACTAGACTTTGATAATTAAAGTCAGGGTCCCTCTGCCCAGTCACCTGAGGACAGGTGCTGTGGCAGGCTTGGCCCTAAGAGGTTTCAGTGGGTATTGGTGAAAGACAGAATGTTTTACCATTGATCTGACATTATATATTGGCACTCTCCTAGGCCTTCTTAGGAGCTTCCTAGTGGGCTGGGGGAAAAGTCCAGCTGATGTGGGCACAGCTCCCCACCTAAGTCTCATCGTAAAGCTCCTGAGCACCAGGGTGGGTAGGTAGAGAGCCACCAGAGTGAGGAGTCTGGAGCTCTCCTGCAGAGCCGGAAGGAAGTGCACACTTGTGATGGGCTTGGATGAAGTTCACTGCAATAGAGAGAATAGTGTAAGAGGGATGGGAAAGAAAGCAGATGAGAATAGTGAAGCCAGGCGAGTGGCAGCATAGTGTCTGGGTGCACATCGCCACTAGACCAAGCCCTTAGACCCTGACACCTTGCCCGAGTTCAGAGTCTTATTCACTAGCTCAGTCTTACTTCAGAGTCCCCGACAGTGTGTTCAAAAGCAGCAGTCATGGGCTTCGAAGGTGGATCTGGAGCTGGCAAGCACACAAGCGTGAGGATCTGAGTTTGGATCCCCAGAACCCATGTAAAGCCAACCACAGCAGAACACAGTCGGCACTACCATCAAGAGGGGAGGCAGAAACAGGAAAATCTCCAGAAGCTGGAGGGCCAGCTAGCCTGGTGTGTGCAGTAGCAAACAAGAGACCTGCCTCGGCAGAGCGAGAAGAGCAGAAGAGGAAGACCAACACCTGAGCTTGGCCCCTTGCCTCCACACACACTGTGGAGCCACACTCTCACACATGCACATCCCCACGCAGCCCACATATGCAAAGATTACAAAAATAGAGTAAAAAAAGTGAAAGAACGTTTCCTATGTGGCCATTAAAGTCAGAGAATGAAAGAAGAAAAGTAAGAGCAGATATTAAAAGGTCTCCAGGCCATGCTGGGGTCTGGGCCTGAGGCTCTGGCTTGGGGGAAGGTACACAGATCAGTAAGTAGTTGGGTCCACCTCTGGGTAGGGCAAGAGTTGGGACAGGAGCCAAAGCAGACAGTATAGTGAGGATGAGGGGGCTAACAGGAGGCGGGACAGGGGATCAGCATGCAAATGTCATAAAGAAATGTCAGAGCCCCTGCAAGCACTGCTGGATATATGAGTGATGGTGTCACAGAAGAGGCTGTCCAGGGCCTATTCATGAATGAGGACTGTGGTCCTGAATGAATCAACCTTTCTATCTAACCCTAAACCTTTAGCCACAGATCAGGTAGTAAGCCTGCTCTGCACCCACACCCACCCACACACACACACACACACACACACACACCATGCCATCACCCTGTGTGTTTCTTGCTTTTGCATAGGCTACCCAGCACAGAGGGCAAAGAAAGCTGCCCGAGGCTTCCCTACAGGTCTGCACTTCAGTTTCATCAGGCCTTGGGCAAGGGTGGGTGCTCCATCTAGGCCAAGTGTCCTGGATCACACAAACAGCATTTTGGCAATGTTACTCTTCTATAAATGAACAGTTTCTTCAATGGCCCTGTATGGGTGACCATCTCTGCCCCTCCTGTCTTGCTGTGTCTTTGTCCAGCTTCATCCATCCATCCATCACAGTGTTTTCTGGCCCACTGGTTACAGGCCACGGCTGAGAAATTCAGTTACTATCTCACAGAAGACCATCTCTGTCCTATGAAGACTGAATGCTATAGAACCAACTTGATGTAAACAGCTGAGAAGTGAGTTCTGGGGTCAGTGTCCCACTCTACAACCCCTACCCAGTGGGCCAATCTGCAGATAAAGACACCAGGACTTAAAGAAGTTTTTATCCAACTGTCACACAGCTAATCATGCAGCCAAAGGGACTTAGCCCAGTCTTGCTGGCTTCTCCCTCCTGTGACACCTTCTGGTGACCCGTCCTGACACTGAACATTTTTACTTCTTGTTCAAAAGTAACCAAATCCCATACAAGACATCCAAGTCCCTAAGGGCTTAAGAACCTCTTGTCCAGTTTCTTGTGGCTAAGTACTGGGCTGTCAGTGACTATCCTGGTTAGTTACCGTACTAGGCTGTCAGTAACTATCCTGACTAGTTACGGTACTGGGCTGTCAGTGACTATCCTTCTCTACTAGAAGGAACTCTCTAGGGAGGGGGATCTTGGGGTCCCAGACCCACAGATTCAGACTATTCTCTTGCTTTCTTCAGGTCATCAGACCTAGGGTGAGCTTGTCTTTTAGACCTTGAACAGGTCAGGATCCTCCTCCAGGTCCCTCCTAGATCCTGTGCTGTGGCTGGGGATCCAGCCTCCCTACAGGAACAACTACTTTGTAAGATCTGTGAGTGCTGGGGCAAAGTTCTCTGCTCTAACCCTCAATTTAACTCAACAGCTCCTGGGGCTAAGGGAAGAGGACAGCTGGGCTCTGCAGGGCTGCCCACGGCGCCACCTACTGGGAAGAGAGGGATGGGACACTTAAATCTAAGCTGCTTCTCCAAAGGGGCACCTGGGACCTTCATAAAATGTCCCTGCGTGGGTCTTACTCCCAGGGCTATTGATTGGCCTGGGTTCAAGCTCTGGTGTTTCATGGATCGCCAGGTGATTATGTGGGATCCCCCACAACTCTGAAAATGTGGAGTAAATTTGGAGACTTATATGGATGTGTGCCTTGTCCATGGTGTATGAAGCAGACTTCAGCCCAAATGCATATACTTTATAATGATGTTTTTTTATCAGATTCTGAGTGGTTTCATGTGCTCCCCAACAGATTAAATGTCCCCAGGCCAGTCTGAGTGGGTCCAAGGCATGGGTGCTCAGGTTACTCCCTGGTTTGGGAAAGAGTGGGACCTGATAAAAAATGTACACCCCTTTCCATACAGAGATCATACCTATTAAACACTGTTTCCCAGCTTTCTGATGGCATTGTCATGGTCACATTGACTACCTCACGATGTTCAGAATCTGCTTGGCAGTATCCTATCCTTATAGATAATTTGAGTGAGAGGAGAGAGTCAGGGATAGATTAGTTACCTCAAAACATAAGATCCTTGGGAGAAGGTACCTCAAGGGGCTTTTAGCAGCTGTGCATTAGAACTACCAGGCTTCCTCTACTTGAAAGATGGAAAAACTGAGGACCAAAGAGATTGAAAAGCATCTTCCAGCCGAATCGTTCCAAGTTGAGACTCTCTAGACAGTACATTATATAAGAGAATTTTGGGGGTGATAGTTTACTCTAAGTTTCCAGTGGTCATGGAAGCTGACCATCAGGGGTATCCATAGCCAGTCAGTCACATCTGTTGCTCAGTTCCATCTGCCCAGACTCAGAAAACCCTTTGATCATGGCAATTGTGTGGGGGCACAGTTAATGCCACCACAGGGACTCTAAAAGGCTCTTGGGTCCTGGGATTCCTGACTCTGAGCATCATCTCTAGGCTGCCGGTGTTTTGCTTGTTCCACTGAGAAAAAGTGCTGCTCAGTATAGTGTAAGGAGTCGCTCATCAAGAAACACACCCTAAGTGTAGAGAGAAGAAAACAGAAGTGGTGACTGTGCATCACACAGTGGAGGGAATATTCTCCTCTAGCCGCGCGGCTGTGGTCCTGTGTGGTGCCCTTATGCCGGCTTCTCTCACTCGGAGGTACCAGTGGAGATAAAAGCGTGCTTGGAAGGAATCATCCATTTGAACAGCAGAAGCGGAGGAGCAGTCACAACCCACTCTGTGGGATCCAAGGACAGTCCTGCTTCTGTCCTCAAAAGACCTGGCCCCGAATCAGTTCTGAAACTAATGGTGTCATCCTGGGCACACTGCTGTTCTTTGCAAACCCCAGTTTCCTTCGTCATCTGCCACACAGAGATAATAGACTTCCCCATCCTCCCAGGATGGTTGTAATATTTGGCCGAGTACATGTCAATCACGTGAGGCATCTGGTGTGCTTTAATTGCTAAGAAGAACCCCCAAGCATTGCTCCACTGAGGTCTGCACAGAACAGAGATTAGGAAAGTGACCCCAAAAAATCACTGTAGTACAGATGAGGCACCTTTTACAAAGATGAGCATCCAAGGTGTGGGCAGAGACGGAGTGAGGCAAGACCAGGCATCCCCAGCTTTGACCATGCTAAGAACCGTAAGGAAGCTTCCACTATCCATTTGGAGAAGAGTTCATTCTTAGATGAAGGCCTGGAGACTTTGGGCAGGAACAAGTTGACCTTCCCTGGACAGAACTGTTCAGGAGTCTGTGAGTCCTGGGCAAATGGTCTTTGTATTTCATATGTGGCACCTGGAGTACATGTGTGGTACTTAAGCATCGTGCCCACCAAAATGACTCTTTGGCCTCATAATCCCTGAGGACTGACCTCCTGGCTGAGCTCCATGACACCCCTCCTTAGAAGCAGCTCTGAGATCAGCAAGTGAGAAGGCTCCTCTCTGGTCCTAACTCAGAATAAAACCAGAATGTGCCAGTTAGCAAAAAAGGAAACTCAGCTCCTCCCAATCCCGTGCAGGAGTGTAAGAAACATGGGCACCCTTCCAGGGAGCAGACCCTGTGGATACATCCTGGATCTTCATCTCTCCTGGATCTGTCCCTCCTAGAAGTGAGGCCTCAGGCACCTTTCCTCAGCAATCCTGTTTCTTCACTAACTGTGCAGATGTGAGCCTGGACCAGCATGAAAGACCCTCTGGGAAAGTCTGGGAGAGACCAAAGAACACTATGGGGAAGAAAGTACCCAGAATGGTATGAGAAAGGCAAAGTTACCCCTAATCAGTAAAAAACATAGATTTAGTTGCATACTTAGATTCGAAATCTCCTTGCATCTGGGGGATGTGTGGCCTGGCAGGTCCACTGAGCACCTGAAGCCTCCATGTGCTCCTTTATAAACAGAGAAATTCTTCCTTTAGGCCCTTTGGAAGACTAATTGACAAGGTGACTGAAAAGGTCTGATGCCCAATGGGCACTAGACAAGTGGAAGCTGGCAGAGTCTTGGGTACCACCTGATCTCCCTTGTGTCCCTGCAGGTGGGTGGGGCAGCTGTCATGGCGGTGGGTATCTGGACACTGGTGGAGAAGAGCGGTTACCTCGGCATCTTGGCCTCCAGCACGTTCGCTGCCTCTGCCTACATCTTCATCTTCGCTGGTGCTCTCGTCATGACAACTGGCTTCCTGGGCTTTGGGGCCATCCTCCGGGAGCAGAAGAGCTGTCTCTCCATGGTGAGTGTCCCTCCGTCCGTCTTCGGAGACTGGCTGTCCACAATGAGTATTCCTCGATGGAGTGAGAGTGCAGGCCTGTGCTCTGGGGTGCAGGGAAGCATCACACATGTCCCTCAGGTTGGGCTTACCAGCCGAAGTAGGACACAAGGATGCTGGGGAACCACAGCAGAGGTGGCTGCTATGGGAACCACAGTGGCTATGCTTCCCAGGTATGTGGGGCCTAAGCCAGGAGGTCAGCCTTAGCAGTCACCGTGGCAGTTTCTAGAGTCTTGCTTCTTCCTCTTCTTCTTCCTCTCCTTCTCCCTTTCTTTCCTCTTCTTGATATTTCTCTCTCTTTTTTACCCCTCCTCTTCTGCACCAATCTTCTCTTCCCCCCTCCTTCCTCCACTAGTGTGCCCCCCCCTTCCCTTTCTCCTTCACATCCCCATCTCCTTCCCCTTCTAGACGTTAGCAGGCAATTTTCACAGATAGGCAAAGATTGAAAGCCGCACCATAGTGACCCTCTATGCTCCATTTCCCAGAGCTCACCATTGTCCTTTCCCGGTCACATACATCTGGCGTGCACCCTCCCCCGTGTCCTGTACCCTGCTCTGAAGCAGCCCCAGATACTCTGTCATCTGTGTTTCAGCATACGTCTCTCAAGCCCAAGGATCCTTCATCACAGCAATCAATATTCAGTCCTTAATATCATGAAATAATGAGGTAGCTTCTGATTTCCCCCAACTGATTCATAAAGTGATGTTTCTTTTTAAGTTTGTTTAATTGGGCCCATGTGTTGATTTGTCTCTGAAGTCTCTTTCTGTCTCTGGATTTGTTGAAAGATCTGATGCTTCATTCTATGTATTTCTGGATTTTTTGGGTTTTGCCATGCCCCTGTGTATTATTTAACATGCACTCCTAGCAATGTCATGGAAAGGCTTGATCTGACTTAACTGATTGGATCATTTGTAAAGAGTATTTCATGGCTGGCATTTGTAGGCACCATGGGCTTCCTGAGGGTCTGGGGAGACACTCAAAGCAGCTACTGAGAGTCAGGAAAGAGGCCAAGGAGGAACCAGCATGTACCCTGAGGCTGAGACCACCTCATGCCCCATATTCCCAGTACCCTTTGGCTGTGGCCTCTTTGTACCCACCTCAGAGACCTAGTTTAATGTTCAAATGAGAAGAAACAGAGAAAATTGACAAATGCTGGGCTTTGCAAGGAAACCTAAGTTGCAAAATAGAACCAAATTTCAAGGAGAAATCAGGCTGAGCCTGGAAGGAAGCAGACAGTGGGAAGATGCTCCCCAGGGCTCTTGAGCCCCCTGTGTCCACTCCACACCCACCTCCCAGTATTCACCTCCCAAGTGCAGCTCTGTCTTGCACTTGTCCTGGGGAGTGGGAGGCGGGGGCTACTGTGGTGAGCAGGAGGCCTGGCCCCTGCGGCAGCTCTCAAAGCAGCGACCTAGTTTTTGGCCTGGATATAAAAGGCGCTCTGTGTAGGCCCAGCTGGAAGGTGCTCCATTTTGAAGAATTCCTTCATTTTGCTCTGAAGAAGAGCCTGGAGACAGGGTGCTGGCAGGGTACATGGTGGTATATAGGGTAGAGTTCCACAGAGGACCAACTTCAGGGTGCACACTCTGAACCTTTTTTCAGCAGTGGGGCAGAGTTGCTGGGAGGCAGCCACAGCTTGCCCGGCTATCCTTCGTGCAGCTTGGCAAGGGCATGGTTATCTCTTGAATTTCATAGAAAGGGTCCTGAGAAACACCACCACACTCTACTCTACACACACACACACACACACACACACACACACACACACACACACACACACATCCCTAGAGATAGGAGATGGTCAAATGCCTTATATAGAATGGTGCAGTATTCACATATAGTCTATATCCCACACTCTATCTCTTTAAAATCATACTTAGCTACTTACAATACCAAATACCATGCAAATGCCACACAGATAATTGTGTCTTTTTGTTGCAGCTAATGGTGACATTTTGTGCACACTAAGTACAGACACACTAGAGCAGGCCAGTCTCCCTTACATGCCACTCCAGGCTGTTTGACCCCATAGATATAGAGGGCCAACTCTTGACTCCAGCAGATGGTGAAGTACAGATGGCCACCTAAGGTCCATGAGAGTCTTTGGTATGTCTCAGAGCTGACCATTCAGCTGGAGAAAGACACTGGATTATAGATAAGAACTCAAACAGAGAACTATCTTGTGCTTCACAGACAAGACCTTTTGGGGACAGAGTCCCTTGGGGTGGTGCTACCAGTCCTAGAGAAAGACCTCTTTCCTTTGCAGACTTAGTGTCCTGGGCCTGTGTCCTGCTGAGCTCTGAGAGACCTGAGGGTCTAGATGAGCTGCTACTCTGGACCCTGGGACCTGTAGCAGGAAAAGCTACATAGCAGGAAAGCAGGCTGCTGAACCCTGTATCTCCTTCTTTCCTGCCATGGACTCAGCCTTATAGATCATCTCAGGGAACAAGAAACAAGAGGAGCCATATGCTGGGGAGCCCAGGGCTCTCTCTTGACACACTAGGAAGGAATGCCGACACTGTCCCTTGAAGACCCAGCTTCTGAGTCAGTCATCCTTCTGGGGGGTGTGAGGTGTCCCTGACAGTCTTGGGAAACAGTCTCTGCTGACTAGGCACAGCCTGCTGACGACACAGATGGCCACTGTTCACTGAGCACCGCCTGCTGCTCCTCACACTCCAGCAATCCTGCAAAGGCACCTCCGTCTGCACTGTTCCAGTGCTGGTGCGTGCTAATTCACTCAGGCCTCACACACCCTCGTAGCTGCTCAGACTCATGATGTGCACTTGACAGGAGCTGGGGAGCAGGTATAGGTGAAGTGACCTGTCTAGAGAGGGGTCACTGGAAGGAACATGAAGGCAACAGGCTCAGCCAAGCAGGTAGGAGACAGGAAGCAATCAACCTGTCAGGGATGTGAGGAACACACAGAGGCCAGAGGGATGTTTCTGGTGCCTTTGAATGTCAACAGGTCAGAGTTGGGGGGAGTTTGGAAGGGAAATTTATGGTAGGGCCTAGTGTTATCTGTTTGATCCACACAGTTACTAGTTCCTGGGATGCTCACGATTGGGGTGTTGAGGCAGTGAAAAATACAATGTACATCTACAGGCAGGGACAAGTGATCCATCTCCTGTACTCTGACCTGGTATGCTTCCTGTCCCCAGAGAGACAATTTTCACTCTTCTTTATGACTGAGGAGCTAGGCCTGGAGATGTGGAGTGACTGTGAACCCAGCATGCAGGACTCCCCTCTACTTCCCCCAAGCTTGATGGCTCTACAATCTTCCCAAAAAGCTAAATAGAAGAGCATAAATAGAAGATCTGCTTTCAGATTAGCAATACAAAATGGGGCAGGCTGTCTGTCCACCTATGACTGCATGTGTATATGCACATTCTCTCTCTCTCTCTCTCCCTCTCTCTCTCTCTCTCTCTCTCTCTCTCTCTCTCTCTCTCTCTCTCTCTCATGCAAACACACACATTTATCAGAGCTCCACATGAGGTGGAATATAAGGACCCCCTCAAGGATCACTCATCTACACATTACAGAACCAGTCTTCCTCACCAGTAACTGGGCTCTGTAGCTCCCTAGAAGCACTGACCACCTCCAGTCTGAAGTGAATCTGGGAACAAGCTGTCAGGGAAAGGACCCCAGAAATCATGCCCATTCTTTGCATCTCATTTGGAAAGAGACCAGAGGCCCTGAGTCATGAAAAGGACATGGGCCTGCTAGGAGGCATATAGGAGAACACAGCCTGTCTGTGCAATAGTTGAGGCCCTGCCCTGAAACTAATGAATTCACTGGACTTTCTGGGTCCAGGCAAGTATCTCTGGCTAAGAAAGACATGGTGAGTAATGTCTGTGAAAAGGGGCTGATAGGAAAGTGGGCGGAGGCATAAGGGAAGGAGGGATCATTCCTGCGAGCCGCTGGCTTTTCTCCATTGAAATGAGAGCCCATTTCAGTTTAGGGCCTTTATAGTGAGCCCAACAAAGCCAGCTGTGTTGACTCTGGGTCTCTGTGCAGCCATTGCAAGGTCTTTGGGAGCATTTGTGCTGATCGGGAATCTGATCCTTGAGGTCTTCCTGAGCCCTGACTCAAAGATTAAAGTGTCACCAAACAAAGTAACACAGAGGACTGCTCTGTGGCTGAGTAGAGGACAGACTTAGGGAATTACTGGGAGGGGGGTTAGGCTGTGGTGGCTGCTGGGTCCTAGACCCCTCCAAGCATGCGGTTGTGGCTTCTATGGAAGATATGGCCTCAGCCAGGCTGTGGGCAGGCTGGCAATAGTGGCCCTAAAAATAACTGCCAATTTAGGTCCCTTCTCAAAGGAGTTTTGCTATGATGTGTTGATTGGGGCCATGTTTTCATGATCTTTATATAACATGGCTTCCCAGGACCTTATGCTTCCTCATTATCCTCACACATCTCCGCTGTAACAATGGGGTTACTAAGGTGCCTAGGAGAAGCTGGGTGACTCATCCAGGTTGGAGGTTGCCCAGAAAGGTGGGCAAGCTGCGTAAAAACTGCTTTTGAGCCCAAGCCGATACATCTGCCCTGAATTTTAGACTTTGTCCTCTAGCTAACAAAGCCTCAGAAGCCCAGATGGAAACCTTGTGATTCTAAGTCCCTGGTTTTCAGAAATTGGGTTCTAGAACTTAATTCATCCATCCCCTCCCTAAAAATAAAAGAGCTCCTGACAAAGACCCAGTTTTGTCTGAGCCATCCATCACGATCTTCGTTTGGCTGAAGATAGAAAAGTTTGCAGGCCCACATTTCATAATCTAAAAATAGACCCCTCCTTTGATCTGGGTGGCATGGGTCCTGGTCATCAAATTTCAGCTCAGATGGCCTGAATTATCTGCCTCTCTCTTGTAGTCTTAGCTAAAATAGAAGACCTGGTATGAATAATTTAAAATCCATCCCTTTCCCCTCTACAGAGTTCTCATGCCAAGCTGATCGCTGTCTCAGAGTCCGAAAGGATGAGCTATTCCTGTTCCCAAGAAGTGTCTCCTTCTTAGAAAAGTGACTTTTAGGGGGTGGCAGATATGTCAGGACAAAGGGTGCAGGAGGTAGGAATGGCAGGGCTTGGGACAGGCAGGCTAGCCCCTCTCAAGGCATTTCCCAGGAACGCTCAATGCTGCATCCACCCCTACTGCTATTCAGCTTGGATGCCCAGCATTCCAGTGCCTGTCTTAGATCTTTTCCTTTTTCCCTTTGGAAACACTGCGTGCAGAGCTGGACTCGCTATGTTTCTCCTTTGAAGGCTTCCTGCCACCTCCATCTGATTCAAGATTTCACAAGGAATTTAACTCAGGTGTGGGTGTGTGAATGAAGGCAAGGCGGTCATCTCCGGAACACACAATACTTATAAAGCAACTTATCTATCTTTTTAAGCCAAAACTGGGCTTTAAAACTGCTTGTGTTAGTTCAAGAAGGCACTGACATTAACTTCTTGGTTAAACAACTCAGAGTTCAATGTGAGCCAAGGAGTGGGTGACTCTCTGCACTCTACTTATCCCAGTCTGTCCTTCTTCAATAGGCAGGGCAGAAACAGAGAGAGAGAAGGTTCTGGGCTGAGTTGCTTGTGAGCCTGCTGGTGGAGATGTGATCAGCAGTCATGTTTATATATGGTGCGCATGCACACACACACACACAGAGAGAGACAGAGAGAGAGAGAGAGAGAGAGAGAGAGAGAGAGAACCAAGCCAGGGAATCAGCGCAGTATGGTGTGGGATGTTCATGGAAGCAGTCAGGTGTCTACAAAGGGTATAATGCAGATCAGTGACACATCAAACAGATGACTAACAACTGCGGGCACCCAGCCTCTTGTCCCAAGATGGTAAAGTTGTTTGCTGCATAAGGGGTACCTCCAAGCACTGCCTTTGCGGTCTTCACAACTTTCCTGCCTAACAGTCTATGGACTCTGGTCCCCTTTTGGGAAGGCCATCTAGACCAAGGGATAGTTTGACTATACTTGGAGACTCTGGAGAACTTGGTCTTAAAGGTTGGTAGGTGGTTGGACAGATGGTCCTGTGAACCAAGAAAGGAGGGAGGAAATAGAAGGAGGTTGAAGACAGTGGTGTAGAGAGATGTGTCAGGCGTCAAGCCATGGCTTCCATCTGGCCTGTGAGACTGACTAGTAGAAAGCATTATGACAAATGGGTCTCCTAAGATGCCAACAACCCTGTCCCCACTACTGACCCACACCGTCATTCAGGAGAGATCCTAAAAGCTATAGTCTCTGGATGGGTATCTAACACCTTCAGGTTTTCTTCCTAGCCACATGCGCATCAACCCAGCAGCATTGTCTACTTCTGTCTTTACTTCTGGTCATACAAGAAAGCCCTTGGATGTGTCTAGATCTTGTAACTAGTGTCCTGCCTCCTCCCCTAGGTCTTTGGCTGGACACTGCAAAAAGTCCTCTTGTACCTAACCATATCTCCATGTGCCACCGCTGCACCCCAGTCTCGGAAGCATGAGCAGCAGTAGTGCCCACCCCTCTACAAGCCCTATGCCTGGCAACCTGAAATATAGCTCCCCTATTTGGGTGCCTGGCCCTCATTACTGAGCCCATGAGCCAGGCATGAAAAGCACCTCGGGAGAAGATCATCAGAACAGCAGGGAAGAGGTGGTCAATGGATAGATGCATCTTCACACACCCACACCCACCCTGGGAAGCAGGCACAAACAAGAGTGTCATGTTACTCTTCCTAGAGGGACAAGCACCTACTCATTCAAAACGGGCACCAATGACATGCCAAAGAAATAAATCCACCCAATAAATCCACTCGATTAACTTACTGTTACTGTTACTGCTACTGTTACTGTTATAGTAACCATGGTTACTTTCAGGGACACAGGTGGTCCTCAGGGAGCTGCCTCTGTGAAGGACCTATCCCAGTATGGATGCCAAGTCAAAATATCTATGTGTGAGAGAGAGTTCCCTATAACGTGCAGGCAGCTCCACTGAGGAGCCTCCCTTCCCTTGAAAATACTGTTTTTATGACCTTGGGGAATGACACTGTGAATCTTTTCTTGACTCCTGATCCCAGTAAGTTCTCTGAGATTCCAGACTCTTATGAGTCAGCTCACCCCTTTAGGAGGGAAGGCTTCAATTTGGAAAAAAAAAATGGCTGCACAAGAAAGAAAGGTTGCTTTGCCCTTGAGGTCAGAAACATGACAACAGGCCTTGGAACTGAAGCTCCTCTACCTTGGGAGGAGAAGTGGGAACAGATACTTGGCTGTGTCCCCTTCATTCCAAGTCCTGGATTTGACTGAGGGAAAGCCTTCACGAGGACTGTTAGTGGTCAGTGGCCTAAGCAACACTGAGGTTTACTTAAAATGTAACACCCTGCAGGCTAGAGGTCTGGGGACTGTACCAACCTATGATAACTCATGAAGCTGACTAAAATACATGGCTTTCCATCTGCAGCCAACAGCCTCAGCCCCTCAAGTGGTGACAAGTTTATGTAGTTCACTCAACCCACCAGAGAAGAGAATGTAACATGGCCAAGGACAGGCTGGTCCTAAAACAAGGACACAAGACTTGCTCACCAGAGAGTAGCTGGAGTTACTATGGAAAGCTGTACAACAGCAGTATGCACAGGGAAGGAAGGAGACGAGGCCCTGTCGGACTCCTCCTGCCCAGAAGAGCATGCTGCATGCTGCACAAACACACCCTTCCCATCTCAGCTTGCATTTAAAGCAGCAGACCCAAAGTGGACCAGGCTTTTTCTTTTGGGCCACCAACTAGCTCCCAAATCATGACACAGAGACTTCTTCTTAGTTATAAATGCTTAGTCTAGCTTAGGCTCATTTCTTGCTTAGCTCTTATAACTTAACCTATTTTTCTTTATCTATATTTTGCCTCAGGGCTTTTTATTTTTCTTTCTCTATGTCCCGCTCCGAGTCTGCTGGCTGGCAGCTGCCTCACTGGCCCTGGACATCTTCCTCTTTTTCTTCCTTATTCTCTCCTGTCTTCTCTCAAGCCTAGATTTCTCCCTTTTATTTTCTCTGCCTGCCACTCCTGCCTGTCCCTCTCCTGCCTAGCTATTGGCCATTCAGCTGTTTATTAGACCAATCAGGTGTCTTAGGCAGGTGAGGTGAAACAAATGCAATACAATTTTACATAATTAAACAAATATAGCACAAAGGTAACACACCTGTCTTTATATCATTAACAAAAGCAGCAGAAACATGTTACTCACCTTACTCAGTAAAAATATTATTTCCAAACATAAGCAAATGTAATACATTTTTACATAATTTTCCATAACATCAAAGGGTGGAAACTTCACCCCAGTCACACAACATCTTATCACAGAGGCAGGATAGTCCTAGACTCCCAAACTGGGCCACTTTCTGTGCCATTACCTCCCAAACCAGGACCACCTTTCTCTGTACCCGATCATTGCCACCTCTGGCACTATGTTCCATAGAAGCAGCTGGAGGGGGCGTTTACAGCCAGTTAACTTCCTTCATTACTCCTTACCTCCAGACTTCTACAGCCAATGCTTTCTTATACATGGAAGGCTTGAGGCTATGTCATCAAACTCAACAGGCATTTGCGTCACATTTGTTCCCGACTTTCCTGCTCTTCTGGACACAGTGAGGAGATGAGAAAAAGGCCCGGGACCCCGCTATTGGCTTGAGGTCTAGTGAGGAATACAGGACCCGATGCTGAATGGGGTTTAAATTCTTCTCAGATATTTTCCCTTCTAAGGCCCAAGACTTTTCTTAACCCACAGGCCGAAGATCTCTTCTCTCTTGTTCTTCGTAGACATTTCTCCTCCTTAGTCCCCTTTCCTTATCATTAGACTCGCTCTAGAATTCTTACCACTAGTGGCCATGCTGTGACCCCATCCTGGGCCCCTGCCACCATCTTTGTCCTGCCCTCATCATGTTCTACCTGTACATAAGTGACACATGCTACTCCACCTCCCCATTAGCCTATAAGAAAATGGGAAAGCCCAGGCCATTCCAGGGGCTCAGAGTATCAGTGATAAGTCAGGTACCCATGCATGGGTCTATCAACAATAGCATTCTCTGGGTTCCCTCAGCTACATGGTTCTCATGGTGAGCTTGGTCCTCTCCCAGTAGCCAACTGTAGGCTCTGTGTCCATTCTGGATCCTGTTCTCACTCAGCTCATTTAGTTGGAACCCTGGGACGTTCTCAAATGAATCCTGGTAGACATCTGTCTTTGGCTTGTCTCACAGGAACTGCGCTTTGCTTCCATGATGCCCTAACACATGCAAGGTGACCCTCTCTGACTCCAGCAGTTAGCCTTGCACTCTGGGTGACCTCTGTCACACTTCTTTCATATGCTTCTGGAACACCTCCTTACTCCTCAGGGCCTATCAGCCCCCTCCCTGCTCTATCCCCATCTCCCCTCAAGCTGTCAGCCAGCTATCTTGATGCTGGCTCTGGCGCTGCCTAAGCTCAGGCTCCCCTACTCCCAGAAGACTGACTGAGAGCTAGGTACTGACTGGCACAGCCTCACAGCTCCAGGTGGAACGGCTGAGGCCCAGCATCCAGGGAGGCAAGGCTGCAGTCCGTTGGCCCAGTCTGTCAGTACTGGACTGGTGCCAGGAAAGCAAGAGGTCACCTTCGACCTTCCAGCAGTGACATTTTGTTAAAGGAATGGCTGGATGGCCCTAAGTTCACATCCTTTCTCTTCTGCAAATAGCCAAGTGCCTCCAGCTGGTGGGTAATTGTCAGAAAATAATTTGCCCCAAGGCCATTAAACAACTGGCTCTGACATTTCCGGTTTAGCTTGCTCTGAAGTCCCTGACCCTTTTCCTTCTGGTACGACAATCTCTCCACACTCAGCTGCTGGGATTTTCTGGGGGCCCTCCCCACTGCCACTTAACTTTGGCCATATCTTGATTCTGTTCTTCTTCTAGACTGTTCTGAGGATGGCCTGGCATCTTCACCTGTCCCAACCCTCCTGGACCAGCACCTTAATGCCTGCACAGTGGCCTGGTGACAAGCCTGGCAGGCTGTTTGTGTTTTACTCTCATATGCAGAATGGTGATGGGTGACAAGGACAAAAGAGGGGCGCTTCAGCACCGCTTCCTTCTTGTGGCAGAGTCTGTGCAACAGGAAATGTCTAAAATGCCATTTTTATAAAGTTATTAAAACTGATCACCAAGATGGCAGAATAGATGCTGAACTGCCACCCTGCGTCATTTGCTCCTGCAAATCTGACCTAGGAATTACCTGGCACTCAGCTGTCTCAGTCCAAGTGAGGCCAGCTGAAGATTGTTTCTAATTAATTGCCCTAATGTCCCAAGGGCAAATATATCTGCCTATTTCCTGCAAAGCCTCTCTCATTATAAATCGGACTGGCTTGTTTTGGAGAATACTGTGCAAAGCCAGATTCCTCACAGATCTATCATTTTAGAAAGTATCCAACTTTGCTTCTAATTAAAACAGTTCTATTAATGAACTATCAAAGAGACTGGGGAGATCTCTCCAGGAAATAATAGCTTTGCTGTATGAGCATAGATCAGGATTTGGATTCCCAGAACCCAGGCAAATGCCACTCCTATGAAATCCCTATGGCAATACATCTCTCCCCAGGCCACCAAGAGGAAGCAGTGGGCACTGCTTCAGAGAACAGAGCTTTCCCAGGGATTAGATGCCTTTTCCTGGGAGATGAGAACAAATGTCATGTCACCCTACATAGGGCACCAACACCAGACTGAAGAAACGATTGCACCCAAGTTCAGCGTGGCATGACTTTATTGACGTTCCTTAGAGGAGCATAGATGAATAAAAGGTAACTTTCTGACTGAAAAGATCGCCCTAGCACAGATGAGGCAGAATCCCTGGTGCTCCTTGGACAACTTGCTTTCAACTCCACAAAAACACTCCACCCCCACCCCCATACACCCTGCAGTTGTTTCCTGCTTATGTAACCTCGGGCAGAGGCATATAAATCTTGTAGCCTTTTTGCACCATGAGAGAATGCTTCAGTTTGAAGGAGGTAGTTACACAACACTAGGGCATCTCTCCAGCCTTCTGACCCTTGCTTAGGGCAATCAGAGAAGTTTCGTGCAGATGTGTCCTTCCAGACAGGCAGAGTCAGATCCCTCTAATGCTTGTGTTTCTGGGTTCCACCTCTGACTTCTTGACAAGTGAATAGCTTTCTCCAGTCTTCTTCAGTGCATCCCAGGGTGCCTAGGGACACATATGCAAATCAAATCTCAGCATCAGCCTAAGAATCTAGCGGGGAGTGTGTCTCCCCAATCTCTACATCATTGAAATGTCTGCTGGGTAGGTTTGTGTCTCAAGATGGTCAGCAATATCCTGGTTCTATCTTCTGGAAATCTGTAATATCATCTGTCCTGGTTGTGATAACAGAAAAACATCTCCAAGATTTGCCAACCGGTTCCTGGAGGCAAAAATCTTTCCAGATTGAGTGAACCATTGAATAACCTGAACTGAGATAGCCGCTGTGTCCCCTTCTGCCCGCACCCCCAAATTAAACTGGTTTCGCCAGCATGGGACTGACTTTGCTGTGAGCCCCTGTTGCCCCACACTCTCCCTGTAGCCTAGGGCTGTTTCCTGAGTATATACCCAACCCTACTAGACACCATAGAAGAGCCAAGGAACTCCAAGATGTGGCTCCTATTCCCAGAAGCTCAGAGTTATTCTGGTGAGACAGGACTGATATCTGCAGCAGAAGCAACTGGGACAGCCATGGGTATGGCTGAGTCGAGTGAAGGCCTACCCAGAGCAAAGGAGCAGTGGAACAGCAACGGAAAGAATCACAAGTAACCAAAGCAACCAAGTCTGGAGAAGAGGACCATGCAGGCAAGGCTGAATCTGGCAGATGCCATGCAAGTGATGCTATGGACATCTTCAGGGGTTGGCATAGGAGAGCCAGGCATAAACTGAGAAGTGAAAGACATGTAGGCACTGTCAGTGGGATTGATGAGTGCCAGACAGATGGCCTGGTGTGGAAACTGTGCAGGCCTGCAAGCAGAGCTTCTCTGCTGCTTACAGAGGGTCTGAGAATCTACAAGGGCTGAGTGAAGTGAGATCTTTATTAGAGCTCATGGCCTCCTGTCAAAAATACAGCAACTTTCTGGGACCCATCAGTCCAATTCTCAGAGCTGCAGGATCCTCTGAGACCTTCTCCTGCCTCCAGGGAGCTGTCACAGGAAGCTGTGACTCAGAGCCTCCCCCGCCCAGGTGAGTCACACACCTGCAGCCCTTTTTTGGTAAGAACTGCTGCCTGAACTGTCACCTGTGGCCAACTCAGTCCTCTCAGAGCACCAGGTTCTATAGACCCTTGCTTCATGGGACACCTTCTCATGCTGGGGCATCTTCTTGCTCCATTAGGCATTCCACACAATACAAATGTACCTTCTGTACAGAACAGCCCAACATATCACGTGACCTATTGGATCCTCTGAACAGTCTCAGTGGCAGTGTGTGCTAGTTTCACTTGACATGGAGTCCAGAGATGGGACATGGTTTCATGGCTCTGTCTCCCCTCTTCCCCACCTGTTTTCAGAAGCTACAATAGCAGCGATTTCCCCAGGAGAGTATATGAACTAGCCACCTCCTCAGGGCTGGTGTCTATGAGTGACTCACAGCTAACGGGAAAGCTGGTGACTCCTAGCTGCCAGCAGCCCAATCCTGCTGTTCAGGAACAGGCATGTTATCACTTCTTCCCTGATGTCTTAGAGGACATGCTGATTTGCGTTCAGGAGACCTGGGTTGACCAGTAGGCTCTGCCTATAGGTGTGGCGGAACAAAAGCTGCTTCCCTGGGTAAGAAGAGTGCAGGACAACTTTAATTCAACCAAAATGACATAAATATTAGATAGTCCTGGGGCCCTGAGGACCGTGAAGTGATGGGACAGTCTCCTAAGTGAGCTAAGGTGGAGCCACACTGTTCAATGGGCTAGGCAGTTCCAGGAGTGACCTCTACTAATCTAAGCTGCTGGTCCCTGAAACTGTCTAATAAGTGCTGCTTACCTCAAAGTCAACCCTTGGCTATGTTCTGGGAAAAAGCAGGTCAGAGGGCTTGGCATTCCAGTCTTCTATAACCAGTAAGAGCAGGCAGCTCAGGGGATGCCACCATTGCCACTGGCAAGCAAACAAAAACCCAACTCCAAAGTTAAAGGTACCACAGGTAGCCCCAAAGCTTGTATCTTACATACAAGGACCACAGCATACATCCTGCACAGCTCTTATTGAAGTACACCACCTTCTGTCTGAATGTGTCTTTCTAATTTGCAATGATGCTCATCAAGTCAGTCCCAGTGAGCACAAAAACATGGACTTCTCCCAGATGCCAGGCTGCCCAGCTTTCTTTATGTCTTCATACCCACTCTTGAGAGCAGATGTAGGCATCACAGACCTCGAAGATACTTCAGCTCACTCTGGATCCCATTCAGTACCATCTTCCCAAACAGGTTGAAGAGTTCTAGAGCCAGGAATGCACCCTGGGGAGCCTATAGCCCTTCCCATACTCCTGGTCCTGAGCCTAATACCCAGAGTCTGTTTAGACAGAAGGACAGATAGACAGCGCTGCAGATAAAGTCTCCAGTGATCAAGTGGGGTCACTGAATGTGTGTCCCAAGCCTGTATCCCTCACAGCATCCCAGTCTGTCTTCCTCGTTTTCTCAGCCATAGAGTGATAAGGTACATTGGACTTAAGGAAGAAACAGACAGAGCTTGGATGTTCAGCTTGTTTGTCCTTTTCTATGACAACATAGAAAAAAGTAAGGGTGATCAGGAACATCTTTTGTCCTCTCTGCCTCAGACTCCAGGGGTGACAGGCAGGCTAAACCCCAGACTACAGAGACTAGCAACTTTTCCTGGTCACAGATGATGGCCAGCCACAGTGCTGAAAGAAGAGAATGCAATAATATTATTGAGATCTGTGTTATCAATCTAAAGGTCCAGACTCAAGGTTAGAAAAGTCTACAGGCTCTGTGTCACCCTCCTGAGGGCCCATGACAGCTGTCACCTCCTGCCCACATGCCTTTTCCTACCTCATGAGCCTGGCATCTCAGATGACATCTATAGGTGGCCTCTCCAAGTCTGTCATTCTAATACACATTGACTGCTGCTCTGCTGTGGCCAGTGTGGGCTCCAGGGTGAGGAGAGATGCTCTTCTTAATGGTCCTCTCTGACTTCTTTCACTCTGTTCTGCCCACCTCGCCTCTGTTTCTTGTCCCTTGGATACCCGTGCTGTGCTTTCCCTCCATGTCCCCATAGACCACGTGGGCCTGACCTGTTGATTCCCACAAGGCTTAGAAGTGTTGCTGACAGTGCACAGCTGGTAGGAGCCAGGAGTGAAGAGCACAGGCAGGCATCTGAAGCTCAGGGCTTGCACCAGGGAGCCTGGGAGAGGCAGACAAGGTGAGTGCAGCCGACAGTCCCAGGAAAAGCATTGAAGAATGGGAAGCAGATATCAAGGCTGAACGGGATCACTCAAATCACTATCCAAAGACTTCTGTTTTTGCCTTCTTCAGAGCCTTAGCTCCTGGGCCCAGCCTGCCTCTCCTTTCTGGGGGGGGGGGTGCTACTGTCCAGATTCAAATGCACTGCACTTCTCAGGCTGGTGCCCTTCTCCTGTCTAGAGAGTGCTTCTCCCCTTTTCTGCCTAGAAACTGCCTCTGTACCCCTCACAGAGGGGTGCAGCAGGTGCCACCACCCTCACAAGGCCTGCTTTGACTCCTCACACCATCGGGAACCTCTAGGGTTACCCAAGAGAAACACTCACAACACTCTAATGACTCTCTATTGCTCCCCTTCCCCCACATGAGCAGTAGTACCTCGTCCACAGTACCCAGCATGTGGTATCCAGTCAGTGTCCACCCAAGCCTGGATGGGTAGTTGAATTCCTGGCTATCCCAGTGAGCAGAGGAATGAGCAAGAAGCTTGGTGGTGGCAGCCCCCAGGGGTTGTCATGCCCAGAACGTGTGTAAAGAGAGGATGGGGGCAATAGGAGCCCTGGCAGGTATCCCTACCACCTTCCCGTCATTATAGAGGCTTTTGTCACAGGGGAGCACTGGTTCCCAGGGTGACCATTCCTCTTGTTGCTCCTAGTATTTCTGCCTGTTGCTGGTCATCTTCCTCGTGGAGCTGGTAGCAGGGGTCCTGGCGCATGTGTACTACCAGAGGGTAAGTACAAGGTCTGTTGGTGCCCCAAGGGAGTCACAGTAAGATGCTGGGGTCCATGCTGCCATATTGGCTGAGGCAGATGTCTAGATAGGTAGATTTGTTTCCTGGGATGATGATGTTCTGCACCCCAGTTTCCTGTCCCAGATCTGGTAGATCTCTCTGCCTCTGTTGGTACTGCTGGGTTCTATGAGGGAACCTGGGTGAGAGTTTCTCAGGGAGGCTAGTTCATCCTTCTCCCCTCCAGAGATCACTAAACAAGGACCCTACTTTCTAAGACAGCCACTGAATCTGAAAGGTTCAAATGACAGATTGACAGACTTTGAAGACCAGAATAGCTTCTGTCTACCTGGAAAGGTGAGAGTCAGAATCAGAATCTCTCTTCTTACGCTTATGGCTTCAGGTTCAGGATTTGAAGTCAAGAACAGGGTTACATTGGGCTGGAATAGACAGTATGTCTCAACAAGCAGGTCATTTGAAGCCAATGTGCACACAGTTGCCCGGGATCACAGGTGCCTACACATTGACCCTCATCTTGTGACCAAAGTTCAAATTCACAGCAAGTTGAAGGCAGCTCCTGTGTGACACAGCCTGAGCTGTGTCATCCTTGGCCCCACTGTCATCCCTGCCCTTCACACCCTGTCTTTGTGTCAGTTCACAACACTGTCTGAGTCATTACAGTGTCCTGACACCAGCTGGTGAGGATTCAGAGACACCTGAGACCTAGAATAAGGTGTGTGTGGGGGGGGGTCTACTGACACTCCTTCATGCTCCCTTCCTCAGCTGAGTGATGAGCTGAAGCAGCACTTGAACAGCACCCTGACTGAACACTATGGGCAGCCAAGGGCCGCAGAGATCACAGCCTCCATGGACCAGCTGCAGCAGGACGTAAGCCACACACAGAGATGCAGGTTTACACCTTGCCTCTGTCTCTCCAAGTCTGTGTGACCCCAGGACAATTTATTCACCTTCTCTGAGCTTCTGTTGCACATCCCTAACCTAAGCCATATAGTGCAGGGATGCAGTGATGGTGCTCACCTCTAGATGTGTCATATAGTGCAGGGATGCAGTGATGGTGCTCACCTCTACATGTGTCATATAGTGCAGGGATGCAGTGATGGTGCTCACCTCTACATGTGTCATATAGTGCAGGGATGCAGTGATGATGCTGACCTGTAGATGTGTCATATACTGCAGGGATGCAGTGATGGTGCTCACCTCTAGATGTGTCATATAGTGCAGGGATGCAGTGATGGTGCCCAGCTCTAGATGTGTCATATAGTGCAGGGATGCAGTGATGGTGCTCACCTCTAGATGTGTCATATACTGCAGGGATGCAGTGATGGTGCTCACCTCTACATGTGTCATATAGTGCAGGGATGCAGTGATGATGCTCACCTCTAGATGTGTCATATACTGCAGGGATGCAGTGATGGTGCTCACCTCTAGATGTGTCATATAGTGCAGGGATGCAGTGATGATGCTCACCTCTAGATGTGTCATATAGTGCAGGGATGCAGTGATGATGCTGACCTCTAGATGTGCCCCCTCAACACCATGGAAAGTACTCAGTAAACCCTGCCTTCTCTTATACTCCCTTTACACCATCCAAACCCCATCCCTTCTGCCTTCTAGTTTGGGTCTAGTGGGGCAGAAAGCCACTCTCAGCTCCTCCTGTCTATGAACTAATTTTATCCTTCCTCTGCAAAATGGACACCAAGACCCCAGTGTTCTATGCAGGCCACTGTGGCTTGGAGCAAGAAAGAATTTTCTGGTTGTGATCCATTGAACAGTACATGAGGGGCAAGAAAAAGTCTTGTTTGCAAGAAGACTCAGCATATACCAGAGAACGTGACTAGTGGCATGTGTATACACATATATAGTCATGCCCCGTGTGCTTGGCCTAGTGGCTGGTATGGGGCAATTCACAGTTGGTTACCTGTTACAAGCACATGCATCACTATGTGAGACAAAGGGTAGGGTAAGGAGCCTTAGCTAGGGGTCTCATTCATGGAAGTGTGGACAACAGGTGACACTAGCAGTTTTAGTAATTAGGGGAGGTGAGGCTGGAGGTGGCCTAGAGGAGGGCAGGGCTTGCCGAGGCAGAAGTGGGAAAAACACAGGAAAAATTCAGTTAAGTAAAGCCTGCCACTGACCTGTCTCCATGGCACTAATATGTGTAACACAGGCCTCTCCCAAGCTGGAGCAGTTAGTGCCCCAGCCAGCATCCAGGCAGGAAGGACTGAGCCTGAGACAGTGGTGGACCAGAGCCAGGGCCACCTTTGGGCCACATGTATATAGATGACACACATGCACATGGCTCACTGCTCATACAATGGGAGTGGTAACAGCTGTGCTTTGGCATCTGCTGGTTCTGTCCAAATGTTATATGCTTGCTCTCCAAGCACTCGCTCTGTTCATCCCTACACATTGCCACCACAGGGACTATTTTCTCCATTTATAAGTGGTGTCGCAACTCAGGAGCACCAGCACACACACACACACACACACACACACACACACACACACACACACACACACACACGAGCGACAGACAGTGTACAACTGCATGTGACTCTCAGCACCCCCCACCCCAGTGATAGCCTTGTGTGTACTGTCATTAGCTGTGGTCATGCTCATATTACACGGATCATGTGTGTACTCTGGGTGTGATGCCATGTAGTGTTCATGTGCTCTGTGCTCTCACTGAACGTGTGTGCATGTTCTGCTTCAGCTGTTATGTCATGTGTATGCTCCAGTCTTCTGACACTGTGCATGTTCTATGGGCACTCTCTCATGTTGTAAGCATGTTTAGTGTGTACAGCTATGTGCAGGCTCTCTGTTCACACAGGTTCTTGCTGACCCCAGACAAATCACTTCCCCTTCCTCCTCTGCGTCCCTCTCAAGGACAGTAAATGGTAAGCTAAGGTCCCGGTCATCAGCCTAACCCCTGGCATATTGGTGACTAACATTTGAATCAAATGTCCCTGCACCCATCCCCAAGAGACAAACTTGATGGGTCTGTGTTGTGTACCTTGTGCAAGGTCTAAGGATCTCAATGTCCTGATTATAGAAGGAAGAAGTGACCAACATCTGTTCTTCATGTTACTCAATGTGGCAAAGTGCAGATCTGCTGGATTATCCTTGGCAATCACAGCAGCCTCTGTGGTCAATACTGACTGGCATGTGTGCTGCCTGATCTCTGGGACATACTCCAGGCCCCTCTGGTCTAGGGGCTCTTCAAAACCCAAATGAGAATCCTGAAACCTCCTTGTCCCTAAGTCCTGACTCCTGGATGACCAGGGACCATCTCCCTTGTGATTCACTCCTGCTCTGGACCCTGACTATATACCCTAATGGTACTCACCTTCACAATTGTGAGCTCCACATCTGTCTGCCTCCCAATCTCATAGATAGTCCCTACCTCTAGAATACTTGGCACAAAGTAGCCAATGGGTGTCCTGCATAAAAAGGTCCCAGAGGAACCCTGTCCTTCTTCAAAGGACAGGGAAATCATGGAGGAGAGAGGGGCTGTAAAACCTGAAGAGTGAGTGGCCCTGGAGCACGGGGCAGACGCACCACAGAGACGCCTCTCACCAGCTTCATCTCCTCCTCTCAGTTCAAATGCTGCGGCAGTAACAGCTCAGCCGACTGGCAGTACAGCACATACATCTTATCTCAGGAAGCCCAGGGTCGCCAGGTGCCTGATAGCTGCTGCAAGACAGTGGTGGCACGCTGTGGCCAGCGGGCCCACCCCTCCAACATCTACAAGGTGGAGGTAAGTGCTGAGGTCATCCTGGGGCTCAGCAGGCAGGTGATGCAAAGTAAATCACAAGCTTTGGCCTAAGGCCACAGAGCCTGGGGTACTCCAAGGTCTGACAAAGGACTAAAAACTAATAAGTCTTTCTGGAAGTCCCAGACAACATGACCTGTCCCCTGAGGCTCTCAAAATAGCCAGGAGAAATTCCGAGGCTGGCATCCCTCCGTCTCAGCTGTACACAAAATAACAGCCTCTCATCTCCCGCCTCCCCCTACCTGTTGCTGGGCTAAGGCCTGAATAACCCACCTCCACCTTGCAGGGAGGCTGTATGGCCAAGCTGGAACAGTTCCTGGCTGACCACCTGCTGCTCATGGGTGCTGTGGGCATCGGGGTAGCCTGTCTTCAGGTAAGTGGAGCAGGGGATGTCTCCGATCAGCTGAGGTCTCAGATACATACTTGTCTTGGGAAAAAATAGCTCATGCTTTGCACACGCATGCTTGGCCCTGCCCTACCCCTTTCCCTTCCCTTTCCCTTTCCAACCAAGGGTGAACCCCACTATTGGTCTCACTCCCCAGAGAGGCTTGAACAGCCTGACTTGAGTGTTGGATCAGGTATGTAGCATGTGTGCACAGCATAGCCTGCTGGGTTTGTAAACATCTATGACTGGCTGCATGTGTCTCTGTGTTCATGATACGGTGTGTGCACATTATGGGCTTATGTTGCCTGTGCATATATGCATGCATGTACCTGACATCATTTCATGTGCGCACAGGAAGACATGCCCATCTCCCTGAGGATGGATAAAGCTACAGTCTACTCTCAATGCCTCTCCCCACATGCCCCTCCTCTAGCCCCATCCAAGAAGGGAGCAATAGTCCTGTCATTTGCTCCAATCAGGAGAGGAGCCGAGAGGGAACCCTCCGAGGCTAAGCGGACACAGAAGTGCTTCTTCCCTCATGTACACTCCTGCTTCCTTTTGATGGTGGGAGCTGTGAGGTGCCCTGCTCCGTGCTCCACACCTCCCACCCCAGTGCTGCCCTTCCCAAAAGGACTGAACAGTAGGACTCCAGTCTGGCTCTGGCTGGACATGACCTTCAGCCACTGCTTACCGTCCTTGTCCTTCAACTTCATCTGCAAAGTGAGGCTCATTTCCTCATTCTCACATTGCCTACATAAGAGCCAGGGATGCACAAGAGAGCGCATGGACCACACAGGGTGCCTGTTCACACACAAGCTTCTGTATGTAGGTGTGAGCTGGCTTTATCTGATTCTCTGAGGTCTCAGAGCAATTTCAGATGCTTCTTAATGGATCATCACCCCAGACCCAAGCCAGGTGGACAGGGCACTTTCCACATGTCTACCTTACGAGATGACATGCAGGTCTCCCATCTAAAGCCTCAGCCATAGTTCCTGGCTTTGGTCCTTGGCGTTCCCAAGTGCATTTCCCCACACAGAGGTCTGTGAGCAGGAAATGCATAGAATTCTAATGTTGCTTGAGGAGACTCGAAGTGTAGGGCTGTCTCCAGACCATGTTCCACTCCCCTCCCAGGGGGACTGGAAGTTGCCAGCTGCAGCCTCACATGCTGGGAGGAAAGTCCCCAGCCTCTCAGGGGAGAGCCTTTTTGATTCTGCCACTGATGAGCTGGACTGCATGACCTAGGGGCAGTTATTTCATCTCAGAGCCTCAGTGGTTCATAAAATGAAAACAGTTCTGTTTCCCATGGTGGTTGGTCACGCGTGCAAATCATGGGCCTCATTGCCAAGCAGATGCAGGTACCCCATAAAAGATGATACTAGCTTTTATGTCTACACAGGTCCAACATCTCTCCAAAATTCTCCGACGGCTCCTTGGTCTCCTTGCTGCTAGACTAGGGAGCTCAGGGGCACAGCATAGCCCTTCTTGCATTTCTCTTGTAGTGAAGCCAGAGGAATTGTGGCTGGAATTAGGCAGGGGTTATCCATCACTCCAGCATCTGGCTCATTGGGGTTTCCTGAGACTTCCCTAGAAAGACATTGACCAGGCCTAGTCCACCTCTGTCCACTTCCTTCTCGCCTTTGACTGCAGAAATTGTAGCTAAAGGTAGTGAACCTGAAGACCAGACACAGGGCTGCAAATGCTTAGACCCCAGAGTCAGAACAGATCAGTGCCGCTGTGTAAGTTTAATGCCCTGGGGTCAGGCCACTGGGCAGGCAATGTACCTACAGACCATGACACCTCTCCATCCTATGACTGCATCTCACCCCTTGCCAAGTTTCTCCCTTGTAGGTCACTGAGCTGGTAATGGCCAAGCCTCGGTTAGAGTGCCCTCTACTGGCAGGAGATGGGCATTAATCTACCCAGTCCTCAGGCACCCTTGAGAAAGGGCCTAAACCATCCCTTCCCCAGAAGAGTAGTGTTCCTCAAGAGCAGACACCAGGCCCTATATACACACACGCGTGCGCGCGCACACACACACACACACACACACACATGCTCATACACTCATACACTCACATAATCACCAAGGTCAGCATATCATTCTAAGATGGTGTCCCTTGCTTTCCTTGTCAGTAAAATAGAGAGACTGGACAAAGTTTTTAAAAGCAGTAGCCAATAGACACTGTCACATAGGAAGTTTGTCTGTTAGACACAGAAAGCAGAGCTTTTAGCATTGAAACAGGAGGGAGGCTGAGCATAAGGGCCACCACTAGCTGCTCTCATGACCCTGTGGTACATGTAGAGTTTCCAGAACAGTGTGGGATCTGCTGCTCTGTCCCATCCCTTAGCAACCTTATGGACCAGAGATTCTGGTAAAGTTCCTATATCACTGACCACCTACCTTAGACAGATGGTTTGTGAACTCTGTAAATAAGGCAAGAAGTACAGAGCTGCCCACTCTGATCTCAGCCAGGTGTCTGGTGGTCTATCATTGCCTCACAGACATGTCAACCAAGGTATACATGCCCGGGGAAAATGATGACACTTGCACATGACATGTGGGCTTAGGGGAAATTATCACTTTGGCCACATGTAGGATGATCCCTTGAAAAATTTTGAACCCACTCAAGGCCCAGGGCTATGCTCCAGTACATGTACATACAATAGCCAAGGCAGCAGCCAGACCTTGGTATATCTTCAAATGTCCTCAGATTTCAGGGACTCCAGAGGAGACAATTGGAGCTAGAGATAAGGTATGGAGGGCTTAGGACATGGGAGAAGAAAGTCACATGAGGACTCCCCTGGGAGTCTAGCAGCGAGGTGGGAACTGTGGGTAGAATTTACAAAGAGGCTCATCAGAAGCCTCCGAGTGCAGATGGAATGGCCCAACAGTGGTCTTCACAGAGTGCAGTCTCTGATCTCAAGATAGAGCAGATCGAGTGGCCAGAATGATAAAGCGGGAGCCCCTCTGCTCAGAGAGGCTGTCCTCTGGCCACACTTGCTCCTCCTTCCTAGTGTTTCCAGACTTTCCAGGGTCTCAGTGTTCGACTCCATCCACTGAGGGGCTTGTCTGGCTATCAACCCTATGTTCAAGGCAGATGGCTGCTGGGCCTCCATCTTATTCATGTGCATTCAATATGGCTAACTAGTCTGAGAGATGGAAAGTCACTCACTGAAGAACACATAGCCACTGTGGCAGAGCCAACCACACCTCCTATTCCTGGTCCTCTTATTCTGTACCAGCTTTCTCTCTTGTGGGTGGCTTTCCACTCTGGCATAATCTTAGAAAGGAATTTATAGAATATTCTAACTGGGAAACTTTAAAAAGGTTATAGTAGCCCTGGAATCTTTTCTGGCTGTCCTCACACACAGAGGAGGTACCTCTCACCCAGGGGTTATAGTGAAGAGGCTCAGGAACACATTCTACATTGGTTTTGTAGCAGGCCATGCTCTGCTAGGTATGGGGGCTTTCATCTCTATGGGGAAGGGGGACATTGTCCTGCAATCAGGCAGTGTCAGCCTGTGCACTGGATTCACAGGAGAAAAATAAAAGCTGCCTTGGCCATCCCTGAGACCAGGGAAAGTTCCTGGAGGAGGTGATGGATGCTGAGTTCTGAGGGAGGTTGACAAGAAATAGCAGGAAGTGACTATAGAGTGAGTGGGGAATCTGGAGCTGCAGATGGAAAGGCCTGACTGACTCGCATGGTCAGTCATTTGATTCCTGGAGGCCCTGCTGGCCTCTCTGAGATCTGAGAAGGGCGTAGTTCTAACTTTGTAAGAATCTTGCCCACCAGGATGGGCTCAGAGAGGGACATAATCACCTCTAGGTCACATAGCCTATAGGTGTCCAGCTAAAATAAAAACCTACCTTGACAGCCCACAAGTAGAATGCTAATATGTTTTAGAGCCTAGAAAACAGGTAAGCCTGAAAGGAAAAGGTCACATGAGCCATGTCAGGTCCTTCTTAGGCGCTATCCAAAGACCACTAAATGCCTGATGAGAAGCCTCTTAAACCAAGAGCATCACAGCCTCCTTGTTAAAAATGCCCATATGTGGCCAAGTGCTATACCAAGCAGCTCCTCAAGGGGGCCCTGTGCCCTGTGCAAGTGGGGTTGGTGACAGGAGCCAACCCAGGAGATGAGTTACCTTTAGCTACACCGTACTCTCACTATAGTTTCATGTCATTGTGCTGGTGGCTGGGACCATCCATGCTGGCTTCTGTGACCTCTGCCAAAAGGGAGACACGGATACTCATTGATACCTAGTGGGCTACTATCCTTTACCCTCTGGACATTTCAGGGTAAATGTGTATTCGTGTGTGTGTGTGTGTGTGTGTGTGTGTGTGTGTGTGTGTGTGTGTGATCATATTGTGCAATTCAGGGTGAGGAACATGTGCATGTATGCATGCATGTGTGGACTTGTGCACACATTAGTAAGTGTATCCTTCCATAGAGTTCAAGGTGAAATTTGTAGGCACATGTGTATAAGTGTGCATGGACATGTTTTCATGAAAGTACCTACCTCATCCACTTGCTATGACTGTTAAAGACACCCATCTCAAATAAATAATGCGTGTCAGGGAGTTTGACTCCTTCAAGACCATCTAGAGTAAATTGCATGCTGAGGAGAGGTGTATACCACCCCACAATACACATAAAGCAGTCCAAGAGGTTCCTTCCACCTGCCCCTTTGTGTGCATCAGAAAGATCAGAAAGACATATGGGAAAAGCATCCAACCATGAGATGGAGAAGAGTGTGCTCCAACCCCTGGGTACATGCCTGCGGACTGCTGTGAGCATGACTGCTTAGAGCCAGTGGAGGTGAGATAACCTCTTAAGCTGCCTGTGGGCTTCTGAGCCTGAGGCCCCAGTGCAGATTAGCAGGGCTCTTAGCACTGGACAATAAAGCCAAAAGCAGCAAGTGTAGCCTGAGCTGTTCACCCTGCTGGACCTAGGGCAGGGGAGTGGTAAGAAGGGTAGAGATAAACCTGTCCTTGAAGACTAGAAGATAACCTGAGAAGACAGGCAGCTGCCTCCGACTATGCTCATCTTCATGGAATAGCCCTCCTCTGGCTCAAGCACCCAGGCCTACATAGCCAAGGCCAGATCTGTATAATAAGCCAGGGAAAGACAGCTTCACTAGAGGCGCTCACCCTCGCCCCTGTACCTGCTACATAGGGCATCTGTCCTATATGCAGTGGAGACCAAGCAACCCCACTGTCACCATCAGAATCAGGATGACAGTAGCTGAGTACTGTGTCCTGCTACAACCCCATCTCCTTGTCTGCGGGGCATCCCTAGATGGAAAGGAGGAGAACCAAGAGGGGCGGCTTCAGGGGTAGGAAAGCAAAGAGCATGGGGTGGAGAATACAGTTCCTCTGTGGTTTGGGAGAGGGGACCATCTACTGAGCAGGTAGGATCCTCGGTGTCCTTGTTCAGCCCATGGATCCGGTAGGGGTACTGGAAAGCAGAATGTCAGAGTCTCCATGTTGAGTGCATAGGAACACTGAGGCTTCTCCCAGAAATGTGGTGGGCTTTGGTATGGTCCTGGAGTCCTGGGGCAGCAGGAAGCAGAGATGCTCCAGACAGCTCTGGTGTGAGCAGCAATATCATCAAGGAAGAGCCAGATCAGCAGAGCTGTCAATAGAGAACCTTCAGACTCACCCAGAGGCCAGTAGCGCAGACTGGTGGGTAATGGGAAGGATAGCAGCCACTAGACCCCAACCCAGACCCACAGAATTAAAATGTGTTGTGTGACCAGGCTCCAGGGATTCAAGCCCATTCTAACCTATAAGTCATATCCTCTGGGGATCATCTGCCACATCAGTATCTGAGATCCTGCGAGAAATGCAGGACCTTCCAGGGGAGCAGAATCCAAAGGGGTATAGACATCTAGCTCTCTGCAGTGTACGCAACTGCCTTCCAGTATTCATCCAGCAGCCTATGGACTTCTCACGTCTCTTTTCTCTGTTCTTTCCACCTGGCAGATCTGCGGGATGGTTCTCACCTGCTGCTTGCACCAAAGGCTCCAGCAACCCTTTTATTGAAGGGTGTCCCTGTAGCCTGCTGCCTGCCCCAGACAAGGGCCCCACATCCCCACTGAACCAGGCCTGCAAAGTCAACATCTGGGGCATGGACTTCCCCATCCTACGCAGAGCTCACCAAGTGCCTATGATTCTGGTTCTCATGTGTCCCACCAGGGCAGGGTCCTCGGCTCACTCCTCCATTTATAAGCACGCATTCACTGCCAGAATCCTTTGCAAGGCATGGTCCTGGCAACAGGCAGCCAGAGCCCTTTGCCAGGCACGAAGCTCTGTGGACTACAAGAGGGCCAGAGCTCAGCTCCCTCTGCACCATCCCAGTGCCCCACGTATGGAATAGAAGGCTGGCAGATGGGTCCATCTAAGACTCCTGTAGGACTTGGTGTGCAATTCCTGCTGGCATGGGTTTCCAGCCATCTCTCATCAGAGGAGAGCACCGCTTTGGGCAGATTGGGTTAACTAACTCCCTCCCAAAACCTAGATGGTTTGGGGATCTACCCATACAGTAGCTGGTCATGTCCTTCCTGCAGGGCCTAGGTCAGGAGTTGCCTAAGATGGGGTGACTTAAGGCCAGGCTGTTGGAACCACCAGGACAGGACACTAAGGAGGCAGGTTGATTATAGCAGGATGTGCAGCACCTGAGACAGTCCCCAGTGGCATTATTAATAGTTCTCATAATTTTGGTTTTATTTTTCCCAGATATTCTCGGAGACCCTGATAATTATACCCCTGCAAATCCACTCAACACTCCAGCACATATTAAAGTTCTGTTCCCAGTTTTGACTCCCAGAATGCCAGGTTTAAAATGTTAGTGAATGTAAAACTCTTCCCCGGTGGGCTGCACCTTGGGCTGGTAAGTCAGAGCTGCCAAGGAAAGAAAGCTGTGAGGAAGGAGTTACTCTGCCTACACCCCAGTTCCTGGTGCCTTTGTGACCCCACTGTGTTCTCTGCTTCCTCCTCCACTATCCAGGAGTAGACACTGTTCTCGCCTCTTTAGTCATCGAATGAAAAAGAAACTATTCAGGAAAAATTCCCCATGTGTTAAAGAAAGAAAATCCTAGAAAAATTAAAGAATAAGTATCAACTCAGAGACAACCATAAGGGATCCCTCTCCAGGGATTATTGCTCTGGGTAGCTTCGAATGTCAGGATGCCAATCCAGCTTCATGTCTTCTTGGGTCCTGTTCATCTCTCCACAATAACAAACCTCAGCTCCCACATGAACCAGAGGCAGCTTGTTGACCAAAAGTGCTCACAACATGCCGTCTAGCTGACCCAGTTCTTACTGCAATACACTCAGATTCTGCTGAGCTGGGGTGGTTGTTGGGAGGAGATAAGCTCCCAGTCATATATGTGTGGACTAAGGGCCACTGGTTGCTGTCACCAGCACAGGTCTGGAATTCCATTCTCAGGGCAGGAAGTACTTGAATTGGCAGAGGGAACATCAGGTTCTCATTGGGTCAGCCCCCTCCACTCTGTGATTCTTCAGGGGCTACATGGAGCCTAGACTGTCTTATGTCACCTGCCTGAAGGGCCCTGGGTTGTCCGTACAAACTCAGTAAAAAGAAGACACTCCTAACAATCCCAGACTACATTAGGGCCAAGAGAGAATCTTAGCTGCCCTCCATCTTCCCAGATTCTTCCAGGTATTTGAAGATTGGCTTTGACCTCCAAGCTTATAGACTCTCTAAGACTCATATAGAAGGAGGGTTGGGGGCGGGGAAAGGTGTGAGGCTCAAATCATGTTCTTCCTGGAGAGGCACCAAGGAAAGTGATAATGTGCAAAAGGATACCGTGGCTCCAGCCTCTGCTTTGGTACACTCTCTTAATCGTCAGGGAGAAGTGGATACCATTCATATAGCCTCAAGGCAGAGGTAGTCCGGGAGAGCATGGCTCATCGGCCCCTGTCAGAGCTGCAGAGTAAATGGGCAGCCCCAAATGTGGTTTCCTCAATCATAACATCCTTGGTGACAAGATGAGGTTAGAGGACACCAAACACAGAGTAGGTCAAGTTTGGTCCAGCAGCTGCAAAGGCTGGAGTCAAGGATGGAATCTGTAGTGAGGTGTGTTCATCAGATGCTCAGGATATATCTTTTTATTTATCCCTAGGGATGGATTATTCACAGGTTATCACTCTGAGTTCATTCGAAAGGGGAAAGTACATACATACAGAATGTCATCCTCAGAGCTGGGTCAACATAAACATATTAGGGCCCCACACCAGGCCCTGAACTTGGCAAAGCTGAAGCCACCCTGAGCGTGAATCACCTTTACCTAAGCTCAAAATGGCTACCTAAAAAACTCAGCATGCCCCTAAGCCCCCGGGTGACCAGTGTTTGGGTGACAAGGGGAAAACTTAGTCTACGATAAGGAGATGAGGTCTCTACGTACATTTGTCCCTTTTATTTCTAGCAGTGTACCCCCACTTCCCATGGCACCTCTGACATGGCTTTGGGGATGTCACTGAGAACCTGTAACTCTTCTTTAATATAGTGACACCAATGAGATGTGCTATAGACTCAGTTCTGCCGATGAAGAAACTAAGGCTTGATCAAGTTGAACATCAGTGGTAATGGCTGTTGTCATGGTGCCAGCCAGGTGAACCAAAGAAAGAAGGACTAGAAGCCGCTGTCCCCCCAGCACCAGCTGTCAGGTTGGCATCCAAGAACAGAGTCCTAGGTGATATGGCCAAATAGTGGCAGCCTTAACGCCTCCAAGGTTGGATGGGACCATCCAGCATGTCCAATGCCAGCAGCTTTTTGCATTCACAGTTGAAGCAGACACCTATCTTATTTCATAATGATAACAAGGCCCTATAGGGAAGCTAAGGAGACCAGTGCTCCCAGGAATGGTCCAGGTCTTGGGGGAGGAGAGTGAGAATTATCTTTAGTGCTCAGCCTCCAAACAGATGGGAAACAGACCATGTTAAGATCAATGACTGGAATATAAAATGCCTCTCCCTTCCCCATAAGGATGTCAGGAGGAAACCCCAGATTGTTTGCACTCTTAGAGTCACCCCAGGTATGGGAGTGCCCTGGCTGGTGACATTGAGCCTCCCTCTCAGGCAAGGCCATCTTTGTATTCTTGGTCCCTCCCACTTCACTATATTAAGCATTTATTTCTCGGCTCTGGAGTGGACCCAGGGTGACTTCTGTCTTGAGTCTGCTCACCTTTCAAATGGCCACAGAGGCTCATATCTGAAAGGTACTGGCTGTAGGGAAGATGTGCAGCAGGTCACTGCGATGAGTCACTGTGAGCTCAGAATCCGCCACTCTCGACAGCTTACAAGGTTTAAAAGTCAAGGGAATGAATGGATCAGTTAGAACTCTACCAGTTCTGAAAATGCCCTCTGCCTATTGGCTCTACTGGGCTGGAGCAAAGAAGCAAGATAAGGGCGGGTGATGAAGCTGTTCAGAAGAAAAGCAGCCATCTTTGTGATAGCTGGGTAGCACTTATGATCTACGTGGCTGGTGAGACGTGTCTTACATTTGCTCTTCCCTCAGCGCCTCCAAGGAGCCTTCAGGACAGGATGCTACCTCTTCACAGTTGCTCTAAGGAAGCCTAGATCCAATAGTTGGCATTCCCCCTAAGTTCCCAGTGGTGGTGATGCCACTGAATGGCAACCACACTAAACCACAATGTGGACACACGAGGCCACTTCTATATTCCTTCAGATATCTAAACCCTCAAAGGTCAGGCCATCTGGAGCTGCTTGAGACTGTTCCCAGTAGGTCCACAGGGAGGGTAAGATGAATCGCTCAGTGGTTTATAATCAGCCATGCACATGCCCCTCAATGGACCATGCTTGGCACTCCTGCCCCTACTGAGACTATGACTTTAGCCAATAGACCTGATGCCTGGATCTTCTTCCTGGAGGGGTCCCTTACACTCTTAGACCTCACCTTCTTCTGTGTGTCTTTGGGTGACCCTACTGCATTCTGGTCACTCTATCTTGTTTAGCTGGACATCAAACCTCCCTCACCCTTCCCCTCCTGCCTGTGAAACCTGCTCCTACCTTATGCAATACTGACAGAAATTCCAGGGAGCCCACTGTTAGAAATCCAGATGGGCTCCTGGATCTAGCTGGCCCACGGATGTGAGACATCAGATATTCTACAAAGACAGAAGTTGCCTTAACCTACTGCTTACAGTGAAACTCCAGATGGGAGATGCACCTGTCCACTGACCTCAACATAAACTCAGTGCCTTGTGCTAATGGACTTTGTAATAAAGGACTTGTACCAAAGAGTGCCTTCTGCTGATCTGGTGTTACAAGGAGACTCCGGGTCCTCTGTTCACCAAATGCATTGCGTCACCACTAAGCTTCTGTGTTGGTCATGGCCTCCCTACAGTGCCTGTTACCCACAGCCATCAGAAGCCTGCTGCCCCTCATTTATCATCTCATTATTTATTTGTCTGGATGGATCTCTTCTGCTCAACAATGTCATTAATTCAACACTTCTGGCCACTGACAAGGGCCGAGCTGAAACAAGTGTGTTTTGCTTACAGCTTCTGGTCTTCAGTCAGTGAGTATGTTTATATTTTCCTGCCACCTGCCACCTTGATGAACTGGCACTGAAACTGCCTCCTCCTGTGGCAGGTCTTCAAAGGCTGAGACAGGAGGATCACTGAAAGTGTAAGGCCAGGCGTGGATACTTAGTGAGTTCCAAGCCACCATGAGCTAGTATAGCAGTCTGTTTAGGAAAAAAAAAATCATGACATGTGAAATGACTCTGCACGTAAAAGGTCTTGTTGCATATACTGGACCCTCAGAACCCACTGTGAAGGGGAGAACCTGGTCTCCAAGCCGGCCTCCTGATTTCACACACACACCATGAACCATGGTTCTTTCTGTCTCTCTCTGTGTCTGTCTCTCTGTCTCTCTGTCTCTCTCTCTGTCTCTCTCTCTCTCTCTCTCTCTCTCTCTCACACACACACACACACACACACACACACACACACACACCAGGGTGGTGGTGGATAGGAAACAGGTCAGGTGTGGTGAAACACACCTTTAATCCCAGCATCCAAGAGGCAGCGTCGAGTTGATCTCTCTGAGTTTGTATCCAGACTGGTCTACATGGTGAACTTCAGGCAAGCCAGGGATATATAGTAAGACCTTGGGTCCAAAATATATAAAGTAATACAATTAAAAATTAATAAAAACAAAACAGGAGCGAGCTAGTGAGATGTCTTAGTGGGTCAAGGCACACACCACCAAGCCTGATGGCCTTGGCTCACTCCCTGGATCTCATATGGTAGAAGGTGAGAACTGACATTTTAGAAAATTCTGCTCTTTTATGTTACATCCTAACTGCAGCTTCCCCTCACTCTATACCTTCTGGTTTCCCCCACCTTACCTCTACATCAGATCCACTCCCTCCATATCCCCTCAACCCAGAAAAGAGCAAGCCCTCAGGTATTTTAACCAAACACAGCAACAGATACAATAAGACCAGACACAAATCCTCTCATGGAGGCTGGGCGAGGCAATCCAGTACAAGGAAAAGAGTCCCAAGAGCAGACAAGAGAGCCAGAGACACTCCCACTGTCAGGAGCCCCTCAAAACACCAAGCCAACAACCATAAGGTATATGCAGGTGACCTAGCGCAGACCTGTGTAGACTCAGTGATTGCTGTCTCAGGGTGCCCCCACAATTCCTTCTTCCCTACCTTCAGTGGGGTTCCCTGAGCTCTGGGGAGGAAAGGGACCTGATGGAGACCTCCAACCTGGGCTCTCTCTCCCTAATGTTTGGCTGTGGGTCTCTGCATCTTCTCCCATCAGCTGCCAAAGGCAGCCTCTCTGATGATGACTGGACTAGGCACCAATCTATGAGTATGGAAGATCACTATTAGGAATCATTTCATTGATTTTTTTGACGGTCACATTTGGTTCTACCCTAAGTCTCTAGACTGTCCATCCCCTGGTTCCTGGTCATCTGAACAGTGTCAGTCATGGTCTCCATCTCATGGTTTGGGCTCAAATTAGACCAGTCATTGGCTGGCAGCTCCCACAATTTCTGTGCCATCACCCCAGCACACTTTTCAGACAGGACAGGTTGTAGATTGAAGGCTTTGTGATTGAATTGGTGTCCCAGGCCCTCCAATGAGAGCCTAGCCTGGTCACAGAAGATGGCTGGCTCAGGCTGCATATCCTTCATTGCTAGGTAGGAGTCCTCACTAGGTTTCTACCTCACCCCCTGTCCCGGTTACTGACAGTATTTTCCCTCCATCCATCTCCTCATCCCCACCCACTTACATCTATTTCTCCTTCCCAGGGAGATTCATGTGCCCTCCCTTGAGCCATTCTTGTCACTTAGCCTCTCTGGCTCTATAGATCATGGCATGATTATCATTTACTTGAGTACATACCATATTCATCTTTGTGGGTCTGGTTGACTTCACTTGGGATGATTTTTTTAAGTCCCCCCATTTGCCTGCCAATTTCATGATGTTATTTTTTAATAGCTGAGTAACATCCCATTTTGTAAATGTACTACACTTTCTTTATTCATTCTTTAGTTTACAGACATCTAGGTTGCTTCCAAGTTCTGGCTATTATGAATAAGGCTTCATAAGTAAGTGTCCTTGTGGTGTGGTAGAGAGTCCTAAGGGTATATTCCTAAGAGTGGTATAGCTGGATCCTGAGATAGATCAATTCCCAGTTTTCTAAGAAAGCATTATATTGATTTCCATGGTGTCTGCACAAGTTTGCATTCACATCAGCAATGGAAGAGTGTTTCCCTTGCTCCACATCCTTGCCAGTAGGAATTGTCACTTGTGTCTTTGATCTTAGACATTTTGACAGGTATAACATGGAATCTCAAAGTCATTTTTATTTTAATTTCCCTGATGAATAAAGATGTTGAACATTTGTATAAGTGCTTCTCAGCCATGTAAGATTCCCCTATTGAGAATTCTGTTTAGATCTGTACTCTATTTTTAAAACTGTGTTATTTGGTTTACTGATGAATAGCTTCTTGAGTTTTTCATTTTGGTTATTAGTCCTCTGTGAGATGTAAAGTTGGTGAAAATGTTTCCCTTCCTGTAGACTGCCATTTTGTCCTGTTGGCAGTGTCCTTGCCTTACAGAAGCTTTTCAGTTTTGCAAGGTCCCATTTATTAATTGTAGATATTTGTGCCTATGCTATTGTTCAGAAAGTTGTCTCCTGTGCCAATGCATTCAAGGATATTTCCCACTTTCTCTTCTATCAGGTTCAGTGTATCTGTTTCTTTGTTGATTTCTTTGATCCACCTAGACTTCAGTTTTGTTCAGGATGATGGATATGGATCTGTTTGAATTCTTCTATAAACAGACATGCAGTTAGACCAGCAGCATTTGTTGAAGATGCTTTCTTTTTCCATTTTATGTTTCTGGCTTCTTTGTCAAAAATAGGGTATCTATAGGTGTGTGGATTTACAAGTGAGTCTTTGATTCAAATCAATTCAAGTCTGTCTTTATACCAAGCCATGTGGAGTTTATTACTATAGCTCTATAATACAGCTTGAAAGCAGGGATTATGATACTTCCAAAAGTTCTATTATTATTATTCAGGATTGGTTTATCCTTGGTTTTTTTTTCCATATGAGGTTGAGTATTGTCCTTTCAAGGTCTGTAAGAAACTGTGTTGTAATTTTGATGTAAATTATATTGAATCTGTACAGTTTGCTGCCTGTAGCAAATCTAATTTGCTTTTGGTAGGATTGCCACTTTTACTATGTTAATTCTACTGATTCATGAGTATGGGAGATCTTCTCATTTTCAAATATTTCTTCTTCAATTTCTTTCTTCAAATCCTTGAAGTATTTGTCACGCAAGTCTCTCACTTGTCTTGTAATCCAAATATTTTATATACTTCATGGCTGTTGTTTCCCTAATTCTTTTCAGTCTTGTTTTCATTTGTGTATAGGAGGGCTACTTATTTTCTTGAGTTAATCTTGTATCCAGCCTCTTGGCTGAAGCTGCTTATCAGCTGTGGAAGTCCCCTGGTAGAATTTTGGGTGTCACTTATGCATACTGTCATCTGCAAATAATGGTTCTTTGACTTCTTCCTTTCCAATTTATATCTCTTTGATCTCCTTCAGTTGTCTTATTGCTCTAGCTAGAACTTCAAGTACTATTCAGAATAGATATAGAGACAGTGGGCAGGCTTGTCCTGTTCCTGATTTTAGTGGAATCGCTTTGACTTTATCTCCATTTAATTTCATGTTGACTGTTCTCATGCTGTATATTGCTTTTATTATGCTTTTTATTATGTTTAGGTATGTCCCTTGTATCCCTCACCTCTACAGGATTTTTTTCATGATGAGGTATTAGATTTTGTGAAAGGCTTGTTCAGCATCTAATGAAACTATCCTTTTTTTTTTTCTTTCAGCTTGTTTATCTGATGGATTACATTGACAGATTTTTGTATGTTGAGCTATCCTGAATCTCTGGGATGAAGCCTACTTGATCATGGTGGATGACCTTGGATTTAGTTTACAAGTATTTTATTGAGTATTTTTGCATCTATGTTCATAAGGGAAATTGGTCTGCAATTTCTTTTTTCTTTTTGAATCTTAATATGCTTTCAGTACCAGGGTAACTGTGGCCTATAAGATAAATTTGGCAATGTTCTTTCTGTTTCTATTTTGTGGAATAATTTGAGGAGTATTAGTATTAGCTCTTCTTTGAAAGTCTGATAAAATTGTGCACTACAACCATCTGGTCCTGACCTTTTTTTAGGTTTGGAAACTTTTAATAACGGCTTCTATTTCCTTAGGGGTTATAGGTCTATTTCAGTTGTTTATCTGATCTTGATTTAACTCTGGTGACAGGTTCTATTGAGAAAGCTATCCATTAGTTTAGATTTTCCAATTTTGTGAAGTACAGGTTTGTAAAGTATGACCTAGTGATTCTTTGTATTTCCTCGGAGTCTGTTGTTATGTTCTCCTTTCAGTTTCTGATTTTGTTAATTTTGCTATTCTCTGTGTGTCTTTTGGTTAGTTTGGACAAGCGTTTGTCTATCTTGTTGATTTTCTCAGAGAATCAACTCTTTGATTCATTGATTCTTTGTACTTTCCTCTTTGCTTCTATTTTTATTGATTTCAGCCCTCGGTTCAAATACTCCTCTTAGGTGTGTTTGCTTCTCTCTGTTCTAGAGCTTTCAGATGTGCTGTTAAATTGCTAGTGTGAGTCTCTCTATGTTTTTTATGTAGGCACTGAGTGCTGTGAACTTTCCTTTTAGCATAGCTTTCATTGTGCCCCATAAGTCTGGGTATGCTGTGCGTTGATTTTCATTGAATTCTAGAAAGTCATTAATTTCCTTATTTCTTGTCTTGACTCAGTTTTATTCAGTAGAAGGTTGTTTAGTTTCCATGAGTTTGAGAACTGACTCTTAAAAGTTGTCCTCTGCTCTCCACATGTAAGATACAGCATGTGTGTCCCCTCCCACAAATGTAAAAATTAAAAAAACAAAACTCAAAAACACAAAAGAAAAGGCTTGAATGTTTGCTCAAGCACCAGTTTGCCCAGTGCAGAGGTAAAAGATAGTACTGCCAAAAACCAACCAAACAGCCACCACTAACAACAACAACAACAACAACAACAAATAAACAAACAAACAAACAAACAAAACACCAGCTCCTAAACTCACTAGTCTGAGCTGAGGTCTGGTGAGGGTAAGTTGAGTCCATGGAACCTTAAGACTTAGGGACTCCAGGGGGTGGGAGTGAAGGGTGAGACCTGAGAGGCTCCTAGGAAGACTCACTGTGAGCACTGGAAGGGGTCTGCCCATGTAAGCATTGGCCCACCTGGGGAAATCCCTACATGTCAATCTACCTTGCAGAGGAATTCCAGGGCCTGGCCAATCACAGAAGAACAGAGCCCTCTGGTATTTGAGAGTTAGGGGGAGTGGTTCTGGCCTAAGACTAAGTCTTAGTTAGAGTTTCTATTGCTGTGAAGAGACACCATGACCACAGCAGCTCTTATAAAGGAAAAGCATTTAATTGGGGTGGCTTTCCAGAGGTTAAGTCCATTATCATCATGGTGTGACATGATGGCATGCAGACAGACATGGTGCTGGAGACCGAGCTGAATGTACTACATCTTGACTTGCCGGCAAGAGGAAGTGGTCTGAGACACTGGGTGTGGCTTGAGCATATATGAGATCTCAAAGCCTGCCTCCACAGTAACACACCTCCTCCGACAAGGCTACACCCACTCCAACAAAGCCACACCTCCCTAACAGTGCCATTCCCTTTGGGGACATTTTCTTTCAAACCACAAACATATTTATTGTCCTGCGAGATCTCTGCTCACCCTTCGGTATTAGTATGAGGGTGCACATGTGTGCACACAAATGCACAGACATATCCACTCCATACTCTTCCCCACTGTAGACATGCAGCACTATGGTGGTTCACAGCTCCTGTCTAAATGGCCCTGGAAGCAGGTAGGAGGACGGGCAACTTGAGACTGCTGTTGAAGCAATGTCAAGATCTCCCTGGGGCTTTAGGCCAGCTGTCAAATGCCACCACTTCCCAGCAGATGCCAGTACTCATGGCAGCCCTAGGTTGTCGTGTCTGGGGACCCTGGTTCCCACTGGCCCTCCACGGTGACTAACAGGCTGTGTCGAGAAGATGCATGTGGAGGCTGAAGCTCCATAAACACACAGGGAGCACTTGCTGCATTTTCCTGTCTCTACCTCTGGCTGCTGTGACTTCAACGGGAAGGTGACAACAGCTGTGGACCAAGACAGAGCCTTTGCATCAGGCATTGGGAGGAGGTTGGAATCCATCCTATCCACCAGCCAGATGCAAACACTATCACTCAGTAAGAGTCTAACAAAGCCACTGCATTACTTTTCCCATGACTATGATGAAATGCCTGGCAGAAATAACCTAAAAGAGGTTTCTTTTAGCTCCCAAGTTCCAAGAGATTTCAGTCCATCATATCAGAGAGGTATCAGTCTGTGGCAGTAGGAGCGTGTGGCAGCAGCTTGTTCACATGGTGACTGAACAAAAGCAGAGCTGACCCCTACTGACATCCTTCCCTTAGCCAGAATCCAATTTCTCAAGCTCCACAGCCTTTGAAATAGAGTCAAAGACTGGCTTTCAAGACATGAACATGTGAAAAACATTTCAATTTCAAACCCTAACAGCCAACTAGAGCCAAGAAGAGTATTACACTCCTGGTATTCCCATGACCAGGAGGATAAAGCTGCCACTGGTCTCTGGGTTCTGTTTTATGGCATTAGGGGATGAAACCCAAGGTCTCTTACATGTTAGGCAAATACTTTACCATTGAGCCATATCCCCAGCCCTCCACCAGACTTTCAAAATCCTTGAGTGCTTCAGAAAACCCACAAAAACAGATACCACATTCAGCATACTTGTCCTGGGTGGCCAAGTGGCAGTCCTTCAGGAAGGGGAGTGGGCTTTGCTGGGAAACTATATTCCTATATATTAAAGATATATCCAAATTCCAGAAATTCAGTGTCGAGAGTCAGGACAGGAATCAAACCAAAGACAAGGGGCTTCCTGATGTCATCAAACTACAAATCATCGCACTCTAACCACATGGTGCAGGCCTGCACTGGACATCAGCCCAGACTAAGATCCAAAACTCTGTACCCAGAAAAAATTTCTAGGCAACAAGCACTAACCACAAGGCCCAAACAGGAGCACCATGTAGCTTCCTCAACCAACTCATCTCTCTATTCTGTGCCCAGAGCTGCAAAGAGGGACTGGCCCACATCTTGGGTCACTCCCCAGGGTTTTCTCAGCTTTCTGTTGGCCCCTGGGGCACAAAGGAGCCTACTTTATGAGAGAATCTTCAGGCAGAAGAGCTGGGCCTACAGGCCTGTAGAATATTGTTACTCTTTCTTGGCTTAGGGAGACAATAGGTCATCTCATGACTGCCATTAGACTCAGCAAAACCCAGAGAGCCTCCAGAGCTTGCAGAATGCTTGAAGAAAAGAGTGCAATGCCACTGATTGTGTCTGAATGACATTTATTTAATCTGACTTCTGTGGATTATTGAGTGGTAGTGCTGAGCCAGCTGGAGCTGAGCTGAGGTCTGGGATGCCTATCCACAAAGCTCTGTTCCTCTCTCTCTCTCTCTCTCTCTCTCTCTCTCTCTCTCTCTCTCTCTCTCTCTCTCTCTCTCTCTCTCTCCTATTGCCCTCTCCACAACACCTCCTGTGCCCCTGGCTTTCAGTCTGAGTGATGCATTTTTGTGGGCCCTGCCTTAGATTGGGGAGTCAGTATTTGCAGGACCTGGATGCTTGTATACCTTTCTTTTCATTTTGTGTGGGTGCTTTGCCAGCATGTGTCTATTCACCACGTGCAGGCCTGGTGCCTGTAGAAGCCAGAAGAGGGCATCAGTTTCCCTGCAACTGGAGTTATAGATAGTTGTGAGTTGCCATGTGGGTGCTTGGAATTAAATCTGGGACATGTGGAAGAGCAGACAGTGTTCTTAATTGCTGAGCCATCTCTCCAGCCCCTCCAATTTTAATTGTGTCCATTCACTGTATTAAAACAAAGTTAGGTCCTATTTTGTCATGCCTCCATTACCCTGTCTTGTGCCCTCCTACCTCCCTTTCCTTTTTCTATTGACCCCTTTATGCTTTTATGTCTTTTACTAACATCTAAATTCCAAATACCAGAGAAAAATGTGTGAGATTCATATGATCCTGTCTTGCTAATATGATCTAGCTATTTTCCTGCCAATGATATGGTTTTGTCTTTTAAATTTTTAGAATTTATTTATCTTTATGTGTATGAGTGTTTTTCCTGCATGAACATACATGCACAAGTCAGAAGGGTGTTGAATCCCCTGAAACTAAAACTACAGAAGTCTGTGAGTCACCATGTAAGTGCTGGAAACCAAACCCAGGTCCTCTTCGAGAGCATAAAGTCAGCCATTGCCCCACCCCCATGACTGTTCTTTATCTTGGATAAAGCTTTGGTGGAACATGAATTCTTTTATGTCATCTTCATAGATCTGTATGGTGGGCATTATTCTCAATAGGTAGAAAGAAAAATCAAGAAGAGTTCAGAGGCTGGCTGAGGCTCCTATGGACATGAGGTACAGAGCAGGAAGAGAATCCAAGTCTTCCAACTCCTAAACTATGGCCCTGCCAGTCTCCATGGTACATCCCCAATGGTGATACTTAGGCTTGAAGTCAAGGGTGATGTTTGGGATCAGAAGGATCCTAAATGTTTCTGGGAGTATTTTGCAAGTATGAAGTTCAATGCAAACACACAGAGAGCTCCAACTATGTCAACAACACAAGAACTTCTGTGACCTCCTGCACTCGGGGCTGGGCAATGCAATCTCTCATTGTGACAGTTCGTTTTTAGTGTCAGCTTGATTGGATTTAGAATCACCATGGGAACATACCTCTGGACCTGTCTATGAGGATGTAACAAACAAGACCCACCCTGAATGTAGATGGCACCATGACATGGGTTGAGATCCTGGACCAAATTAAAAAGAGAACACTAGCTGAGCACCCACATTCATTTTGCTTCTGGACTACAAACACAATGCTACCTGCTCCCTCACATCTTGACACCATCCCTGCCCTGGAACTGTGAGCCCAAATAAACCCTTCCTTCCTTAAGGTGCTCTTTCAGATAACTAAGACACACATCTGTCAGTGCAAAGGTTGAGTGTGGTGTGGGGTGAATGGCAATGCTCTTCCAGCGTGTCTACTTAGCTCCTAGGACTCATCTCCCATCTAAACCCCTGCAGCTGCTCTGCCCCCTCCGACCACATTCCATCTGCAGCCAGGCATCTCCCAGGAGTCCAAGGCTAAACACCTCTATTTGGACTTAAAACCTTAGAAGTTCTATTCTTCCTGCATGGAAGTTTGGGCTCCTGAGCTGGTTCATGAGGCTGTACAGAGGAGACGGGTCTGTCTCTGCAGACACCCCCCTTTCACCTCCGGTACTCAGATACTCCCTTGCACCCCTGGCCAAGTTAACTCTTCCTTTATTAGCCTCAACAGTAGAAGGGCTCTCGCTAGACAAGTGGGGGTCATTGCCTGACCCTCATAGCCACCCTGAACCCTGAGAATATCATTACTAGTATTGAAGTGCAATTGTGTAGCGTCTCCTGTGGCCCCATTAGATGGCTGGCTCTGTGGGCAAAGGTCAGATCAGTGACATCCAGCCCTTGTAGCAGATACTGGGTGTAACTTCAAATTCATGCCTGAGAGTGACTTGACATCTTGTCTGTGCTGCCCCACCCCCACCCAGTCTGGCTTCTGAAGTCTGGTAGCATTGTCAGTGGGTACCAGGCCTGTTTAACTACTGTGCCTGAGCTGGCCTCTTTTGCCTTCACTGAGCACAGATGGGAGGCTGTTCTCCCATATCACAGGCTAAAGTAGGATTAACCAAGGGGTTCCCAAAGTGATCTAGGCCATTCCCTCCTATGGACAGAAGAACAAGGACCCATTCTCTTGACTTTAGACCTGTCATTAGAAGGCCACTGACCAATACGGCTTGGCTCATTTTCCCAAAGTACTAATAGAAAGGTTACCATACCCACAACTATGAACCACCAGCAGGCAGCACACTGACCTGGCAGATACCAGCAAATGTGGCCACACTCTGGGGGCAGGTGTGGGAGCAAATGGACCGATGAGAACTGGCTCCCTTGCCTATTCCCATGACCCAGTTGACCCTCAACAGTTGAGAGACTATGTGACCCCTTGCTCTGGATAAGTCTGGGGAGGTTCACAAGAACCATTTAGTGGGACCTTTTGTCGTCCCAAAGCTTGAGATAAAGTCCTGGACATGTGAGAAGCAAGCCATTGCTGCTTGATGCTTTGGGACAATCTGGTGTCAACCTGGGCATTCTGTTGAGGGACACTGTTACACATCTGGAGGAAGGAGCTTGGTGCTACACCACCTCCATCTCAGTCTCTAGACTCACACACCTGTTCATGTCATCCCCGCCTCCTCACTGGAGATAACGGCACCAGGTGACCCAGGGGAAAGAAAACCATAGGCTGGCCTCATCTGCACTTTCTCACTGTAACAGTCTAAGAAATCCCCAAAGGCAGAACCCAACTGAATCAGGAGAAGCCCACACCAGGCCCACAGGATTGGCTGTCAGGCCTGCCAGGCAAGTTATGCTTCTGCCTGCCCCCTGGTGATCCTTACTGACCCTTCTATCTAGGCTTTCTTGGATGCTGTCTGAAGCTACCTGGAAAGATATTACCTTGGCCAAATAATATCTTGAGGTCCCCAAACTTCTGGAAAAGACAGCAGGATCAAAAAATCCTTCAGAGCAACAAAAGAACTGAACAAGGGTATACCTAGTCTGACAGGATTCCCCTGCAGGAAGTAAGGACCTCTTTCCCCTCTCACATGTGACCACAGGACCAGCCAACTGTGGGTGACCAGTCACTGAGGTGGAGTGACGACAGCCTCTCACATAGAAGGCTTGGGTCACTGAAAACCCTTGGTTAGTTCTGCATCAGTCACCACACAGGTGTATGTGTTAGGATTCTCCAGGCCTCCATAAAGGGGACCAAGATCCATTTACTCCGATAAATGTGAAACCTGGGCCACAAGAATGAGAACGAGATGAAGTCCTCTTACAGGGAACTATCTGGTCTTCTACTGGGTTCCTCCATCAACAGCTACATGAAACAGGTCTTGGTCATGACTCATGAAAGAAAACACCACTGAGTTAACAGTCTGTTTGTGCTTTTGACACGTTATCAGTTTTTATTTAAAAACATGCTAAAAACATGGTGTTCGTTAAAGCAGGACCTGGGATGAAGGAAATGCAGACAAGGCATTGCAAGCAGAAAGTGCATTCAAAACCAATAAGCGTGCACTCCCGGCTCTCTGGCCACCCAGGGACAGCAAAGTGGAGGCCCAAAGGCCTGATTCCTCAGATGCCCACTGAGGGAGAGGAGGCCAGGACTCCATACCATCATGGAGGAGGGAAGGGAAATGAGAACAGGAACACGAGAGGGGGCACCAGACCAAGGAGCTGAGGGGCAAAGAACAGGCCCCGAGCACCTGGCACCCAGTTCCCCATCCTGTGCCATGCCCCGTTTAGCACCTCCAGTGGGTGGGCGGGGGGTCAGGGAGAAGAGGGCAACAATCCCATCCACTTGAAGCCACTCAGGTCTAAGTCAGGCCAGAACATGAGCAAGGTGGAGAGGTGAGGTGCTGCCTCAGGCCGGCAGAGAGACAGGGTGACACTGCTCCAGCTCAGAGAGTGTGGAGGCACAAGGAGACTTGCATGCTGACAGCGGTCAGTCACCTGAGAGCAGTCTCCAGACCCTGCCCACTGAGCCCTCTCCCAGTCGGCTGTGGAGAAATGTCACAGCTCTGACAGACACTTCCCTGAAATCACCTGCAAACTCAGAGGACTCTCTGAGTCAGGTCTGCAGAGTGCTTCATGGGACTTGGAGGACACAGTTTTGTCTTAGCCAAGGGAAATGCAGGTGAGGGAGATCTCGTGGCGGGATTGTCTTCAGTGAGCTCACAGCCAAGAGGAACAGAGAAGAGCCACCTCCCCTGGCCTCACCTGGTGTGGCCTCTAGTGTATGAGGGCCATTCCTCAAGACAAGCAAGGGCTTTAGGACACCCACCCACCCTGTGCACGGAGTCCTCTGCCCCATGTAGACTCCACAGATGACTACAGAGCCACACAAAGCTAAAGCAAGAAGGCAGTTTGGGACTCGTGATCTGGCTCTGCTGACAGACAGTTGAGGTGGAGCTGGTGAGCGGGGAGAACTTGGCTGTGGCTCAGAGGACTAGCACCACGCTGAAGCACTCTAGAGACATGAGGTGGTAGGGAAGTTAAATGCTTCCCCCTGTACCGGGAGATGCACTGTTGATATTGATGAAATTTAAAAATTCCATTGATGGCATAAACAAACCCACCCGCTCCACCTACACGAACTCATTATGCAGCAGGCAACACATTTTTATTTTTCCTAACTGTTTAATGTGTCTACCTGAACTCTGTATCTTGGGGTCCCCAGGCAAGTGGCTGTCACTCCCCTACTAACACCAAAGTTACATCTATTGGAACTGGTAAGCTATCTGTCCAAAATGCTCAGAGCTCCTAACCAGGTTCTCACCCCCCAAAATTGAATCTTGAACATCCTCAAAGTTCTACATCCCTGGTCCTGCCTTGTCTGTTATCCCAGGAAGTCAGAGAGGTTATAGGTTGGCTGGGTGGTGTGGCCAAGTCAGGGAGATCTGGCTTGTGGGAAATAGTGGCAAGGAGCCAAATGGCATGAGAAAAGCAGCCACCACATTAAGCCTGGAAAGTGGTACTCTGGATCCCAGATGTGCTGGCCCAGCCCCACAGCCTTGCATTTACTCTGTTCATGAAGGACACACTGGACACCAGTGCTGGCATCACTTCTGCTACAGCTGGAAATATGCTTTGCCTCCATCTCCTCCTATGCCCAGCATGGGGTATCCAGAATGAGGGTCTTCTGCCCAGTAATGTGAGCCTGACTTCTTAGATTTTCTCTATCTTGTCTCTTTGAGATTAGACAGGATGTGATGCCTGCCACCCAATGTGGACAGCAATGAATCCTAAAGAGGGAGGGTCCTGAGACCTGCATGGCCCTTTCCCTTCCCCTCAGCACGGCAGTCAGCAACTGAGTGAGTCTGATGGGGTGGCCATAGATACCAACTCTGCCTCTCCTCCTGGTAGTCCTGAGACTCTGTTTCAGTCTGGGCAGCTGAACACGACATGCTTCCACTGCCCAAACCAGGGTGAGTAGAGTGGGATCCGAACCACAGGAATCTGTAGCAGGAATGTGAGAGGCCATCTGGGATGGAGGATGAGTGTGGGTCAGGGGGGAAGCCTGTAGAGGACTGAGGGAGGGGAAGGAAATGACACTGTTCTGATTGCTGGCCCCCAGCAAAGCATTTCACTACCTCCTGTTCTAAGCATCTCTTACTGATGCAGCCTCCCCGGCTTGGGCACCATCCCATCACCCCTGAGTAGGATGCCCTGACATGCTTTATATGACACCTGCCTCTTCTGGCGCTTTTCATGGTTGCCAGGTCTGGCAGGGCCCCATATCATAGCTGCACTCTCACTCTCCAGGTGAGTTCTTGGGGAAAGCCTGGCACCTCTCACCCTACAGCCTCATGAGTGTTGCACAGTGGTGTGTCCTCACTGAAAGCAGATGGGAGGTCCTTTCTCCTTGCCCATCCCCACCCACAGTAAAAGGAAACGCAAACCGTTATGGAAATCAACACAGTAAAAAGTTATAAATCAGAAAGCTAACCCTAAACTTATCTGAGAGATAATATTCCTGAATAATCATAATCAGAGTAAAATAAAAAAGTTACACTATAGTATAAAAACCCGGGCGAAGTACTCCAGGGGGCCTGACCTGATGGTGCCACGCTGCACCCTGGCCGGCTCTCTGGCTGGGCAGCCATGGATGGCAGTGGCCTTGGCAGGGCAGACTCTCCACCCCATACAGGGACAAGTGTCAGTGTGAGGAAGGGCAGAGGCAGAAACCCATCAATGCAGGGGCTTCCTCCTTGATACCCTGCCCACCCTGGCATCTTTGGCAAATATGCAGGTGCAGGAATCCAGGCGCCCAAGCCCTGAGGTCTCTGCAAGATGCCTCTTCCCTGGGCTTCTGCCCTCCAAGAGGTCCAAGGCCAAGGGTATGAGCAGAGGAGAGTGGACTGGCAGGTGGGACAGGGTGGCCATCGGAGGGCAGACAGGAGACACAGACTCAGGTCCTCTCCCCTGGCACGTACAGTGTCCGGGTGGGGCCAGGTGCCACCAAATGTTCAGGCATCATACTTTTTACCCGTCCGGTGGATGTGCTGGAACAGAGTCATGGAAAAGGCCATTCCCAGGATCTGAAAGACAAGGAAAGGGCTTTAAAGAGATGATCTTGTGGCCTGGAGTCTGACCTCAGTTTCATAAGCTTGGGACTAGTCGAGAGAAGCTAATGTAAAAATGAGCAAACCCCACAGTGTGCTGGAAAACTAGCCAGGAAACAGAGAAAGGGTCGTCTAGGAGACCACCCTGGACACCCAGCCTGGAACTGCGCATAGTGAGTCCCTTTGACCCACAGGGGCGGACAGCCACAGATCCCCAGGCTGCTCACATGCTAACATTGGAGAGGCCTGAGGAGAAGACAGAGTGTGATAGGACCTGAGCCTCCACAGTGCTGAGAAGAGCTGAGGAGGGCGAGCAAAGGAGGAGGAAGCAGGGGTGGGTAGTAGGAGTCATGAACACACATGCCCACATGTTGTTTGGGTCTAGAATATAGGAAGTGATTTCTTAGGGCACAGGCATCTTAAACAACGTTAAATCTCATTTTTACCTCACAACCCTAACCCTGAAAGCAGGTGGAGACACAGGTGCAGGCAGAGGCTGCTTGTGGCTTCACCCGCGGTGCCACATGGCCCACTTCTAAAGCTGATGATTCAGGGACACTGCATCCCTTTGGCTCTCGTGGAGGACATGTCAGATGACACTGGCTTTGACATCTAGTCCAGGGCCCCCACTTGGCACTGAGTACCACTTTGCTCACTGCCCGTGACCTCACGCCAGGCTCTGCAGCATGGCAGTGGTTTCACACTGGTCCTGGACACTGCACAGCTCTCACACTAGAGTACGTAGACACCAGGTTACCCCTGTTCGAGTTTGCATCCCACCCAGGTCTGTGTGCCTGGAGTCTCCTCACCTGCATGATAAGGATGCACATCCCCACTGTCCCCAACACGTGCTTGTTGTCATCAAACCAGAGTTTCACCTTCTCATAGCAGCCCTGGGGAGCAACCACAGGTTAAGGTCCTGGCACAATGCTCACTCTCCAGTGACCTGACCCTATCCCAGCCCTTATCTGCACTCTTAATTCCAGTACCTCACTACCCCTTGGCCCGTGCGTCCCCCCATCAGTATCAGCCTCCATCCCCTAGCTGAAAAACCCAGCTGTGTAGCCCCATCCCATTTTAGCCCTCACCTTCTGACTCCCAACTATGGTGCCAGCACATACATGCATGTGCATGTACACAGGGTGGGGGGAGGTGGGGGGAGACAGAGAGCACACCATTGACCTCACTCCAGTGTACCCCTCTCTCCATCCCACAATGAACTAATTCCTGTCCCTTCCAGTCACATCCAGGACACAGGCTTCTGAGATCAGACAGCCCGGGGTGCTGCCCTCCAACCTCCTCACCGTTCTCCACAAGGGGGTGGTAGTGTTGCGGCCACAACCCTGGGAGTTCTCCATGCAGCAGCGGTCAGGAACTATGTTCTCCCCCAGCACTGGATACCAGTCTGTGTAGTCGGTGACTCCACAACAGCGCATCTGTGGGAAGGGAGGCCGGACATGTCACTGCTGGCCCCATCCCCCCAGGCTTTCCTCTTTCAAGCCAATCCCACCAAGGCAGCTAGCCAAGAGCAGGAATGAGAGAAAGAGCTTCTTCTTGTCTCCTCTTTTAGTTCCTGTCCACTTCTGCATCTAGGTCAGGTCACCTCCTGCACCCACCTCTTCACCCCTCCCCAGTACTATCCCATGGCATGGTTTGACCTTTGAGTTTAGACAACCATCCTAGTAGAAATGGTTCACCCAAACAGCCCCAGTACCCTATGGCTTGCCCCATCTCGTGCCACACAGAGACCCAAGTCACACCTCAGCCTGGATGATATTCCAGGCATTCTTGAGCCCCACATTGTTCTCGGTGTTGTACAGCAGCAGCCCTTCCTTCAGGTCCTGCTTGGCATTCTCGTTCACCTGGTAGATGAGGGATAACGAGCTGGCTGAGAGCGGGCCACTGGCTTCCCTCCCCAGCCCATACCAGGCCAGCTGACAATGATGGAGCAGTGTTTCTAGATGGGCAGGGGAAGTGGCAACAGCAGGACCCTCAGGCTCTGCTAGCCAGTATCTCTTCTGTCCTGGTCCATCCCTCTGGCCTGGTCCATCCCTCTGGCCTGGTCCATCCCTCTGGCCTGGTCCATCCATCCCATACTGCCCTCTAAAGGTTTACCTTGTCCATGTAGACGAAGAAGAGGATGAGCAGGATCAGCTCCGCCAGGAGGATGGCCAACAGCACAATGAAGAACTGGAAAGGTAAATCCAAACACGGTTCAGGGTAGTGGCAATGGCCAAGGGTGGGTGCTAACAGAGAATGGAGGGGAGTCAAGGGATGGGCAGGGTTCCCGGGTCTGGGAGAATTCACCTACTCCTGCAAACCCAGACAGATCACATGTCAAAAAGTGGGAAAGACAGCTAGGGCTAAGGATAGAACATTATAGAAGCAATTTAAACAGACTTAGGTTAGGGAGTTCCAAAAAAGTGACAAAGGAACATGGGGTCCGACTTACACTGAGGAGCAAACACTTGTTTTCCTTGATGGCCCCAAGGCAGCCCAGGAAGCCTGTCACCATGACAATGGTGCCTATGGCGATGACAAGGTTGGCTGCAGACAGTGAAGGCAAACTGGGGGAGAAGGTGGCGAAGTTGCCTTGGGACACGGAGAGCCAGATGCCCACTCCGAGCAGTCCACAGCCACAGAGCTAGAGAGAGAAGACACCAGTTAGACCAGCATCGCTCCTGCATCATCTCCCAGGACCCCCCAAACCCACCCCTGACACTGAGATACAAGAGGATTATTGCAAAGGCAGGTACTGTCACAGATCCAAAGCCTGTGACATACCCCCTTTGTCACTGCATGCCTCAGTTTCCCCTCCTGCAAATGGGATGAGACAGCTTCACAAACTTCACAAGGTCTCTCTGAAGATCAAGTTAAATGAGGCAAAGAAAAATACACAACTGTGAAACTCAGGTTACTTCACTGGGCAAAGAAGACCCCCATGCTCAGAAGAGAGGCTGCGGGTATGACTGGAGAACAAAGGGCTGGTCTATGGGAGAGAATCCAGGGCACAGGCTCTCAGAGCAAAGACTTCGGTGGGTATTTCCCACTACCCTGAACAGAAGGCCACATACCCACTGATCTCTGAAGTCTGAAAAGCAGTTCATGGGGAAAGCGTACTGGTGGCTGGCTAAGGGGCAGGACACGGAATTCCATGCTGCCTTACTGTGTTGGGGAAATCTCCATTGTCATCTTTGTGGGGCCACCATGGAACACAGCTCTGGGTGTGTCTATGAGGGTGTTTCCAGAAAGCCTTAGCTGAGGAGGGTAGACCCACCCTAGTGTGGATGGCACCATCCCTGTCTGAGGTCAATGAATGGAGAAAGGAGAGGAGTGCCAGCATTCTTCTCTCTGTTCCCTGACTGACTACAGGGCACAATGTGACGAGCTGCCTTCAAGCTGGGCAGCCACACCTTCCCCGCCTTGAGGGGCTGTCTCCTCAAACTGTGAACCACAAAACAATCCTGCAGTGGCCTTTGTCAGGTATGTTCTCAAAGCGATAAGGCTGACACACCTCGCCATCCACTGAACTCAGCCGACTGTGCATGATGGACCAGTAAACTGGCCCTCTTCACCAGAACCCATGGAGCTATGACTAAACCCAGCAGCTCCACCTGGAAAAGGTCTTCATAGCTGCAAACCTCCACACCTGCACTGTTTTATGCTCTGTGGAACCAACACTCTTGGGTTCCTCTTCACTGAGTCTGAGGTGCCAATCCATCAGTCAGCCAATATTTATTGAGTACCTACAGCACAGTGTCCTGTACCAGAAAAGCTACAGCCGTGTTAGAGACCTGCTTTCCAGGGTCCTCCGTTCTGGAGGAATGACAGCAATAACAAGGCAGCATCTACCAGTATACAGTGATGTCAAATAACAGCTAGAAGAGGCAATCGCTGTCCTGGTCAGAGACACCAGCTGGAGAAAACAATCACCAAAGGCTGGGTGGACGGGAGGCAGGTGGAAGATAATTTTCCATACACGGTGAAGGGGTAAATGGTAAGGACTTGAGAGCCACAGGCACAAACTTCCCATCGGCTCTGCCTGCCCTGGCTTTGTGACCTTACACCGTGGACTAATGTGATGGCTGCTCTTGGTTGTCAGCTTCACTACCCAAGAATGGAAACTCAAGAGGCTAGGCACAGCCGTGAGCGGCTTTTCTTGACTGAATTATTTGGAAGACTTGCTCTCAATCCGGATCTTTTGAGGTAGGAGGATACACCATAAATCTAGGTCACACTTGGTGGTGGCAGCCTATATACCTACATAAATGACATGGAAGAAGGAGACACTTGCCCTTTGCCTGCCTGACCTCAATATTGCTGGCTAGCCTGCTCTTGTACTGATCTTAGAGCCCGCTTCTTCAGAATTCCATTGTGTACTAAAGACCAAAGACACTCTGCCTCATGGACTGAACAACTACTAGATTCTAGGACTTTCCATGGAGGATTCTTGGCCATTGTAGGAATAGTTGGACCATGGCCTATAAACAACTCTAATAAATCCTATGTGTGTGTTCTAAAAGTTCTATTTCCCTAGGGAACCCTAACTAATAAAACTAATTAATACAGAGCATTGTTCGTTGAAAGGCATTTCCTGAGCAGCTACTGGGTGCTGGGGCTATGCTGACTGCTTGGTCTCTGAAGTGAACACAACTCCCGCTCGCCAGCTGCTCTCACTGAGGGAAAGGAACACACACAGACAAGGCAATCCATGCTCAGACACTTAAGGCGAGGAGAAATGGCATCAGCTTCTAGGGTTGCGTTTCCTTCACTCACGCAACCCACGGACTCTAACCAGGCACATGGTTATCAAATGCCAGGCCAAGGGGAGAGTCATGAACAGTCCTGGGCAACACCCACCCAGATGGAGAGGAGAGGCTCACAGGCATGTGCACACACTTGACCAACGCAAGCACACATCAAATAAAAGGATGGAGCATGCCACCTAAATAAAGATGCAAGAATGTTCAGAAAAAGGGTAGATCAAGTTCAAAGGCATCAAGTTAGGGCCAAGTGTGTCTGCCAAGGAGGAAAAGCTGCGATAAGGCTGCCACAGAATGACTGCAGTGACATGTGGCAGAAGATAAAGAGGCAATACAGCCAGGAGACAGACAGAACAGGACCCGGAAGGTAGAAAAATGCTCCTGTCATGGCCCAGGGCTGAGCAGGACATGATCCAACAGATGTTTTTGACAGTCTTCTCAGCTGCTGTTCCCAGAGGGGCACTGAGGGCAAGAGACAGCACACGCAGGGGCGACTACAGGGACGTAAGGAGAGCTGGTGGCCCGCCACACATCAGGTGACCATGCAGCAGCAATGTGACATGGTCCAATGGAGACAGGCAGTGTTGAAAGTAAGCTGGGCCTGAGAACCGAAGAGAATTCTGATAAATGGGAAAACAGAAAGGTGGCCCAGACTACACACACACACACACACACACACACACACACTTACTAAACCACATATGATTCAAGAACCTGTAGGGGTCCAGAGTAATTTCACATAATGGCTTTTGCACCAGAGCAACCTCAAGTGAGACCCAGGTCAAGGATTCTTCACAGGCCCAGAGCCATCACCACCACCTCAAAGTCTTGTAGAGAATGGGTGCGTGACAATGCCCTCTGTGACCACTAGGTGGTGCTCCTGTCTGGTTCAGAAGCTTGTTGGGTTGGCCTGTGATATCCTAAACTTACATCCAGCCTGTCACTCTGACTTTCTCCAATCTGGTCAGTTTTCTGTGCTGCCGTCTCAATTTTTTCTTTCATTAATCATACCCTGGAAAATTCATGATTTTGAACCAAAGATTTATGGCTCTAGAAATAGGACCCCGGAATGAGTAACAGAAAACCCTCCAGGCCAGGTATTTGATTTGAATGGAAGAGCCCAGCCTGAGGACTCCTGGGGCTGCATGATGCCCCCACCACCCTGCTACAGGCCTCCATGGTCTATTCCCCAGGCCTGGAATCCACAAGGTAGAGCCACCCATCTTCCTCATCGGGAGCAGCCCGCTAGGGGAAGGGCCACTTCTATTCCTATAGGGCTCCTATGGTGACCAGGCGTATTTCCCTGGGAAACCTCAGCAGTTCAGAGCTTCCCAAGGCCATGTTTCTACCACGTGGTTTTATGAGTTCACCCTCCATGCCCTTCAATATGGTCTATTGGCTTCACAGATGTCAGCTCAGGAGCCTCCTTCCACCCAGAGGATAAGAGCTGAACTCCACTCTCAAATTTCATGTCTTCCCACCCCAGGTCCCACCAGCCTGAGATCCAGGCAGGCAGTCTCAGCACATCAGAGCCTGAGCCTGATTCCAGGCCAGTCTCCTTTCAGAGATCCCATACCCATTCCTCACCTCCCCACCACGCAGGCCCTCACCCCTAACTCTCAGGCAATCTGTTGTGCCACAGGGCATGCACACAGTGTGACCTGTATCCTCAGGGTCTTCTGTTGGCATAAACATTCCACTAGTGGCTACAGATGAACCAGCCCCACCTGAGGCTCTAGGCAAGAAGAAAACAAAGACTGGGCCTTCATCTTAAAGCAAATGACACGGGGGAGGGGGCCAGGCTGGGACAGGCCCCATTCTCTGGGTTCAGGTGCTACTCTTTCTGTTATTCCCTAGGAGATCTGCCCTCAGGCCCCACCCACACCAGACTCCTCTGCCCTGGCCCTGCTTTTCAGTCCACCCTACAGAAAGCTGCCTGATTCTTTTCTGAAATGCATCTTTCCTCACATGGGTCTATGTGCCCTTGAGATTCTGTAAGTCTCTGAGACCAGATTGCCTTTACACCATGTGATTCTGACCGGACCAGTGTTCTGTTCATTTCTAGCCCAGGCCTAGCCAAGCTTCAGGAAGGCTGCCTTCACTCCCTAAGCCAGTGAATCTCAGGTAAGAGAAGTCCTGCTACCTAGAGACTTCAGAAATGTCTGGAGACACTTGTGCTGTAACAACTGCAGTGAGAAAGAGGAGAGGAAATGCTCTTGACATGTAGAGTACAGAGGCCAGGGGACACTGCTGACCAAGCTCCAGGGCCAGGACAGGCCACCACAAGGAACTATTTAGCCCCTGATACCAAATGGGCTGGAAAACCCTGTCTTGAGTCCCCTGTCCAAGCCAGGTGCCAGTTAACTCCTGGAAACCACTGCCACTACAGAGAGCTGCTGACCCGGAAAAGGGTGGGGAAATGGCACATGCTCTCTGGGAGGATTCAAGCTGAGGCAGAAACAGGCCTGAGCTCAGATCTAGCTGATGGCTGTGCGCAAGAGAGAGGTAACTGCAGACACAGGTTATTGTGGAATTAGAAAATAAGACCTTCCCTGGGCAGGTGGGTGGACAGGAAGACAGGAAACCAGCTTTGAAGTCAGAGCAAGGCCATGGCCATGGTGAGGCAGTAGAAGGGCAGAGAATCACCTCTCTCCCATGGTGGGAACTATTCAGGAAGCATAAGGTCTTGGTAGCTGAGCCAAAGCTCAGTGCCAGAGAGCTTAGTAAGTGACATTCAAGAAAATTCCCTTCTAAAACCAGAGGGTTGTCTCAGCTGAGATGACCAAGCCACCACAGAGCCCAACGCTGAAGAATCTGGGGTGAGGCAGAGTGACTCAGGGGTGTCAGGATCCAGCGAATACTAGCACCAGCTAAGGTAGGTCACCAGCCCTGTCATGTCATCCCGGACTGCTTGGAGCCTAGTTCCAAGAAAGAGAAAGCCAAGGGGCTGGCTCCTAAGTTCCAAGCTTCCCCTGTAACCCCCTCAACTAAGAGCCTTCCAAGAGTTTCATTTCAGGGAAGCAAAGAAACCACCTATGAAATTGACAAGAGAAACCAACCCTAATATCTGTGAACAGCCCGTCAAGGTTGGGACGTAGGTAGGTCTGTTTTGTTCATGATATATCTCCATGGCTTAGAATAGCACCCAACCCTGGCCACAACGGGGCCACTTCTCCAGGGCCATTTTACCTGGCCCTTGCCCTGGTAAGGTCCTGGAGAACGAAAGGCCCAGGCGTCATAGCAGAAGGAGATGAGTCCATGGCTGTCTCAGGCATCCTCATCTCCCAGGGGCTCACCCAGCACATGTCAGGCAGGTAATGAGGCCCTGGCAGCATGTGCCACCAAGACAGAAGTGCAAACAAATTTCTCACACTGTTAGTAATAAGTGGCCTAACACATCCATGCCATATCTCATCTTCAGTGGAGCTCATGCTGACTGATCAGGCTAATATACATTTCCACCCCTAGGTAGGTCATTTACACAGGCATCTCATTTCTCCAGGCCCACAGGGCTTCTCCAAACCCACCTCACTCTGGCCTATCCCCATCCAATCTGGCTCAGGGCAGACACCATCCATGTCGTTCGCCTTCACCCCTCCAGCCTCTCACAAGGGAAAACGTGGGCCCTCCCAGGATGGGCTGAGCCAGGGCAGTCCCAAATGCATGCTAGCTCCAACCCCAGGCTTGTCACCAAAGCCCCAGCTCTCTTCAGGGACTAAACTGATGGTCTTCTATTGTTCAACCACCACAGGGTCCAGAAAATGCTTAGAATATTCAACGTTTCTTCAGCAGACCGAATGGGAGGATGGGTGAGTGAGTGAGTGGGTGGATGGGAAGGTGGGAAACCTGAGCAGGCCACATCCCAGGAACAGGAGAACGTGCATGTGCACTCGCACATGCACACGCACACTCCTACTCAAAAAAGAAGCTTCTATGTACCCTGTTCTCTCTACGTGTACAAGCCCCAGTACCTGTCAGCAACACCTACCCTGGTCGGGTGTGCTCACCTGCCCAGCCTAGCACAACCCTGCACACCACTGGCCTTTTAAACCTCATTGCCTCCTCCACGTGAAGAGAGCTGTCCCAGACATGGGCTAGAGTAGAAACCAGCAGTGGCCTCGCACCATCCCCCGGCCTCCACAAACCCTCTTGGCCAGCAGAAGACATCAGAACACTAGGGCTCACATCTTCCCCAGTGCTTCCTATGAGCTGGGGCCAGGCAGAGAGGTAATCAAAATGGTTTTAATTGCACGGCCTGACACATTGGCTCCTTTAGGAACCTGCCTGGCCCTGAGAGATGTCAACCTGCTAAGAACTTTGCAGTGAGGAGCAGAGAGGATCCTCCAGGGTGGAGGAGGGGCTGCTACTTTGTATTGCAAGCGGCCCTCTTCCCTCCCTCCAAGGGCTCCGTACCTCGTTCATTCTCATAGCCATAAAGAGAGACAGACGGGGATGGGGGCTGGTGTGGAGGGCAGCGGGGAGCACGCTTCCAATTCCACACCCAGGGAAAGGAAAGGACAAAGTCAGAGACTTCTGCCAAAGTCACCCGGCCAGCAGGAGGGTAGTTGGCTGTGGCAGCTTGGTAGGGCCAGAGGGGAGGCAGCCATGCAAGGCCCTAGATCTGGGTGTTTGCCTGCAGTGCGAATTTCAGTCCCCGCCACATAACTCCAGGGAAGGAGTCTATTAACTTGAGATCTGGCTTCCTTGTGGCCAACATGCATCAGTCCTCATTTCCAAGAAGCTCACCAGGAACAAGTGTGACAGGCCTTTAAATATTTGAACATGTGTACTTAGCGATGCTCTCTCCCAGGTCTCCCCCTGGCCCAGGAAAGGGCTTTTACATCGTTCACCTTTGAGTCACCCTCTGCTGCACATCTGTCTAACACTGAAAGTCACTCTGACTAGAGGGAAGCAGCACAGACACAAAGATACCTCTCCCCTACCCTGGCCCCACACTCGGAGTGCTGAGTTGCACTGGTTTGTCCGGGAGCCACAGCCTCACGTTGAGTGTGTGCAGAATTTCAAACTGAACAGAATGGCTCCTTGGTCATTCTTCATTGGACACTGTTTTTTCTCAAAAGCCTCCAATTTCTTCACAGCTCCATTTTACAGCTCCCAGCTTATAGGTGACAGGGAGCTCACACCCATATTTCTAAGCCTAATTTTCATCCAAATAAACATCACATAAAGTACCTGGAACCCACAACCCAGTTACATTTTGATGATCCCAGCAAGGGTTGGGCTCTGTATAGACAAACATGCTGAATGCTGGGGAGGGGGTGCGGCTGCACATCTCTGAGACGGATGCTCTTGAACATGACTCCTCAGGAGTGTCGAGTCTCTCCAGACACCATTGTCACCCCTCCTCCAATCCCCCCACATCCTTATCAGTACAGAGCGAGCCAAGTTGTGTTTCAGTATCTATGTGTCTTGAAACAAACACGTTGGAATGGGAGCAACCCCGCCAAGGGCAATCCCACACGGCTCAAGGACAGCATCTGTCACAGTTGTGTGCATTATGAGCCTGGGGGGGGCAAAACACAGTCACCACCTCCCACCAGAGGCACTAAGGCTTGCTGTCCTCTTGCCTCTGAGAGGGTCGTGGCTGACTTTGTTGGATTATGACTCATCTGATGGGACTTTGGGTCTGGCCTAGGCATACAGGACTAGCTCCATTCAGCACCTCATTCTTTCCATGGGGTTGGCAGGACCCAAGAATGACCCAGTGAGAACAGAAGAATCTACATTTGTGCTGGGCCTCAAAGCCCACTGAAGGGTGCAGAAAGATGCTGGCCCTACAAAGTGAGGAGCAAAGACTATTTGCTGCCTACCTTGTGCTGTCCCAACATACCCCTTAGAATTAGGCTCATTCTCCCACGAGGAAAGGGCAACCATCCAGGGCAGCCTCCCTGTCACACACTGTTCCCAGACCCTCAGCTTTCTCAAAAGCCAGCGTCTCTCCACCTGTTAACATGGCCTGTAGTGTCCTGCATGGCTGGACACTAAGACAGCAGGGGTGCCACCTCCCCCAGAAGTGCTCATGCCCAGAAGAGGAATGGCCTTGAGGAATGGCCCCCAGAAGGACCACAAAATAATGTGTGACTGGGAGGCCAAAGAGCCCCAGATGACACAGAGTACCTGCCAGCCCTGTATAGGAAGAGTGATCACTCAGCAGTCCATAAACATCGATTCCCACTGCCACCCTTCCCACACTGGCTTACTCTGGCAGAAGCGCTTTCGGCCCAGTCAGGTACAGTTCTGGGCCGAGAGCCCTGACTAGCCTGGTGGCCCTCAGGGTCCAAATGAGACAGGCCTCAGGCAGGTGTGAGGGAGGAGATATACCAGAATACACTTGTGACTCCGGGTCTCCAGGCTTTCGACAACCCAACCAGTTTCAGCTGGTTCTTGGCAGCAGGGGTCAGGGGCTGGGTCCCCAGATTGAAAGTTTCAGCTTTGGGCCCTAGACACAGGTACAAGGTTACTTTTTGGATTGTCCCTGTATTTTGGAACCACGGGAAATCATGGGCTAAACACAGATAGGACAGGCCCAGGAAAGAGTCCCAAGAGGAATGTTGATAATCCAGTTACGCCCTACAGGCCTCTGCCTCCTGAACCAGTGGACTAGAGTGGTCCTTTGATGGGGGTGGGGGACTCTGTGACACTGGGCATGCCTACTCCTCATGCTTAGCACGAAACAGGACGGTGCCTCAGGCCACGCCAAGTCCAGTAATCTATCTGGTCATGAACCTGGTACTGGGCTAGTGCTCCATGTTGAGGAAGCTCAGGAAACAGTCACAGAGCTGTCACCAGTACTGATCCATACCCCAGGGCCACAGAGAGCCAGGCTTTGTCACAGGTGTCCAGGGAAAATCTAAGGATACCGCCCAGAACCACATTCAAGGTACTATCTCCATTCCAAGGTCAGTGTGAAGTGGGGGGATCTCTGCAGAGGGCTCCTGAGGCGCGGGCAAAGACCCTAAAGACCCCAACACCACTTCTCTCTCCTGTTTGCTTCATATTATACAACGGGGGCAAAAATGTCATGTCAGGAATATGATCATGACCGGATCTGTCAGGGAGGCAGGGTGGCCGTCAAGGTTGCATCATAGCTGGTGGTCACCATTTTACCTTGGGTAGAAACAAAAGCACTAGCAGCCAAATGTCTGGAGCAAAGACCAAGGGGTGGTCAAATATTGGGTGCCCTAGTAGGACACTTGACTCTTCCAGATGTTTCTCTGCTCACAGAGCAAAAGAAAGAAGTACCCCTCAGCACTGGGGACATCGCAAGGATGAGCAGGCTAGTGGCTACTTGTGTGTCTGGTGTTCCTTGGAATATAAATACTGCACAAGGCACTGGGCTATTGTTCAAACTTTTGGTTGTGTGGGTTGAGGACAGGTCAAGGGAACCCTGAATTCATGTTACATCATATGGCAGGGCTCAGCTTACCAGTGGTACCATAACTCATCCCTCAGAGCAGGAGCCTGTTCTTCTGCTTCGGTAAGGTACCCTCCCGCCTTCAGGTGTGGAGAAAAGCCACACAGTGATACTACTTTGCCACTAAGTGGTTTCATTCTACTACCTCTGTCCCTCACCTCAGAAAAAGCTATTTTATAATGACATGAGAGTGAATCTTTGGCAACCCAAGTCCAGGAAATGACACTGTAACTACACAGAGAAAAATCAGCAGACAGTGGCTGACAATTGCAATCAGGTCATCCCTAGCCCAAGACCCACATGTGATCACTTTGGCCCTTGGCATGGTCAGCCTGTGATCTGTCTTCTCAAGGGATCAGAGGCCCACAGCCCAGCTGGACTGCCAGCAAGAGCTGTACCCGCCCACGCCAGAAGGGTGGCATTTCTGACATGCTTTGTGGGGGACATGGCCAGTTATGCTCGGGTCTCTGCCAGAGATGGTCTCAGCACCAACTTAAGTGCCAACCTGAGATCTCTCTCAGCTTGTGCCAAAAACCCAGCTTGCTGTGCTCTCACAAGACAGAATTGTGGGTCATCTCTGACTTCCAAGATGCACACAGCCACTCTTTCTGAAAGCTCCTGGCCTCCAGGGTCACCCAGAATACTCGTCCATGGTCATTCAGAGTCATGTGGAGTCAGGTTGTGCCCACGGAACTCCTATACCACCCCATCTCTGCCACCTCCAAGGAGAACACCACGAATCAAACCCATCCGAGCACCTAGTCTCTGCTACCCCACCCACTCTTCCCAACTCAAGGGGGCACAGATGGTGGAACAAGGGCACAAAAAGGCCAATTGGCAAAGGACCTAGGTGAGTAGCCCACTGTGTACCACGCCTTACATCTAAGTTCTCCACGCGGTTTCTCGAAGGAATGAGAAGTACCCCTTGCACACAGCCCTATTTAGGAAGTAAGGCTAGTCACAGTGCCTAGTATTAGCAAGCTTTGTGGTCTGTCCCATGGTTCCGTAGGACATCTCTGTTAAGAAGCCTAACCTAGCCTAGTCCAATGCAGCACTACAGTGAGGCACAGAAGTTTCCTAGCTTGGTGCAGTGTAAAGGAAGAGCTGGTGACAATGGCGATGTGACTATGGAAAGACAGTGATGGAGGAAGAATAGCAATGATGAAGCCAACATTTATTGAGTCTTTGTGGACTGGACCCTAGCCCTTCCCACAGAAGCCAATAGAGGTAGCTTCCATTATCCCCCCAACTTATAACTCATGAAAGGAAGAATCGGAGAGGCAGAGCCGCATCTCTCTAATTGCACATGAGTCGGCAAAGAGCTGGGTTCCCAATGCAACCTGCCATGTTCCCAATCCCATCACCGTACCCTAGTGCACATCCTACAGGCCGAACGAAAAAATATCAAACCTTGTTTTAGTCTGCATTTTCAACAACTTCATACTTAATCTAACTAAGTTGGCGGAAGTAGGGATGGTATGTTAGGCGGTGTGGAGAGCCAGGACACAGCCCAGGGTAGGAAAAGCAGGTGGGGTGCTGTGGCAGGGCTCTCAGGCTAGTGCTCCCCACCAGCAGTTGTGATTTATGCAGTTTTAGGAGCAAGGAGGGGTGCAGGACTGATGGGGGTGGAGACAAGTGTCAGTCGCCCCCCCCATCTAGGTAGGGTATGGACAAAGCAGACATATTGGGGGTGAAGGTGGTACCTACTTCATCCCAGATGATCCTATTCATCGCTAGTTGTGTGTCAGAGTCCTAACTGTCCCTCTGTGAGGAAGGCAAAAAGGAACAAAACAAACCAGTACACGGTTCTTCTTCACCCTCCCCACCCCCATCCCAGAACAGAAAGCAACAGCGAGGACCCTGGGCCATTTGTTTCACAGAGAGCACTTTCACACACCCTATCTTGGCAGGTGCCGAGTTGCTACCCTCTTTTATATATGGGGACACTGGAGCTCATTGGCACCCAGGCTTTATCTACATGGTGACCACGGGTGATGGATGGGGTGAATGGCAATGATGCGATTAGCCACAAGGACACAGAGTTTCAGTGGGAGACACACGAGCGACTTCCGGAAAGAGTAATAAGGAAAGACTGACCAGATACCCATCCATCAGCTCCTTTGGCAAGACAGATCCCATGCACGTCCCCCACAGGCGTATGAACCAAGCCCAACCCTAAAGTCCCCGAGCCAGCCAGTCCTAAGGACTAGATCATAATGCAGAAGACAGCATCAGCCAGAGCAGAGTCGGGCCGGTCAGAGAAGCAGCTTGGCTGGGTTCAGCTTCCCAGGCCCTTCGCTTGCCAGCTGGGGACTTCTCTAGCGCAAATATCTTAAATAGGGAATTAACGTTACGTACCACCCAGAGCTGTTGTCAGAATTAAATTAGATTCATGAAAATAAACTTCCTAGCACGGTGCCTTGTATACAGCTATAAACGGGAACCATTACTAGTATTTATGGTCTGCAGTCAGCATCCACCCAGGTGACAGAGGCAGACAGAGCAGCCGAAGCCAGGAACCAGGGGGTGGGAAGCAAAGAGGTCTTGTCTTCTGGACCCTGTGTTGTTCTGCTCACATACCAGGTGGCCTGATGGCTGCCCTAACTGGCCTCCCAGAGCTGCCTTGTCACCCCAGGTGGACCATGCAGCTCACATCACCAAGATATACTTTCTTACTGCTGGATTGGGGTCCCCAGCCACCCATCTCTAGGAGGCGGCTTGCTTTCCCAATTTGCACTGTGCTTTCTTTTGGCAAGGAGCTGCTGCCGTCTGTGCTCTGGACCGTAAAACAAGTTTTCATCAATAAATTAAGATAAGCGGAAAGCCAGCTCAAGAGGAGGCGGGCTAGGGCGGGCGGGCAGGCGGGTTCGAAGTCATTCTGTGACCCAGAAGCGGCTAAAGTGAATCCCAAGCCAGACTAGGGTTTTCCATCGGGGTTTTTCCCTCTTTCTGGGTTCCATGTACCCCAGTTTAACTAGGCTTCTCAAAGAAAGGGAGGCTACCCTGTGTCCCTCTGGCGTGTTCCATCCTCAGACAGGTGAACACTCAGGTGCCACAGGGAGGTAAACTCTGAGTTACTGTAATGGCCCAGTCTCTGTGCTGAACAACATAAGCCACCAAGACTCTTGTCAAGTTACTGACACAATAAATGCTCCCAAGATAAAAATGTTCCCGCAGACTCCAGCTTCTACACCGTGAGCCCAGGATCCCCAAAACACACCTCTGTGTCTCTGCCTCCAGGCCTTGTCCCTTGCTCCTCCCCAAATGCCTTCCTCTTCCAATCTTGTCAGCTCCCTGTCCCCCAACAGAGCAGTAGTTCGGACTATTGCACCATTCCCAGGCCTCTTTATCCTGAGTAAGGGCTGACCTTTGCTGCTGCTGTGCTCTGCCTACAGATGGGTATGCAGGGTAGTAAAGCCCATCTGCTCCATAGACCGCCCCCAGCGCTGGGAGGCTCTCCCAGACAACAGACAAACTTAGTGTGGAAAAGTACAGGTAAGAAAGGGAGGGACGGCAAAGCCAGGCAAGCTTGCTGCTCAGCAATGGGCACCTCCCCATGCCATGCCCTGGTATACAGGCTTTCAGCTCCTGATGCCCCAACTGAGACCCAGCATATGGCAGGAGAAGGGCCATCTGCCCGTCCACCATCACATAGGGAGAGGTGCATGTATCTCATATGTTTATGGTTTAAAAGGCAGGTGGACCTGTAGCTGATGCCAGGAAAGTGCTGAGCTCTGACTACACGCTGCTCATCAGCTGTGTGACCCACGGTGAGCGAACAGAGTCACATGAGTAACACCCACTGCCAGCCCAAGATCCTGTGATTTCACTTCTATTAGCTACATGAGACAAAAAAGAAAGGGAACGTCATCGCCCACACACTGGGTGAGCACGTTAAGGCACTAAGATACGTGACCTGGATGCAGGGTCCAGAGGCTAGAACCTGCCCTTCCTGTAGAAGAATGGCCTCATTTTTCTCAGGGAAGGGAGCAGTAACAAAAGGAGATAAACTGAGGTACAAACTGAACCAGGCTGAGCCTGTGGCATCACTTATCCAACATCAAGACAAAGACCCCTTAGGTAAGGAAATAGAAATCTAGAGATTTCTAGCTTCAGATCCCATGGTCATGACCTGAGGCCAACTTACTGTTCTGTCTCAGGTACTAGCCATTGAAACACACACACACACACACACACACACACACACACACACACACACACACAGAGGCAAAGGTCCAAGCCACAGTGACATTAAATCAAGATAGCTAATTATACCTAGACCTGGATATTAATCATATCGATTACTTCCGAGTTCAGGGCGCTTCCTATACCTGGATAGAAACCCGTAACCTGGGAGGTCAGATCAAGTATAGGTAGAGGCAGGAACTCTGATCTAAAAACGGGTCCCAGCAGGCCTTTCTCCTTCAACTGTGCCAGGTAGAAATGATCAATTCCCACCAAGGCCTGGAGTGGGGAACGATGTCCTGCTAGAAAGGGTGAGGGTGACCCACATGTTAAACTGAGCTGGCAGGAGGACCTGAGAACAACTGAACGGAAACATATTGACAATAGCAAAAAGAAACAATTACCTCGCATTTTCATATGAGATCCCAGGAATAAATTTGCTCTGGGTTTTGCTTATCCAACAGAAACGGGAGGAAGAGTGAGCAGTAGGGAGAGCAGAGCACAGGGCAGAATGCAGACGTCTGCAGTTCAGTTTCCCTGAAGCTCTCCGAAGACTGTTTGTGGAGATCCAGGCAGACACTGGAGTCAGAGGGAGTTAACATTGGGAATGGAGGGTGACACGGTGCTGCCTGCAGGGTACCCACAAACTATCAGGGAAACATGCCATGCCCACCCACTTGGCAGCTTGGCATCTCTGGGAGTAGATACTGCTTTTTTAAAACAAGCTTTTTCTTGGAGATAGAACCGTCAAGGTTCCTGGCACCGGCTGCTCTGGGGAGCTAGTCTGGCTTCGCTCCAAGGAAAAAAGCCAGCCGCTGGGGTGATCCTACAGCATCTGTCCTTTCTGCACAAAGCATCAAGAAGCAGAAGGCCACTGCCACCTGGGGGAGGGAGCATGGCAGGGCAGGATAGGGACACATCTGCAGTGAGGGGGTCCTAAGAGTATGGTAAGGTTCCATGTCACCAGTCTGCACTCCATCATCTGGGCAAAGGAAGCTGGGACCTTGCCACCTGAATGAGGTGTGTGTACCTAAGGCCACCTCTAGGCTGCCATGCTGCCTTGGAATGAGAAGGCCCAACCTCTGGTTTGCAAATGGCAACCAGTGTTTCTCTGTATACCACACCCACCCTGGTCATGGTCTTCTGAATTAGGCATGACTGCTCTCATTTCCAGAATCATGCTTCCCATCAGGTATGGTGGGTTGTGCCTGCAATCCCAGCCCTCAAGGACCTGAGGCAGAAGGATGCCCAAAAGTCTGAGGGCAGCCTGGGTTATGAAGCATTGAAGAAAAATACTGTCTCATAAAACAAAACAAAACAAAAATGTGCTTCTCTTCCGCTGTTACATCTTTGGTATATGTCTCTCTATCTACTATATTTCAAAAAAATCTGGGCCTGGGCTCATTAGTGAATGTACAACTGTGGGCTCAACACTTGGGTTCTGAACTCCAGCTATGCCCTTGAACAGATGAAACTCTCTAAGCTGATCTGCAAGAGACCCTGAGTCTTTAACCCTAGGGTGGGATTACAATGCTATCCCTCCAAAGCATGCATAGTAAGTGCTACTACTACAGAGGTAGCCGTGCTGGTTAGGAGCAAATGCCTACCTATTTCGGGAATTATTCAAATATGGTACACCATACAAGGGTTAATATTTATTAGGAATACGGTACACCATACAAGGGTTAATATTTATTAGGGGGGAAAGAAAGGATTTACAAATACAAAGAGCAATTCTAGGAGATTCGGAACTCTGCACAGGGATTTTCAGCTTCCTCGAAGAGAGCGCAGGAACCAAATAGGCCATCTGCTCTGTCTTTCTGGACTCTATCCCACCTGACCACACCCCAACAGGGGTCAGGTCTTCAGAAGTCATTAGGATACGCCCAAGTTCACTAGAACTTCCCTATATAAAGCCAACATTCAACTACAGCTACCTCTTTTAAACTGGAGCACAGAGTAAATGTTCATAAATGTTATCAACTCTCTCTATCCTTAGCATGGCCCTTTCACATCTTGTCCACACCTAAATCATGATGTCACATCCCTGCCAAGCTCCTCATCCTTTCTCTCCCTCTCTGCTGCCCTTACCAAGCTCATCCTTTTCCCTGCACACTAGGCATCCCTGTCTGTCACTCAGCTTCCTCCATCACAGTCTTGATGCCCCATCTTCATGACCCTGGAGACTCCCGCAGCCCATAAGGTGTGGCCTGAGCCCCTTAGCATGGAGTTTGTTCACAGCCTCAACAAGGGAGTTATCGTTTCTGCCTGACAGTCCAGAGCACTGATCTGTGAACACGCATCTTCTGACACCCCTTCCACACCAGCCTGCCCATCTTTCCACTCACTTCCCTGAAAGGGCGGTGACTTTTACTCCCTGCTCGTGTGCTGAGGACTCTCTGATCCCTCCTCCAGCACCAACGGGGTTTCCCTATAGCTCCTTATGTGTTTGCTTCAGTATTTGCCCACGCTAGCCACGCAGGCAGTCCATGTTCTTGCTTATCTTGAATCTCTTGTAAGAGCTGTGCATTGAGTCAGCTCCAGGAGCTATTTTTCAGGTTGAGCCATGATTTCACAAGAAGAAAGCTCCCAGAGCTTGAGGCTCTGTGTGGTACAATTTGTTCTGGATTGTACCAATTGTTGTCCTAGGGAAAAAGGACCTTCCATGCTGCCAAGGGCCCTGAGGGTCTATCAGGTCCCTATACACAACCCAAAGACATCCAAACGCGTCTGTTCCCCAGAAGAAACTGTAGATCTAAGGGAACAGATTGTAGCCCCTGTGGCATGTGACAGTGGATCTGCCGATGGGTGTCCTGCCATTCACCAATCATCTTGCTATCTTTCCAGCCATTGGTTAAGAATGAACTATGCTGAGAACTGTGTCTCACAGTGTTCTTGCGTCACAGAATCTCAGTGCTCTGTAAAACTGTTCTGCCTGATGACCTCTGGGCAGAGGAAGCAGGCCAGCATGTCTCCAAGCTGCAGACATGCACATCTACTGGCTTCCTTGTCCAGACAGTTTGGGAGCCTCACAGGCATCTTACACTGCCTGGGATCACAGTACAAACTGTCCTGATGGAATCACAGTGACTTTTACCTGTGTCCCACATCAGCAGCAGACACCTGTGGGCTCAGACTCTTTTACAGCCATCTCCAGTTACAATGGCTTTGATGAGTGTGCCCTGGAGGATCAAACTGTACAGGGTTGTCCCCAGGCTAGTGGTATGGAAAGCGCTTAGGACCCTTCACAGGTAGGGTCAGTTGTAAGGGGTATGCCCCAGAGGGACTGTGGGAGCCCAGGTCTTCCTCTTTCTCTGCTTCCTCACTTGTGATGTGAACAGTCTGCCCCAGCACGTTGCCTGTTACTACCATGTGGCACCCTCACCATAGGCCTAAGGCCAAGTGTTGGTCTTACACTTGAACCCACTAAATCCTTTCTCTTTATGAGGTGATTACCCGACATACTTTGTTGTAGCAACGCAAAGCCCGTTCACCCTCTCCACCTCCACCGCTGGCACCACCTCTCTTTTGAACCTCTGGGATCATTTCCTGTTTTCCCAGCAGCCACGCTTGTCCCTCTGAAACTCATTCTCTGAGAAGCAGCCAGGTAGTCCTGGCTGGAATCCCTCTAGTGGTTCTTCCTTTCATGCAGAACCAACCTCTTCCCACAGCCTGTGCAGCCTGGACCCTGCCTTCCTCGCCAATCCATCTTTGTTCTTCTTGATGGTCTGTTAGGTCTGAAGCACTCCACACTGTTTTGCATTTGGTATTTCTCTAACCCAGAATATTCTTCTTTGAACAGCCCCTGGCTGGCTCACTCCTACTCTGTGCATTTCCCTGCATGTGTCCCAACTGTTCATTTACAGTTGTCTGTCTGCCCTACTAAACGCGGGTCCTGTGGAGCTGAGACCCCTGGCTGGTTCCAGCTGCACTTGGCAAAGTACATGATAAAAGCTCAAGAAACATCTGGGAGGGAAATAGAGGAGGGAGGAGGCAGGGGGAGCCAGGACTTGGAAGCCTCTGCTCTTGAGAACCTTCCTCTAAAGCTCCATTTAATGCAAGTGGATCGAGCATCTAAAGCCCCTTCCAGGGCTTGGGGTGGACAGTGGGGCAGGGCCGCAGGGCCTGAGAAGCTCAAGCAAATGAAAAGGAGAAGGTACACAGGCTAGAAGTCAAGGTGCTCAGGTGAACTAAAATCCCAGATGTTGCTGTGCAACCTTAGGAAAATGACTTAGCCTCTCTGTGACTTAATTCCTCATTTACATGGAGACCACAGAACCAAACTAATAGAGTGACTAGCAGGGTGGCTGGTACAGAGTGATCAGTCACGTAAAATTCCTTTATCCCAAGGCTGCTGGGACCGCTGATGAGCCTGGCTCTGTAGGTATTGGGCTGCCTCAGTGTCTCCATCAAATGCACTGGTCATACCATGCCAGGTCTCGACTCAAGGACAAGAGGCAGTGAATGGAACATGGAGATGGAACAGGGATATCTGAGGCTCTGAACTCACGATCCATGTATCCCAGGTGTCTGTGGGGAAGCTACCGAGGGAAGTATGGCCCCAGGTGAGTCCATTCTCAGCCATGTTTGAGAAGAGGATTCTGGCACTAGGCAGGGTATGTCATGGGATCACTCAGCACTGCTTTGGTTCTCTGCCCATTCCAAGTTTGGGAAAGAAAATAGCATGAGATAATAATGTCCTCGGTAACATCACCTGACATCTTGGTGTCAAGTGTGAGACAGGGAGGCAGGGCAGGGAGGCAGGGCAGCAGGGAGGAGGGACCTCTTGCTCTCACGGCTGCCCCCCACCATGATCCATCCAGTCCTGCCCTTCCGTCTCCAAGGAGAATCCTGAGCCCTGAGTCTCTTCCATGAGCCGATGGCTTCATCTCCGGGCTCACCCCACAAAGTTCACAAAAAACCGAGAGCGGGAACATTCCCACACTTCCCAGCACTTCTGACCTGTTCACACCAGGTCTCTGCTTGGAAGGAAGAGGCTCCTGCAGCTCACCCAACCTGCAAGGTCAGCAGGTTGCTTGGCTGTCAGAAGCATCTTGCACAAATGAAGAGAAGAGATGAACTGCATTGCCCCATCTCGGGACTGTGCAGGAGAAGCCTCTTTTTCTTCAAATCTCCAAGGTTTCTATGCTCACAGGAGGCAGTTAGAAGGAAGCCACATGAGGCAGGTGGAAGGGATGGGCAAGCAGGCTTGCAGAGCCCTGCTGAGATGCCAGCAGGAAGGGCAACAGGGGCAGCAGAGGAGGCTGGCTTGAACACGGGAGCGAGCGAGCTCGTTGGGCATAATTTATCCCTGCAGTGTCTCCCTGGGTTTCAGCTAGTTGAGTTTATAATGGAACGAGCAGGCGCTGTTGTTCTTGGATGCAGTGACGGGAGTGTGGGCTGCAGGCAGATGCAGCCATAAAGTGGAGGACTGCCCATCACGCCTGTGACACTCCACAGGGACCAGGCTTTACAGCCCTGAAAGGAACCAACTTCCAAGAAAGCCACAGGCCGTGACCTGTAAATCCACAGGAAGTGGAGTGGGGTTGGGCACTGAGGGAGGAGGTGGGGGACTCTCCAGGAGAAAACCAGCCCCCAGAACACAGAAGGGAAAGAACAGAGAACTGGCCCAGCACTGCCCGAGGCCCACGGTGGAGGGCTGCACTGCCACCCATGGACTGGGATGTCCAAAGGGGTACAGTCTACCCTGGCCTGCCAAGCTTGACGATGACCCTGGAGGCACAGTAACCTGGCTGAGAGGGGTCTCCTGAGTCGTTAGCCATGAGTGAACAGCAGAGCTTCAGAAAGCAGGCCCTGCTCTCAGTTACCACACAGGCACCCTATACTCACAGGCTCCTGCCCTCCATGAGGTCTCCCAAAGCCAGGTCTCTCTGGGAAAAGCCTCGGTCCTCTCCTACCCCAGAGACGACCCCAACAGCTCTCTCTGAACAGCCCACTCATCAGAAAGGTAGTGGCCACAGTTTTCCAGGAGTCAGTCCTCAAGTGGCCTCAGGAGAGCTTCTGCTCTATTTCAGGCCAGGCCAAGCTCATGATTTGGGAGCCTTTCTGCAGTTCCCCTGAAGAGTTAGCCTGGCCTCTAAAGTCAAGATGAGGGGCGCTGTGGAAGCTTATGTGACCTCCTGAAGGGATTAGCACCCAGCCCATGAAATGCCAATCAGGCAACGAAGCCGAATTTAACCTCCCTGAGCCATCCCTCCAACTCCAACCAGGGCACTCCCAAAATCGCCAGTTACGCTGGAGAGCTCTCGCTGCGCAGTCTGTCATCTGCTATTTATGTACTCCCTTACTCCATCCCCACCCCCGCCTTTTTTGGGGAACCAGACACCACCCATCATAGGGCCCTGCTCAGCACCAGGACTGTGTGGCCTTGGCCTCAAGGACTCTACCACTAGGCCTTGCAAGATCCCAGGGGCAGATGGGACACAGCCACATTCAGCAGGTCGTTCCTGGAGCAGCTCTTCAAAGCTCCACATCTCCTGTGAATAAGGTTCAGCTTCTACAGTGTCGCCCACCAACTCTGCACTGGGCCTTAAGATGGGGTGCCCCGGCCTCCGCCTTTCTTTCCCTCTGTCTCCGATGTTCACTGTTTCCCTGGCTTCTAACAACCAAGGAGGAAGAAATGCAGCACAAAAAAGGTGGTGAGTGGAGACACTGTGCTAAAAGGGAGTAAGTCTAGTCCCACAAGCAGGAGACACCTCCTCAAAAGAGCTGGCTGAGCAGCCAACAACCTATCTACTCTACTGAGGTAGAGTACTCTGCAGCTCACAGAAGGCAGTGAGCATGCTCCTTGGAGCTTTCCGGGACCCACACTGCCAGGTTGCTCTGCCTCAGCTCTCACGAGGCCCATCTGCTCCCCCTGTAGACCTTGTCTCCCTTGGAATCAATGAGAATTAGAACACGTCCCACTACCTTCTAGGAGTGCATTTGGGCGCATCTATTGGCCAGCCCAGACTTCTGATGTGTGATACTCACTTTAAGCTCCAGGTGACCGAAAAAGAAGTTATGAGATTTACTGTTCTAGACACCCCAAGACATTTGGTCTGAAAACCCTTCACTCTCTACCACTAAGCCAAGGGATCCCATTGGTGGGTCTCTGAAACAAAGACCCAGTGCTGTGCTTCCTGTATCAGCTCACGATGGCCATATTCTTCGTGGGTGACCCAGGGACAGCTCACAGATATGGTGGTAAACGCCCGAGTGGGGAGCAGGCACAGGAGAAAGTTTAATAATAGCACTGGTTGGGCGCAGCCCGTTTCCTTTTTCAGTTGCCCTGATCGGCTGCTCCTGTTACGCGATGTGTCTGCGGCGGGCAGGGCAAGTCAGCTGCTGGGGAGATTCAAACCCAGGTCACCCTGGGTGCCATGTCTCCTTAGGCCACCTCTGCAAAGGGTCCATATGCCACAGTCAGAAGAGGCCCATGCACAGCTCCCTTGGGCTCACTTAATAAGGCCTCTATAAAAAGCCTCCTGCTGGGGAGACACAGCCGGGCCAGAAGCCTCAAGGTTGACTGTCCCTGAACCAGTCGCCTTTCATTGTCTTTCTTAACTATAGACTGTTATTCTGGGCTCTGGGGGACAGAGTGAAATTAATAGCTGCAGGAGGAATCCCACAGGTTGAGCAGGTTGGTGTCATTGGCAGTCTTCTCTGGCCGGCCTTTTCCCTCCATCCCCTGGACACCAATAGACAATTGGCTCAATAGTGACACATGTATGCATGACACATCTGCCCCCATGCAGTGAGTGGATCCAGACTGCAGAGAGAGGTTCCCCATGAAGATATATGGTATCGGTCTGTCACCTGTGGACACTAACCCTAACCCTAACCCTAACCCTGTGGACACAGATGGACATGGAATGGGAAAGCCATGCTGGGAAGTAGAGTCCTCAGCAACTCAGTTGACCAATGACACCTTTTGTTTATTTTTCTGCAGAGTCTCTAGTATTCTCTTCAATGTCATCACAAAGCTCTAAGAAATGAATACAAGGTAACCACTTAAAACCACGCCTGATGCCAGGTACATGGCTCTGTATGTGCGGACACTGTCACTGTCATCAGAAGAGACAAGAGCAAACCAAGAACTCAGAGTCCTTCCTTTCGGTGGAGAGATGTATCGAGCTGTGCAGTCTATAGACTTGGAATGATCTAGAAGACTCTGCTCGGGCAATGAGTGATGCAGGACAGCGGTGTCTGGTTTTTTCCCTGCATCTCTGCTTAGGTGCCAATGACAGGACAGGAGCATGGGAGGAAGAACAGCAAGCCAATGGGTGCTTTGGGATGGGGGTGGCATGGGAGAGAGGCTGGGATCAGAAGGAAACAGGTCAGGATGAGCCAAGGTGACCAAAAGAGTGGCTAGTGCTTTGGGCCAATGCAACAGTCACCCTTATTTACTGGAGTTCGGATGCACTATTATGTAACCTTACCAGCCTTAGCAGGAGGGCAAATGTCACCCTATGAACCAGCAAGGCTGCAGCTTTAGGCTCTGCTCTTCTGACCCTCTTACTCCCTTGGGTGTGCCAGGATCCCCAGAGCTGTCCCCACACAGCTCAGGACTCTAAGAGTTCCTAGGTACCAGGAAGTCTAGCCAGAGAACCAACCACTGAGCTGATACATCTCATTAGACACACTCCCAAGAACACACTACCCTTGAGAACTGACACATCTGTCCCCTTTCCATTTCCTCCTGAAGGAATACCCATGGTCACCATTATTAGCACCTCACCTTCAAAAATAGGTCCTGGAGGTCATGACAGGGACTGGTAAAAGAGTATGGTTTCCCACCCTTGTCCCTTCAGGGTTTCCGGGAAGCCTCATTGAGCTGCGGCATCACCACAGATACCCCGTGCATTTGCTCTGCAGAGCACACAGCCTTCAGCAGGCTTTAACTTCCCTCACTGTGGCTGGTAGATGACTTTTCCATCATCCTATCTACTCAGGAATAAGTCTGTCCAAGTGAGAAGTTCATCAGTTCAGGATCAGAGTCTAAAATGAAGCTTCTCTCATGAGTCATTATCATTACCCTGTTCACCAGCCCAGCAGGCATCTGCCAGCAACAAATGCCCTTTTTTTTTTCCTGTCTCCCTAGCCTCTTTTGACTGTTTTTCTTGAAGACTTGTGTTTCTGTTCAGGGTAGGCTTTTAGCAAATGAGCCATCCCCTAAAGTCACACAGCACACCTCTGGAAGGCAGAATAGGTCAGTGAGCCTGTTTTCTAGATGGAAAGACTCTAAGAGACAGTCCAGTACATGTTTGCATGCGCCTCTTATACACAGCCACACAGCCACTCACTGAGACCATGGACCAACTAGCTCTCTAAACTACAGTTCTTGCCATGAAATTCTAAAATCCTTCTTTGCAGTCACCCTAAAATAGCCCCGTCTCCCATGCCTGAACCTCCTTCTAGAATGGATCTTGGAGAGGAAAATGCCAAGGCCCTAACAGACCACTTAGCCCATGAAGGGTCCTGGCGTTAGCCTGAGAAGTACCCCTACACACACACTTTCTCTCTGCTCCGTTCAGCCTAAAATAGGCCACAAGGCAGCCTGCCAAAATCCTACACTCTTGCCAAACAGAAGGGTTGTATTTCTGGCTGCACATCTCAAAATGCTGGACTAGAGAAGGCTTCCCAAGGCAACAGCTGACTCCGGCTGTGATGATAAGCCCATCCTGGCTGGCTTTGGATGGAGCCCTGAGTGTGTACAGTAGGAGGGGCTCTGTCCCTGTGCTGGGCTCTGGGAGTACAGGGTAGCTATATAAGGACAGCTATATAAGGGCATGGGACTGGGGGGGGAGCCCAGGGGGCTGGGGTTTCTCCTGGCCCCTGCAGGAGCTCACAGTGTGCACCTGCCACGGATAAACATTCCTGCCTGCGTGCCATTCCCCAGCCTGGAATGGGTTTCCCCCTCCTGCTGCCATCACATACCCTCCAACACGGTACTACTCCTCACCTGCTATGGAAGCCTAGCCAGCAGCCCCGCCCTTTCCAGCCACACCAGCCCTAGAGGGCACAGGGATCGCAGTGCCCACAGGAACTATGTGGAAACCTAAGTAGCAGGTCTGAAAACATGGAGGTGTGGCAGAGAACAAGAGGTGGGGTTTGGTGTATATGTCTGAGGACATATCGAGCATCTTCCTCAATTGTACTCTATTTTTTGAAGCAGGGTCTCTCTGAAGCAAAAGTTCACCAATTTAGCTAGGCTGGCTGGCCAGTGAGCCCCAAGAATCCTCCTGTCTCAGCCACTCCAGCACAAGGATCACAAGCACAAAGTGCCTTGCTCAGCTTTGCACATGTGTGCTGGGGATCAGGGCTCAAGTTCTCAAGTCTGTGTGGCAAGTACTGAATGACTCGTGTGAAAGAGACCACAGATCAATGAGATCTGTGCTCATTCCATGAAGAGGACAGAGCAGGGACTGGCTGATGAAGCCTATGAGGCAGAAAGTGGCTTAACTTCTTTTTCCAGAGACAAAACAGTGTGTTGGCTGAGCAGGAGGTCCACCACTGAACTGGGGCTCTCTTTCTGGACAGAGGCTTCTCTGCATTTCTGTATTCTACCACAGTCCCAGGCTCGCACTCCACACCTCTGAGGCTGCCTGGTCCTTCTGGGGGTATATGTCAATGCACTGTTCTGTGTCTCCATCTGTTACGATAATGTCCTTTACATCCCTAGTAACACCAACAGGTGAGCAGTAACTCTCTCCGGAGAATAACATTGTGAGGGATTTTAATTTACACTAATTTATACTTCTCAGTTCTTCCCAGTATTCTCTAGTGATTTGCACTCTAATTTCATAACCAGAAGTGAACACTTTTTAAAGCACTAACTTCTTGTCAGGTGTAGTGGTACACACTTATGATCCCAGAACTTATAAAACTGGGGCAAAAGGATCTTGAATTTAAGGCCAGCTTGGGCTGCACAGTCAGACTGCCTCAAAAATTCTAAACAAACAAATAAATAAATAAATAAATGCAAGGGAAGGGAAGAGCCAACTTTTTCTTTATCTCAAGCCTGTCCATCATCAGTCAAGATCAGTCACTCAGCCCTCCAGCCTCTTTCTGACACTGTGAAATCTTCACACACATCAATTCTTTCATCTCTACCCAAGGAGTTTTGGAAGTTACCCCAGGCACAGGTATGTTCTATTTCCAGACCTAGGCCTAAGATGACCCAAATCCCAGAGGTAGGTAGAGGAAGGAAAGAAAAGAGAGAAGTGGGAGGTCAAGCATGAACAATAGATCCCCCTCTCTCCCCAGATGTCTTCCCAGGTCCATCCCCCTTCTCCAGTTAACATTCATCACCATCAACCTAGCCATTCCCTGGACCTGGAAGGTCACCACAAGCACTGAAGACTAAGAGCCAAGCTTCACATACCTCAAGGGCTCTGTCATGACACCAGGAAAGGACTCCGGGTCACAGATATGGCCCTGAGCCACCATCCTAGGACAGTGTATATGACTGCCAACAAGCTGACCTCAGCATGAGCAGGCTGATCTGGGTGTGAAAGCAGAAATGAGACTGGGCTCCTGGCTGCTCTAACCAATGGGGATGGTCTTGGGATGCACTGTACATAAACTGATCCAGAGGAAAAGGCCAGAAACTCTCAGTTCTGGGTGCTGTAATGGGGGATCATCTCACAGAAAACATACCAGACACTCACAAAAAAAGTACAAAAGTGAGGCACAAAGGTGGCTCCACTGTGGAAAAGCAGGACTGACAGGAAACTGGATCAAGTGTGCAAAGTCATGGGCAGTGACAGAGACAACACAGCCCTGACAAACAGATCTCAAAATATAACTTCAAGCATCTCATGAAGCCAGTCAGCACCATCTGAAGACATATAAAAGGCAAGCTAGTCTTTCACAAAGGCCAAAGGCAAAGGCTGGTGTCATAGGCTGAAAGCATGAGTAGGTATCGAGAGAGCATGGACGCACCTTGATGAGAGAACCAGCTGATAGCCCTTTCTACCCTGCTTGTTCAGTTTACAGGTGGTCAGGACCCAGAGAGGTATTCCAAGCTTGTGAGGCAAGCCAAGGTCAAGTTGTATCTCACCTCTCTCCTCATCCCCCTACCTCAATCAGGCTGTGACCCAATGTGCCTTCATCCACTACAGAGAACACAAGAGCTTTGAAAAAGAAAAAACTGAAAACCATCTCTCTCCTGTAGTAGGAGTCAACAGTCCCTTTCCACTTGGAGGGTGGATGTACAGGAACTTCTCTGAGGACATTCTTTCTGGCCCCTGCACCTCCCTTGGCCAAGGCCTGAGAGCCGGAAATGAACTTGGCATCTTCCAGACCGGTCTACCAACTGGCAGGTGCAAGAAACGTGCTTTGGTCCAGGCATCTGCTTGCTGGCCTGGCTGTCCAAGGATGGTCGAATCAGAATGGTGCTGAGCTCCAGAACCAGGCACTGCCAGCAGGGAGCAATGGCACACAACCCACTGGGGATGGAGGACAATAGGGTGATACCTGGGGACTCAGGCAGTGTCTTCATCCAAGGAGCTCTTAGCATCTATACAAAAGTCAGGCTACAGCACACAAATTCACTGTTCCTAAATGCCTCTTCTAAGAATAGTGTGGCCTTTGGAAAGATAAGGATTTCCACAGAGGAGAAACTAAGGTTCAGAGTAGAAATGAGTGTGTAGTACCACACATCACTGACCTCTGCACCGTGAGGAGTGAGGAACACAGAGCCCTGGAGGAAGCCCCGCAAGGCTCCTGACTCTAGTGGAAAGAAGGTCTTGGTGGTACAAACCTAGTGGACCACATGCTTCTCTTCTGGGATGCTGGCACCCATAGGATTTAGCTTCTGCTAGCCCTTTCTACTCTTCACTTGGCTTTCAAACCGTGACTAAAGAGGCTGTCAGCCACATGGTCCCCTTCAGAGGGTTGCTGGGGGGTTCACCATCTGGAGGGACCCCATTGCCACTGATGCTCATTGTCTGCCTGCAGCACACGGTCTGGTGGGGTGGTGAGAGGATTTGCCAGCAATCCTCCCAAAGCAGACACTGCCTGGTGACTTCTGGGAAGGGACAGCCATATTACCAGCTGCCTCTCTTCTGGGATCTATCAACCCCATGCCACCTGGGGAGGGCTAGAACCCAAGGTCATAGTCCTGTCCTCCTATTAGTTAGACAAACAGGGAGAAGGTGGGGCCTTTAGCACCCCAGTTCCTGAGGCATCCACAGACTTGGAAGGAATGGTGAAGGGGTGTTGAGACTGGAAAGACAATCTACTCTCCTATGGAGACCCAGGTCCTTGTAACTGACAGCCTCTTGGGCAAGGGGTGGGGGGAGTCTGGGTCAAGAAGATGAAGCCACAAAGACATTAAACAGCCTCATGGGAGTAGCTGTTACCTTAGAGAGCACTATTTGGGGCCAGCTGTCCCCAACAGGATCTGCTGCTGAACTGACACCCATGGGTCCCCAGTAGGCAAGACATGCCCCAGAGTCTAGCCACTTAAAAGCTTGTGACTGAGGGTCAAGCCTGGGTCTGGAGGTCTTAGCTCTCTAGAGAGAAGAATCAGAGAGCACAGGAGACAGAGGAGCCCTAGAATGGTAAGTAGAGGTTGCATAGTCCTAAGGGTTTCTCAGACGATGTAGCCCAGAACTCCATCACCCCCTGTCTAACATGAGCTACAAGGCCAGGGTCACTAACTGCCTGCCTGACAGCCTATTCCCATGAGACAGGAAATCAATGAGGTCTTCACTGTCTTCCTCAGCCTCCCTAAACAAAGCCAGCACATAGAGGGGGTGCTGGAAGGAGGCAGCTGCAGGGGCCTGGTGTCTGGCTGTTTCCTGCTGACTGGTCCCTCTAGCCAATCTTCCTGGCTGTTATTTGTTCCAGCACTAAGATGTTTAGCCAACAACACTATCTCCACAGCTCAGACAAGGCTCAACTATATGGAGATGAGGGGCCAGGGTGAATCTGGGGGAAGAACATGGCCCTGAGTCACAACCGTTGGCTTGACAGCCAACTCTTGTGAAAACTGAATGCATTTCTCAGCCTCTCTGAATCTCTTTTCCTAGAAATTGAAGGGCAGAGACAGTCATGCTTTCCAGAGAGTTCTGGGAGCTTACTAAAGTAGTGAGACCTGAGCCCAACACACAGAAGAGGCTCGGAAACTGTAACCATAACTAGATGGATTAGTCAACCACTCAGTGGTCCTTGGACACAAGAAGGTGAAAGCTCCTGGAAGATGACATGCCACATGGGTTTATGGGATGTCATTGTATTGGTTAGTTTCATTATTCTTGTCTTAATGCACTGTCCAAACTGATCTCAAATTTCTGGACTCAAAGGATCCTCCTACCAAAGCCTGCCATGTGTAAGAACTACAGGTGTGCACCTCTACACTCTGCAAGAGTTCTGTTTTTTTATATTGGATTTTAAGGCTGGTCAATGATATTTTCTATGTTCCTTTATTACTGAACTCCAACTTCTTAGGCTAGTACAGAGGCTGTACTAAGGAGGCCTGGAGCTTGGTTTACAGGACTCCTCTACATGTAACACTGTGGAGTAAGGGAATATGTGGGTTACAGCTATCACAAATGGACCTATGACACCCAGCAGTCAGGGCACCACAACATTCATTCCACAGCATACAACTATCCTTGGAGATCACACACATAATCATGAGCACTGAGACTCAGAATGTCAAAGATGTCACAAAGGGAGATGCAGTGACCTGTCACTCTGCTCAGGGCATAAGTCACACCCAGCCACTGCTGGAGCACCTTGTTTAATCATCACAGCATGGGCACAAGGCCTTGTGCTATGCTATCTGTTGGGGGAACACCAGAAGGGTAAGGACTGACCCTATCTTCTGGGAGCCGTCAACAAAGAGGAGAGAAACACCTTGCCATAGGAATCCCGGCTCTTCCCTGGGCTCTGCCAGAACACATCTTGGGGGCTTTCCTGTCTCTACGCTATGACCTGAAGGAGAAGGGGTAGAAGGAGACCAGTGTATCAGGACAAGCAAAAGGCATGTCCACAATCCATCTAGAGAAGGACCAGTGGCAGGTGCTCTAATAGGCTGAGGCCCAACATGCCCCAAGGTAGCCATCTTGGACCCACGTGGTTCAGAGCCCTACATGGGTGTTCAACCTACCCTGTGCACTGCCCACTGAGAGCAAAGGGAGAATAACATTGTTCTAGAGAACCCTAGAAATTGCTTTAGAAACACCGGAGGTGGCAAGAGGCAACACTTAGAATCTTTGAGTGTGATCATCCTACCCAGAACAAGAGGGAAGAACTACAAGACCCTGAAGATTTATCCTCTCCCTTCAGGGCTGCTCCCAGCCACTGCAGACCCTGCACTGGAGCAGCGATGAGAGAGCATGGAGAGCGCTCTACTCTCCGTGCATCACTGATGCAGAGGCAGCCCAGCTAGCAACAGTCTACTTTATACAGAGCCCGATGACACATGGTAGAGCTCTGGGCCAGCAGAACCCTGCCCCTGGGTATAGATCCAGGGCTAGATCACCAGCCAAGGCCAGGGCCTATCACAAATACAGGCCATGGCCACCACGCCGAGCATGAGGAGTGAGGATACGCAGGGACACCCAGGGTCCTAAGGACAACTCACAACACACAGGGAACAGGGCCAGAGGGTGCATACTTGTCTAAAACAAGATCACTAAGATAGGCTCACCTAAATTTAACCCTAGTTAATGATATCTTCCCATACTCAGTTACATCTATCTATATATAAATATAAGTCCATATATCTAGAGAGAGAGATATCCATGTCTTAACAATGTAGAAATACGGCATGTCTGATTTCTTACCCATCTTCCTTCCTTTTTCCTTAAAAAAAATTAAAAATATTTTAACTTCATTATTTTAAAATAAGTTGCAAACAAAAAATCTTTTTAAAAAGAAAATAAAATTAAACTTATGAGAGGTAAGTGAAAATATAATCACTACTGGTCAGTTTCTTTGGTTTGGCTTTTGTTGCTTGGTTTTAAAAAATATTTTATGTGTATGAGTGTGTGTGTGTGTGTGTGTGTGTGTGTGTGTACAATGTGCATGCAATGCCCACAGAAGCCAGAGAGGGTGTCAGATCCCCAGAACTGGAGTTACAGACAGCTGTGAGCTGTCATGGGGCACTAGCAACAGAACCTGGGTCCTTTAGAAAGGCAGCATTCTTAACTGCTGAACCATCTCTCCAACGCCCCCCCCCCTTTTAAAGAATGCACTGTGCAGTTACTTTACTCACATAAGTCATCTTGCACAGTCATAATGACAAGTCTGTATGGAGGACACATGCCAAGGCCCCCTGTGGAGGCCTGAGACTGCAGAAAGGGCCAAGCCTTGTGTACCCCATGCCCCTCCTACACACACACACCCATGATGAAGTCTAATTTATAAACTAGGCACAGCAAGAGATTAACAAGGTTAATAATAAAACAAATTATAACAATACACTAAAAATAGTTATGCAAACATCTCAATTTATGTTCCTCAGCCTAGTGTGGTGGTATACACCTTTACTCACAGTACTTAAGAAGCAGAGGCAGGCAGATCTCTGAATTTCCAAACTGACCAAGGTAACATAATCTCTCTCTCTCTCTCTCTCTCTCTCTCTCTCTCTCTCTCTCTCTCTCTCTCCCTCCCACACACACACACACACCCCATGGTTAGTGTTGATTGTCAACTTGTAGGGTGGGGCATCTACAGTCATCTAGGAGATAAGCCTCCAGGCATGCCTGTGAGGGTATTAGGTTAGATTCCTTTCTGGGCATGGGGGTGGATGTGGGGCAGATACTGTGATTAGGTTAAAACCCAGAGACAGGGTCCTGAACTGCACTAAAGGGAGCTGCGCCAGCTTCCATCCATATCTGTCTCTTGGTTGTTCACACCATACACAGCCACCTCTATCTCCTGCCGCCATGATTTGCCCATCCACAGACTACCAGCCATAATAACCTCTTCCTCCCTTAGAATGCCTTGCTGGAGTATTCTAGTGAGGCAGCCGGCAAGGTAAAGGCACAGCTGATGGGGTAGAGAACAACGATGCAGGTGTGTTTGGGGACTGTATCCTAAAAGAGAAATTTGCAGTGTGTGAGATAAACCACGTGGAGACATTTCAAATGGGTGCTCCGTAACTTTCCTAACCCACGCATCAGCACGTATGTTACACTGTCTCTTCCCTAATTCAGGGCTGCTGAATCATTTTCAATGCTCCTTTATAAAATGCTCTTCAGTAAGAACCCAATGCGCAGCACACGTGACAGCAATTGAGTGTTTCCTTGGGAGGAAGACCCATGTGTGCAGCCTGGTCAAGGAGGGCTGCCCTGAAGGCTCTGTGTGCCCTCTGCAAGGCCATTCTCCATAGAAGTGTCAATGCCTACACCACCAATGCAAAGCAGAGCTATACTAGGTTAGTGATCATTTTTACATTTTTTAAAAAGCCCTGAGATCCATTCCCCATACTACAACAACAACCCCTCTCGTTTCTCCATTTTGAAAAGCCAAGAAAATAGCATACTGTTGTAATTTAGCTTTCTTTTATGGCTTGTGATACTTAGCATTCTCTCCCATGCTTGGTCACTAGCGTCTCTTACAAAGATAACAGCAGCCAGCAAACCCCAGCTCTCACATACCCATGCTATGTTAGTGATACAACTATAATATACAACCCACACACTGTTAATAACAGACAGTGATGCCCTGCTTGTATTTAATACCATGGTACAGCACAGGTGAGTCAGTGTAAGGAACAACAGATCCATAGTCAGGCAGCCCTGAGTTCAAACAACTATTCCTGAATGTACAGGCTATGTGACTTGGGGCAAGTTACTTAGTACTTTTACCCTGGTATCATCTGTTATGAAGGCTGTGAGATGGACAGTGATAACTACTTCCTAGATCCCCATGGGAATCAGGTGATGACAATACCCATGAGGCCCTTGGCACAAGACCACACACCTGCGGGTACTTGGCAAAACTCCCTTCCTGAGAGATGAGGCAGGAGCCAGATGGCAGCAAGGCAGAGCTTTGCTGTGGGGATGCTAAGAGATATCCCACGTCCCAAAGACACCACTCAGACCTGCCCCAGCAGGGTCTCTTTACAAAGAAGGGGTTTCTCCTTTGGGGTCCTCGTGGCAGAACAGAGGACTAGATCTAATGACTCTGGCTGTGCTTCCTCAGGACGGAGCAGGAAGGCAGCTCCACATCATCAGAGCTTTGGGGATAATGGGAGGCTCCCTGTATCCTCCTCCTGCTGGGCACAACATGTGCTACTGGAGGACAGAGAGAGAGACTGGAGGGCATAGCCAGTCACCAGGGAGGGACTGGAGAACAGCTGACAAAGGACAGAACAGCCACAGGAAATCCCAGACCCTATGCAGCCCCATACTCCCTCTTCCTTAATGCAGAACAAACACCCTTTCTCTCTAACCCACTCTACCCTCCCACCAGGAAAAAGACCCACCCAAATGTTCTTAGATGTGAAGGAAGCCCGCCTGGCCCACTTGAGCAGGTAGGAAAAGATGTTGCCACTCCCTTGGCTAGAAGGGGAGGCCATGACCTTGACAAAAGAGGAGAGTTGCCTCACCTGGACAAGAGAAAAACCAGAAATCACTTTGACTGTAAATACATATTTAAGAAAGCAAGCAAGCCTGAAGCTGCTCCCGACTGAAACCTCCAGGCTAACCCAAAGGCTACAATGGGGCCGGGTAGCAAAACAATTCTAATCCACAATCTATGGGAGCACCCTAAGAGTGGTGGAGTAAAGGACAGGGCTGAGAGCAGGATTGCATGTTTGGTTTTCTTACTCCTATGGAGCGTGGGCACATTCCAAAATGTCTTTGAGCCTTCATTCCACATAGCCATGCCTGAGAATAAGGCCAAAACCATTCTCACTGGACCATCCTGAGGACTAGTGAGGTAGAAGATGTGTGAGATGGGACCACACTTGACATGAACAAGCACGTGTTTCATATGTGCCATTGCTGATGGAGCATTCTAGATCTGCCCTGTGATTTCCTATGGGTCTGACTTCCCCATGGATCACAGGAATCTACAATAGGGCCTCCTATCCCAAATGTGCCCCTTCTGGGCCTGATGGTCACTAATGGGAAAATAACAGCATGAAGTCTCTTATCAGTCTCTCAAAAGAGAAAATGAGGCCCAGGAGGAGAAGGTCTAAGGGATGGACCAAATGGTAATAGCACATGGTGATCACACATTCTGTAATACCCTTCCCTCTGCCTTGGTTCACATTTGAAATTTCTCCAATGAAAAGCTAACAGAGGAGAGACAGGCAGAGCTCACCTGTTTCTTGCTCTCCTGAAACTCTGATCCAGGCAACTTCCCCTGCTTCCTGTTCTTCAGTCCGGTTCTGGTGTGACTCCAAACCCTTCCCATCCACATTCACCTCCGAGAAGGCCAAGTTCAGAGCATCAGGGTGGGACCCTGTACTCGTGGGTTTGGGTAACACCACATCTGTCTCTGTTGACCCACCCCTGCCTTTCTCCCCTCTCACAGATCAGACAGGGCCGCAGCAAGTGGCAGCAATGGTGTTTCACAGAGGAGCCCTGTCTCTGAGCCAGACTGTTGGTGTACAAGCCAGAAGGAGTACCATAGTAAACAGGGCAGCTGTGGGCCACAGTCCTCATCCCTGAGCACTGCAGAGATGGGAATGGCCATTTAGTAAGGCTCAAGCTAATGAGGATTAAAGTTAAAACCAGGAGGGAGGGAAACCATTCCTTGCCAGTCCTCACACAGAGGCAGCACTCCAGGCATAGACTGCTTAGGGCTTGTGTGCACCTGTCCAGATCCCCACACTGGGGGCCAAGCCTTCTCCCTTTTGGAAGAGAAGGAGGTATGCTTGCTCCCCTCAATGACAAAAGCAGAATCAGAGAGCAAATGGGCAGCTCTCTTGTCCAATTCTAGACATACTTTGCCAGGCTAAGGATTTGTGGGTGAGTCAGCCCTAACTTCTGACCTGCCTTGGGGAACCAGGAAAAAAGAAATTCAATAAAACACGTTGAGGTAAAATGCTCCACAGATGTGTGTGGAGGGGTGTCACAGACAGTACTTACCAAGTTTACCACAGCTAAGCCTACTACCACTCTGATCTGTCCAATCGCCTTGGCTAGCCTCTCCCAAAGTTCTCTGTCTCCTCCAGCCTCTCCAAATCTGGGATCTGATGAGCACCTCCTCATGCATTTTCTCTTTATACAATACTCAGAACTTGCCATATGCTAGGCAAGTTCCCAATCACTGAGCTGAATCTTTACCCCCTTTTTACCTTTGAATGTTGAGATGACGCTGACCCATCATCCCACTACCTCAGCCAACAAGTATCTAGGATGAGAGGTACATGCCTCCACAGCCCTCCTTCAAGCTACTACCCCCAAAATTTAATGCTTATTTATAATTGTTATAAAGCTGAACTGCTGCAAACCTTGCTCACAGAGACATTCTGACTTACATGAATGTTTTATATCCACATTCATGTCCCAAATCCACACACAGACGAAAATGGAAAAAGAATACCAAGACCTGATTTCTGACTTCTATTTTGACACTTATAATCATAAACTCAGGTATCCTCTGACTCTAGTTCATGCCATTTTTTGAAGTCATGAGGCCCTGATCCACAGTCAGGACTCTGCATGAAACATGGAAGGGTGGGCAAGAGTGCAGAGTATACCCCTGGGGTCTGTCCTTCCTAGCTGCCCATAGAGAAAAGCCAGACCCACTGACTCAATGATACTCAAAGAGGGCGCTGTGGGAACAGACCAAAGCCACAAACCACAATTCAGCACAGGAAGGATGGCCCCAGCAGCTGCAGACTGCCTACATGTGTCCTCAGGATGGGGTGGGAGGCAACAGTGAGAGAGAGTGATTGTCGAAGCTCTGAGGACTAACAGAAAGGACATAGTCTGGGACCCGGGATCGAGGCTCAGTTTCACAGCTTCTAACCAGCGTCCTTGGCAGCTCAGTGTTCCCTTCATTTTGTTTACCTGAGGAACAGGGAAGCCCCCTCTGCTCTATGGGACACAAAAGCTCTTTGTAAACTCTTCAGCAGCCAGGATGGATGAAGGAACCTCCTAGTCCTCCTCTTGAACCTGGGGGGGGGGGGGGACGGGAAGAGGAGAGCGGGGAATGAAGAGCCACACGGCGAGGCTGGGATGGAAAAACTCAACCTGCTGGCTTCCCAGCCGAGCCTCTTCATCATCACAGAAAACCCAACCTGCAACAAATGTACGCTGAGTTCATAAACATGATTAAAAAGGTTGTTTGCAAAATTCATACCAGTGGAATGAGCTGCAGATGGTGCTGTGAGGCCTCTGCTCCAGGCAGCAGCTGGCTGTGGCCCCAGAGACAGCAGGAGGGGTTATGCACACGAACACACCTACCTCTGGCTTTGGAGGGGACATGTGGGAGAGGTACCCCCAGAGCTGGAACTCTATCCCGCCAGCCTGTCTGTGTTCCTGAGAACTAAATGAGGCACTGGACTCCTGCCTCATTAGGCCACAGGCAGTGCTCACAGCAAAAAGAAGGGAGAAGGTGTGAGGGCCTTCTGTGGGAGCCTGTCTCATAGGACAGGGCTATGGTGGCTATGACATACTAAGTGTCCTGGGCAGGAAAAAGGGAAGAGATATACCAGAGCTATATCCATGTACCAGTACCAGAGGAGTACTGGTATAATGGGGGAGGAACACACATTCCAGAAGCTTCTTTGACCCTCATGTACTCGGTGCTGTGTAAGTTAGAAGCTACATACATGGTCATCTACCTATCTGTCTTTGATTTCAAGCCATCAGAAGGCGAAGTTCTGAGGCCACCTGTGTCATTAACCCTCCATGAGAAGAGCCATACAGGATCCATTAAGGGTGTGATGACAAAGGGGACGATGTTGATCAATGAGCCCGTGGTCCACACTCAAGATGAGTCCTCTCTCCTGGTGTCTAACTGCCACAACTTCTTCTCTCTTGTGACCGACCATCCTGTACCCACTTCAGGAAGCCCTGCTCGAGGCACCGTCGACCTTAGCTGCTGCCTTTGTGGTTTTCCATGCATGTGTCTATGTCTCTCTGACAACCTAGTGTTCCTATAAGCAAGGTTTCATCCATATGGCATTTCTCAAAAGGTCTCTCTAGCACGAGGTCCCTGGAAAGCACCCAATGATGGCTCCCGGGGCAGGGATCAAGCATGGGAAGTTCTCAAGAACATATGTCATGATCCTGCCTTGGTGTGTCTCCACCCTCTGCCTACTGTAGAGCCTGAAAAGGGACCATCAACCTGTCACCCAACACACATCAAGGCCTGGAGCCCACGAGATTTCCTACAACGCTGGGAACACAGATGGGAGCTGGCTATCTCTTCTCTACCTTCACACCCATTTTTTTCCCAGGCCCCAGCAAGGCCCAACTAATCTCTCAGTGAATACCACAGGCTGTGAAAGTTTCAGACCCAGCCAACTGCAGACCAGATGCTCTTTGCAGATTATCCCGTTTGCTAGGGGGATGAACATGGAGGCATAGACCAACTCAAACCTCAGAAGCAGATACAGGAGTGGATGGCGTTTCCACCCACCGACCACACAGCCTGGGGCACAGTACATCTCAACCCTGGATCTCAGCTGCTCCTATGCTAATGGCAAGCCTATCACTCCTTTGTCAGGTCAGCCGCTGGAACAGTGTGTGGAGTACTTACAAAGTGTCTGGCTCGCTCAGAAAAACTCCATACATGGTAACTAGCACTATATGCTGGCAGTCATCCCTCAAGATGTGTCCTGTCTTCTTTCCATCATCCAGCAAGGCGAGGCTCAGCAGCTGTTTCCGAGCTGCGGAGCAGCTGTTCATGGGGCAGGCAGAGATGGGGACTCAAGGGCAAAGCTTACAGACTTGAAGTGTGCTGTTCTTCACACACACAACAGGCTTGCAAAAGGAGCAGCCAAGCATGCTACCAGCCCCAGCAGAGTTCACAGTCTGCTCCCTGTGATGGGCAACTGGGAGGGTACATCAGCCTCCACATGTTCTGCTTCACTGAACTGCTACCCTGGGTCTGCCCCATCCCTATTTGTGGGCAGCCAGCACCATCAATGGGTGTGAGGCCCAAGTGTGGGAACTTCCCAAGTCCACCCAAAGAAAGAAAACATGTTTGTACCCACACTGTGCACATTGATACTCATCCACTGAGACCCTGAGAATTAGGAACTTTCTCAAGCAAGATTTATGGCTTCCAGGACTGCCCTGGCAAGAATGTGCTTCGCCCAACTACACAGATGAGGAAACTTCAAAGGCGCGGGGCTTCAGCAGCTAGGGAACACACACACACACACACACACACACACACACCCCTGAGTCCTCATTCCAGGCCTTTCTCCCACAGCCTGCTGCACGTTTGTGCTCATTAGCTACCCAGCTTCACCCACACCCACACTCCCGCCTACACTTCCACAGCCCCTGGCCCTCTGATTTGCCTATTTGCCACCACCTTCTGCTGTGGGAGAAAACCTGAGGCGGTATTTCTCTCTTCCCACTGAGCTGCTGGGATTCAGTCTTCTACACCGTTCAGCAGCAAGCAGGGACGGGCTCTTCCCAGAGTGAACATGGAGATCGGCATGCTCCATGCTTTGCTCAAACCACAGACCGCCCTCCAGTTTGCCTCTCCACTGCGCAGGCAGCTAAAAGCTTTTCTATAAAAGATAGCTGAGCCTCCCGGTAATAGGGGTCTTAGAGTGTTCTTTTTGGAGTCAGCATGAGGCAAGGAATGGGAGACATGATAAAGCAGCCTTCAGCCAGCCCAAGAGCAGGTGCATTCAGTCAACTCATGATAGCAATCTGTTGAGGACTTGTCAGCGTGCCAGGTACTATGGGATGGGGCAGGAGCCAGCCACAAAGGAGTGGGAAGCAAAGGCTTCGAGAGGCTGGTGGTCTGGCTGGGGGAAGGGACCCACATCTGGAAAGAGATCGTGTGCTGAGGCAGGAAGGAGGCAACTCATCAATCCCAACATGAGCACATCTGAGAAGCTCACAGAACAAGGTTGCCTGTGGGTGGGACCCAGGAAGGATTTCATTCCAACTGAGATTTAAGCTAGATGCAGAAGGGTGGCCAGGATTTAAACCTGCGTGGCAGAGAAGGAAATTACACCAACTCCTTTCTCAACATCACAGCTGATGCGAAGCCTGCCTGCCCCTTTCAGCCAATCGCAGCTGACTATTTCATCCTTTCTGGGGCTGTCAGCTATGACTTCAGGATTGGAAAGCAGGTCCCCCAGCCCAACACATGCTCCTAACACTCCATCCACCCCGCTACTGTTGGGAGTACTATAGACCCAGACACATGCTCCCAACACTCCATCCACCCCGCTGCTGTTGGGAGTGCTATAGACCCAGGCTCACAGGGCACACACTTTCTACTCAGCCCCAGTGCGATGCCCTACAGAGACATAGCTACCTCCCAGCCAGGACGGCATCACCTCTCCAGACATTCCTCAGTCAGCCTGGCCGAGACAGCCCTTTCCTGTCTTTAAGAGCTGATATATTTTCCAAAGGATGAAACTGTACCCAAGACCTGACAATTTTACTCCTGGGTTCATATCACAGGGAAGCTCTTTTTTTTTTTTTTTTTTTTAATTTTTTTTTTTTTTAAACTTTATTTATTTATTTGCCTTTGTGTTTGCCTGGAATTGGAACTACAGACAGTTGTTAGCTGCCATGTGGGTGCTGGGAATCGAACCCGGGTCCTCTGGAAGAGCAGACGGTGCTCTTAACCGCTGAGCCATCTCTCCAGCCCCCACAGGGAAGCTCTTATTCATGTGCAAAAAAAAAAAAAAAAAAAAAAAAAGACAGCCAAGATTCCTTGAAAGTTTGTCCATGAGAACAGGCACTGGAAACAATGAACAGAGTGAAATGCTACAAAGCGGAGAAAATAAGTCAACTATATGCACAAACCTTACACAACACAGTCCTGCGGTTTAGGGGTACGGAATATTAGTTGGGTTCCCCAGATGAACAGAACATACACAAAAGCTGTCTACCAATGAAAGATCCAAGAGTCTTGGATTGTTCAGGCCACAGGCTGGATGTCTCAGCTGGTCTTCAGTATATACCTGGATCCTAAAGAAGTTGTGTCTACCCAGTCTAACTATAGGAACACCTGACTCACTCTTGAGGGAGGGGGGAAAGAACTGGATTTGGCCAGAAGTGGAAACTGATCTAAGCATTGTTGGGTCAGTGGGACCATAGGACTGTCTGCTCCCTGCCCGGGGAGGGGATGGGGAGTTGCAGAGAAGAAAAATGACCAGATGTGTTGGGAGGGGGAAGAGACCTTGAATAAGGATATACAGGGATGGAAAAAAAAAAATTCAGAGGGAAAGATGAACACAAAGAAAATATATGTGTAGCAATCTTATTTGTATTTCCACCCTTGATAAGCCATGCTTATGATTCTTATCCTCTGTATAGTTATTGTTAACTCTTCCACATTTTAAATTCTTTTTACTGTG